>PTEX01000272.1:539817-613822 GCA_003342815.1 Eudromia elegans | reverse complement strand
CTTTCTTTCTTTCTTTCTTTCTTTCTTTCTTTCTTTCTTTCTTTCTTTCTTTCTTTCTTTCTTTCTTTCTTTCTTTCTTTCTTTCTTTCTTTCTTCTTTTTTTTTACATGAATACAAAGTAATGATGATGATATGTGTCTGTATAGATGCTCTCAGTTTGATTTCCGATGGACTTTTCTAAGATTATCATGATTTAGAATTGTTAACTGATTAGAAGTGATCTTGATTTAAGATAAAATAAGGATGTCTAAGTATACAAGACTGAATTATTTGGTTTTTTATTTTAATGTCCTGATACAACACAGTTATATATATAAAATATACATATATATAAAAATATGGTTAAAAAGAAACATTAAAGCTGGTAATGAATTAAGAATTTCTAAATCAAGTCTTTCCTCCTCGTGTAATAAAACTTATGCAACTTACTACTTACAGGCAACGCTGGCAGAAAACAGGGTCATTAAAAATTTTGCAGCTGCTTGCAAGCTCTACCTTACTAAACTCTCCACCTCACAAAACTATTTAAAATGTTTACTTTATATGAAACTTGATGAAGCAAGATGAAATATCTGAGAAAAAAATTTATTTTCTGGGCTAGCCAGCTGACACATCAAGTGGCTCACTAACCTCAGTCACGAGTCTGGAGTTCACGTGTAACTTAATCTGATCATTCCCTCTGGGAAAAGCCTGTTGCGAGGGAAGGCCTAAATTTGAACTCAAGATTTCTTCACAAAGAACCTTTGTCAGAGACTTCTAATATTTTTGTATTTCCTCATATATGTATGAGAGAAAAAGGGATGTGCAGTTCAGGAAGTATTGCAAATCATGCCATTGCTGCCTGCATAGGATTTGCAGCTAAGAGGAAGGATATAGCCTTCCTGTTTGATCTTCAACTACTGTTTTATGAGAGGACAAGGGACTCTTGTTCCTATTTTATTTGGGGAGTAGCTAAGCCAAATGTTTGGTAAGCATATGACTCTTGTTAATCCATTTGCCATATTGGAAAAGAAACACTATTCTCTCTGCAAGCCTGGAAAGCAAAAAGATTGCACCTTTTTTTTTTTTTTTTTTTTTTTAATTAAGTCTGAGGGGTAGGGAAATTAATGGCAAAATATCATCACTGCCAAAGGGATTTTAAGGATAATGATTATGTTGGGAGGAAACCACCTGTTTGATTTTCTGGCTTGCAGCCTGGAAAACTCAAAGGAGTAGATATAAGGATATTGGCAGGAATTTTCCAGCCCTGTTGATGGTGGGAGGCTGAACCCATTTGTGCAGCCTTTTGCCTTTTCTGGCTCCTCAGAAGCAGAGTGTTTGAATCAGACCCAGCAGCTATGGTAGGAGGTTCCTTGTAAGCTTCATTTTTACCTCCAGAGTAGCAGTTACTTTTTTTTTTCTCTTAGGAAGTCTCTATTTTCTTCTCAGGAAAACAAGATTTTCCACAAGAGAAAAAAAAAAAATCACATTCAAGCATTCTGAGAAGTTTTTTAACAGTCCTGTATACTAGAGTACCTAAACTGTAGAAAACATAGAAAACCCTCTGTCTTATGTGGTATTTCATTAGCCCCTCTACAAGGAGAACCACACAGAACTTTCAAACAATTGAATTACAGATGGAAACACTTCATTTTAAATCAAGCTTCTTTAATTTTGTATTGATGAAATAGAAGACTATTTTTACTATCAATTCAAATATTTGTGCTGTCTGAGAGAAGTATTGACTCAAAATAGGAAGCACTCAAAGCACATCATTATCTTTGGTTGCTTAAGTGCGATGCATGCTGAAGCACAACTCATCTTAAGGTTTCTAGTAACTCTTCTCTCTTCTTCAATTTTAGTAAAGAAGAGTCCACTTGTTTTTGTTTAGAAATTTCCTTTGTAACTTCATCTTGTTCCATTTTATGAACCTCTTCTTCTACCATCATTTATTGAACATCAGACTTCATCTCACTTCCTTTTATATATCACTCTTGGAGTATGGTTCTTTTCCTCTGGAGAGCAGATAATAAGGAGAAATGTATTTGTCTCTCTCAATCTTGTTGCGGTTCTCTGCTGAAAACTTCTCTTTTCCTGTGCCTCTTAATTCCTCTCCTTCTCTGCTGTGCATTATTAACATTACCCCTAAATTATTTACAATAGTTCGGTAAAACATCATTAGTGAGAGTCGTTTCTCTGGTGAGGAGAGCTGAAAATGAGCTTGCAGAGAATTGAAGGAGAATGAGAGGAGAAGAAATGGAGAGCTTAAAGAAAGATCACTTTTCTGAAGAGGAGGAGAAGGCAGAGGCTATACAAATCCAGAGATGAACAGGAGACATTCCCTAGGAGAAAGGACAGAAGTGCAGATGGAAGCGCTGAAAGGAGGCCAAGAATGAAAGAGAGGACTGCAGAATGTTAGCATAGAATTATTTTTTTAAAAAAATGTTAATATGAATGTATAAGCACTGACATACAAGGCCAGTGATCATAGTACAAAATACAGTGTGGGTAGATGGCATAGAAGAAAGCAAAAGCTGGACTTGTTCGACAAAATAGAAAAGACACAAAGGTGACCTGAGGAAGGGAGAGCTGAAGCAAAGGGACATTATTTTAGTTTTAATAGAAAGAGAACTAGAGCTTGGGTAAAGGAAAAGCAATGTGGTAGCTTAAAAGCTTAAAAAACAATTTCCTAGATGTCCCAAGAGAAAGGAGAAGCGAAATTTCTTGGCAGAAAAAATTTTGAAAAGAAGAGAGAAAAGGTGTTCATTGAGCAAAGATAAGTGTCTGCTTGTGAAGACTTCTTTGATGAAACTCTAGGACACAGTATTAACACTACAGAATACAGCTATGGAACTGAGAAAGAAGGAGCCAGTGGGAAGTGATTCGGAGATAGCAAAACAGACATTAGAGTGAAATTTAAAGAAACAAGAAGTGGCAGAAATAGATAAAAGGTGAATAAGTGATTAGGAAGAAAGATTCTGAGGAACATGGAAATGTGTGAAAAATAGAGGAACTTCATTTTTTCCTCATGTAACTGGCTTTCTACTAGAGCTTTAAGGCACTCTTAAGTTCATACTCCTTTATTTTTGCTTTGTGAATCATTGGTATCTTCTGCACAATTATAAGTGTTGACCTGATCTCTCTCTAAAAAAATATTTGATGTATTCCTACTATTGGGACTTTGTGCTATAAACAAATGATTCCCTGCACTGGTTATTGACCCATACTCTTTCAGTTAATACTGGGCTATATTTCACAGGCATTGGAGATACTTAGCTCTTTCTTTAGATAGGAGAAGAGAGCACCTCTAAAACAACCTTTACATCTTCAGACTGTGAGACATGAAATAGGACATTTTCCTAGCTGTATGCAAGTATCATATTCTTTTATTTGCTAATAGAGTTTATCCACCACTCTCTGTGCACAGCATTGCAAGTTTACTCACAAATTATTATTCTGTAAAATGCAGTCTACTCTTGTGGGTAAACTCTGTATTTTGCTTCGTAGTTACTCCTGCGATAAGTAATACTTTTGGATTGCAAGTATACATTCATGTAAAAACTAGCATGCTTTAAAGTGAAATATTCACTGAATTTTTGTTAAATTGCAGCCAACTAATCCTGTTTGCCCTCCCCAGGCAGGTTTACCTGCCTGTGTTAATGACTGTGCTTGTATGGGATTATGCCTCAGAACTGAAGAGTGAAAAAGTGAATAGCAATGCAGTATAGGGAATGGGGGATTAGAGAGTGAAAATCTAACTGTGCCGCATGGTTTCTTATGATTAAAATAGACTGAGTTTACCAGATAGTTTTTGATCTGTGTTTAAAACAAATTCAGAGAACCAGTTACAAAATCATATCAAAATTACTGGGAAAACATGGCTCTTTGAACACAACCGTAAATCATAGAGCTGACAAAGATCCAATTATTCACTTTCTGCTCTTGGCCCTGAGGATGGAATCCTGCATGAACTTTTTGAAAATGTTAGATACATTAAGAATAAAAGGAGTTTCAGGAGAAGTCTTTCATGCATCTTTGTGTCACCACCAAATGTCCGACCAGCTTCTTGTGGTTGTGCCTGTGTGCTGCTGAGATCTCAAGCTTGCCTGAAATCAGTGCACTGTTCAGAGCATGAGCCAGAAAACACTCATTTGGAATACTTATCATTAGGAATATGATTTGTGACTTGGGGAGCAGTGAATGTTTTGACTCTAAATGGGAGGGAGGATCCTTGGAGGCAAACTTTTGGATATCAATATCCCGTCATTGTAGCAATACCCTGGAGTCTCATAAGGCAGGTAGGCAGACCAAAGACTCAGCTATTTGGCAGAAGGGGGTGTCAATATGTTTACTATGACAGATGACATTTGAGTTTTATGACAGGATTACTTTGTAAAAGGAATAAGTTCATTTGAATGTTTCAAGGAAACTGTTTGCTTTTCTACGCATGGCTTTGTGGCAACTCAAACAGAGCAAAAATAAAAAGTAAAGCTAAAATGCTTTAAAAACTTTTTTTTTTTCATTTAATTGCATATTATGCTGTAGACTGAGTGTTTTTGGAGCTCTATTCACTGTACAGTTTTTCATAAAATTTACTTTTGTAAGTCTACCTTTCTTTTGTTGATGGATTCTTGTGAAATACAGCTGTAAAAAAAAAAAAAAAAAAAAAGTGATTTGACAGAATCCAGCTGCTACTTTCTTAGGTAGAAATTCAAGAAATTGCAGCTTTGAGATGAAAATCAGCCTAATATTCCATCTTCAATGCAGCTGTCTCCACGTGACTAGATATTTCAGAGGCGATGTGGAAAAATGCTACTGTGCTTTGTCTGTATGCTGCAAAACAACGAACTGAGAATTATGAAGTTCAGTAATTCTCCTAATCGTGAATTTCCTTCAATTACTGTTTTAGTCATTTTTTTCAGGAATATTTAAGAAAATAAGATATTTGTTTTTAAAAATGGTCATTTAAAATAGCTGATAGATGTTGCATCATTGTCTATAAACATATTTGCTTTGGCTTAGAACACAGGAGCATCTTGCACTCTTACTTTTACAGTAGAAGTACACAGTGAAACTTTGTATATTCTTGGTATTATCTCTAAAGTGCTGGAATGCTGAAAACATGTTGTTTGTAAAAGTTCTGTAACCAGGCTATGTTTAAGGTTTTTGTGGGGCTTAGAGCACTTCAAATTTGTATTATTCACTAAGTGCACCTTTCTTTTGCTGATAAGTTTGACAACTGTAGGGAAAAAAGGACATCTTATTTTTCTTTGAATATATATTTTTCCCTCTATTTAGGTTGTCTTTTTGTACCTAGGAGATGACAGATAAGATAGACCAAGATGGAATATTTCTGTAAATATTCCTGCTCAAGGAAATAGGCAGTAAAACTCTCATTGACTTTAGTGAAAGCAGGCTTGATACAAGTCTGATCAATCTAGATGTCATGAGAACAAAGAGGCTTTTACATAGAATAATTGATATAAAAGTGAGCAGAGGTCAATGTGAAAAAAAAGAGTCCATCAATACAAATATCTATACAGAGTTAAGGACAAAGCATATACAGATAAGGACGAGGTATATACATGACCAATGTCAAAAACCTTTAAGAAAAACTTGAAGGTGCATCATCTGGCAATTCTAGCACAAGCTACTCAGTCTTAGCACTCATTCAGTTAAATACAGCAGGGAATATCCTGAATCTATATGTGTTTGTGCACAAGGATAGGACCTATGAGATGGGAACTTGCCCACAAGAAAGGTGCTTGTTTTACTCGAGAAGGAATCTCTGTTTTCCAGGGGATTATGCCACTTACTAAGTATTTCATCTCATAAAGGAATATCTGTGCCAAGACCAGTAATATCACTTCCTTTTCTTTCTGTATTCCATCCTGTGAGGTTTATCACCAGAGGAAGGTCTGCCATCACTGAGGAAGTGTAATTTTGACAGTTATGATCAGCACTTTGTGTGTTCTTTTGATGATAAATGAAAATGTGGACAGTCTGATAATCCCTGGATGTAAGCAGACACTCTAGCATTGTAAATGAAAATACTGTTATGCAGACATTCCAGAGAGGGTAAAACATTTTAAATTATGTTATATGTATGGCCATGACACTTCTGCATCTGTCCATAGAGTCTTTGGCAAAATGGATTGCAGTGAAATGCATTAAATGTGATGCAACAAAGTAGGATAAACAGTCCGGATCAAAGGGAAAATAGGTAAATGGAAATAATAACACAATCTTCCATATTCTCATCAGGTTCCCTCTAAGCAAAAAGTAGATGTCTGAAAAACTTGTGGATAGGTACAATGTAGAATTAACATTACAGATGATCACCTTTAAAATAAAGTTGTTTGGTAACAGCTCCATATGACAGCTCCATATGACAGCTCCATATAGAAAAATGATTGTGTGCCTTTTCTAAGACTTGACCCTGAAATAGGTGGGAGAGCCTGGGCAAAATATTGCTGTAAACTGAAAAACACAAAAAGTATGAAAATCTTTAGATCTCCAGTTGTGACAGCTGAACAGTACTGTATTTATATAGACAGGAGGAGAATGCTAGGAACAGCAGGCTGTGTTGGATGCTGAATGGCATGAGGCAGCTGGATAGATGTCCTGCAATCCCACGGTGGTGGGATTTTTCTAGCTGAGCAAAAGAGAATGGCATGTTTATCATAGTCCCCACTGAAATGTGAACAATTCCAGTGCTCTCTTTAAATGTGGCACACTGTAGTCCACAAAGCATGTTTTTAATGTGAGATTGAAAGAGGAGAGCCTGTCCCATTGAAGCAGACCTCATGTCATGTGTGTATAAGCTCCTACACTTTATTGCTATTTTTTGCTTCTGTTTCAAACTTCTATTCTTTGGGTAGTGAGAAAGAAGAGAATTCACAGAGCTCAATGCCTGCTTGCTGTATTAATAAAAATCAAATGAAAAAAGCAATCTGATTAAATTATGTGTGCCTTCTCTTATGCCAGTAGAGCTTAACTAAGCAAACAGACGCAGTGAAGTAAATCAGTGTTGGTTTATTAAAGATCAGAATTCAATATCTCAATAGTTGAAGGGCTTACACACCAGTGTTCTCACTGTTTAAGTTTTCTCAGCAAAGAAAGTAAACACAGTGGCACAGAGGGGACTCTTGTTAGGATAGTGACTCTTACAGAAGCCTGGTTTTCTAGCGAGGTAGATACTGTCCTCTCTCTTACATAAGGCCTCTTGCCAAAAGATTGTAATGGAAACAGAAATTGCTCGTATTGTTTGCTGATAGTGATGTCATTCTCTGTAAAAAGAAGGCACTCTCCTTGAAGCATCCTTAGGGCTTACAGATGGAAATGCTCCTTAGGTCTGTTATTTTTCTCTTATCTCTATCTGCACAAATATAGGACTCTGTTCTCCCCAATATTGATATTACTACACTATCAAGATAGCAAGTTTTCAGACAGAGAAATTAAAGTGTTTAATCATGGACTTTGGGACTCACAGAATTTCTACACTTGCAACATTACACTGAGTATTTGTGGGTTCAATGGAGAGGTTTTGTCATTCTCTGCAGGGTGGGAAAGTTGCCCATTAACTACCTTTTAAGGATCTGAGTAAGACTTAGGTTCTGCAAATATTTAAAAAAAATACTCCCCGTGACAGAGATTAGTTGATGGTTTTGTTGTTATCAGACTAAGTAGACAGAAAATTTTGCATATTCCTTTTATACCTGCCTTATACTAACAAAGATCTGTCTCTCTGCCTAATGAAAAGCCTCACACTGTGCAGAGATGTCCCTGCTGGTGCCAGGCTACGAGCTGCTCTGTTCTCCATCAGAAAGCACTTTCTCATGTATTCCGTTATCCAAGTGTCATTAGACATGCAATAATATGTTGTGTATTTTGATGTGAACTCATGTTCTGTGATATGAAAATAAAATTCTATAAAAGCAAGTTCATTGCTTAAGATAGGTATAGAACAAATCTGTTAAAAAAACTATGCATTGGTACCAATTTTGCTACCAGTATCTCTGACCAAAGCCTTGATAACGGTACTCAATTACTGCTTTTAATGATTTCAAAGATACAGAGATGAGAGGCACTCAATCAGAGAAGATATCTCAAGACAATCAAGTATGCATATGCAATGTTCTTTAGGGGCACAGCTCCTTTTGCTCATATACTGGGAACCTTTTGGTACATATGATGCTTTCCATAAGCTAAAGGCTTTCATGTACCATTTTTGCTGGCTCTCCTGATATGGACATGTGTCAAAGCTGGACATATTTCCCTGTTGTGAGTAATTAGAAAAATTTACTTTTCTCCCTACTTGAATGCTTCATGTTTCGCCGTTTGAAGACATCAGTGAAGGCTGTGTGGGTGGAGATAGACAGCTATAAAATTATTATCTTGAATAAGATCTAAGTCCAAACTATAAGTGTTTTTGGCAGGAGCTCTATCTCTTTCCTTAAATAGATGATTTGCCGAAAGCTAGAACAAATGCCACATCATGTAATGCATGTGTTAAGGGTAAAGGTAATTATCAGATCTGCCTGGAAGTTTTCTAGCCCAGCAGCATTTGAGGATGCAGGGGAGACATCTGCTTCTGGTGATCAGGAATGCCTGTGGTTATTTGGACAGAGCCGTCATACAACAGCACTACTCTGGGATAGTCTACCCTCAAAGTCTCAGCAACTCCTCTGGATGGTCTTCTGTTACAATGATAGATGAGGAGGAATATTGCTGTCACTGAGCAGATTTGAGGAAATAATCAAGTATGGAATGATTCCTTATGCCTGGTTCATAGGAGAAGTTGAAAGATGTGCTTTCAGATCAATTAAGAGTAAAGCTAAATATGAAAGACGTGTTTTTCCCTTGAAAAGCTATGTAGATTACATGGGATGAAAAATAACATTAATATGGAAAGGTGACTTTCAAAACAGATGAGTTCAGAGGATGAATTCTCTTCATCAATGCCTTTGGCTGGCTGCAAGAAAGATCACTCCCCTTTCTTGCAACCTGTGAAGAATATGGAAGGAAGGTTAGCATTAATTTTGTGAGGAGTGCATGGCAGGGGAACCTAGGTGAGGAGCAAAGATAGTCTGAATGCACAGAATGTAGCAGGAGCAGAGGCAAGATACGAGTAACAGTATCAGGGTGAGACAGAGGTGTTTGCATCTCAGTCTCTGAAGGGCCACTGGTGCCTTTGCTGAAACTGTGCAATTTTTGTAAGGCCTTATATCTGCTGAAATTAATTCCTGGAATAACCTTGGGATTAGTTTATTTTTCTCAGTGATAGCCATGACTATGAATGTTAAAGGATAAAAATGTCTGTTGGCATATAAAAAGGCAAGTTAATATCTACTGACATGTTCCCTTAGAAAGGGTAAAGATTCTCAGCATTCAGCAACAGTTTCTAGCCTTAAATTAAAAATGAGCCCAGACTTTGCCTTATTCATTCCAACCCTTTCTAGGCATTTATAAAATTTAGTCAGCAAACAAGTTTGAGTAAAGCTTGAAGGAAACAAGTGAAGAGTAACTGAAAAAGTAAGGATTAAGTGAAGAAGGCAATAAGATAACATTTAAACACTATGAAGCAATAAATATGGAAGAGAAATGAAATTGCTAGTTACCTTCCAAATAACCTTAAAATGAAGATAAGCTTCCATTATTGGATACTACAAGACACCTGAGCTACCAGATCTTCTGTATTTTTTGATCAGAATTATGAATTCTTGCCATCTGTATAAAGGGCAAGGAGAGTAGAAGCTATTACTGGAGTCTGCTTATAGTGTTAATGACAAAGTTCCCATTTCTGAATTGTGTTAATTCAGTATTGAAGTGCAAATATTACTCAGAAAAAGAAAAGAAAAAAAAAGTACAAAAGGTAACATGAGGTCAGGGACATGCCTTGTAACTATTTTTAGCTGTCTCATAAATACTAGGATGGCTCCTTTGATAGCACCTGCTCTCATTCAGAAGACTGTGTATTCAACTCCATTAGCAGAAGCTGGGCTTGAAACCAGTGTTGACTACACAATCCTTTGCTAGATAAATGCTGGATGGTTGGTAGTCATATTGACCTTTATCTGCGATGCTGAAATCCTTTTGCCAGCATTCCCACCTTCTGCTAACTGGCACTATATAAAAGATATTTCCAAGGGAGTGTGCAACAGCAGCCATAGTTGCCTGAAATATTAACACAGTAATAGAAGCATGTAATTTATTCCTCTGGAAAATGGATGCATAATAAAATCCAGCATAATAAATCCCCTTCTGCAAGGATTATGATGACTGCAAGTGGGCAAGCACATGGTCTATTTGTACAGTGGTTGTGTTGCTTAAGAAACTATTTCAGTCTTATACCAAAGGCAGAAGTTTCATACAGCACCAGTATGCTTATGGCACTGTAGCCCACTTTTAACTAGTAGTAAATATTTTCTTTTTTTGCTGAGGTGAATTAGTACTGTTATTAAAATTCAGAATGAACAGGAAATTGCTAAAAGTATAGTAAAGATATTTATTACCATGATATATCACAAAAGGAGCTTGGTTACTGATGCTAAAATTTCCATTCAATAAGACTTTAAGAATTAGTTGTAATTATTGAAATGTTTAAAATTTTCTGATAAATACAAAATGGAGACACATGGATATATATGGAATAAAAGACAGAATAAAAGATAGAACAAAATCACTTCAGTGCATGACAGTGGAATGGATTATTTTTGACTCTGCACTGGCAGACCACCAGTGGTCTAGGTCAGTGAACTTAAATTTATTTTTTAAGTTTATTTGTCAGAATGAAGCCCTGCATGTAGTCTGCCTACCCAGCATCTTGGGCAAAACTGCAGCTGGCACAACTGGTTATGCAGAAATTGCATCCTTGATATTCTGAAAAACTATGACATATTTTCTTTGAAATAATATTTTATTATGCATCCAGGCATCTTTTCTGTGAAAATTAGAAGCGCTCTTCCTGTCTCTCTGATAGAAAAAGGTCTGGCAACAAGTATGGTCATTGATTATATGCAAAAGTTAGCTTTAGAACATATTCCATGTATTTATGAGTATATTTCATTGTAGCAGGTGAAAACAGAGGAAGAATCACATGAATATTCATCTCTCTGGAGGCTCCTAGCAAATACTTCAAAGGTCTCCCCAGAGGGAAAAAAATAGCATTTTACAGCAGAAATCACAATTTTTCAAGTCTTCCAGGCAAATTATAAGATTCCATGATTCAGTCACACTGGAAAATTCACCCTGTTTACCAAGATGTGTCACTATTATAAAATGTCACTTCTTCTGTCTGTGAAACTTTATAATTGGAACATTTGGAGTGTTTCTGGAAAAGAAAAAGATGAATTTTTTGTAAGTTTCTTACCTCCTATACACTTCCTTTTGTCTCATCACCCATGTGAGTATTTTCTGCGCAGTTCTGGTTAGCTCTATAGATCTGACATGATAAACATAATCTCGTTTACAATGTAAAATATTGAAGAGATTAGGTCAGAGGACTCTCTTACCATACCATATCCATCAGACCAGTGTCTTTTTCTTACTCACTACTACCTCATTTTGTGGATCAGTTATCACTGATAATAATCAGTTATCACTAAATTATTACTGTAATTTAAAATATGCCTTGAAAAGTAATTGTATTGGAAACTCCAGCTGGTACCCCACAGTCACAAGAGTGCCTGCTGCTAGTTTTGTTTTGTTTGTTTGTTGGTTTACATTTGTTGCAAAGATGATGTTTTCTACATTTTCCCATTTAAATTTTGCCCTTAAAGGTAAGGCATTTAAAGGCAAAGAACGCAGAAAGACAGAGAGCAATCCCTCTGAAGACAGAAACTTTGAGAGATGGTAAGCATTATATGTGTCAATGGAGAAATGCTTCTCTTTTGCATTTTCCCCCTGTAAGCAAAAATGAATATCCTTGGATCTTTAACTTCCACCTGGTCGTGCAACAAACAGAGCAGAGCAGTGGACCCTGCAGCATTCCACTGAGTGCCAGCTTTCCATGATTTTATTTTCCCTCCTATGTATGTGTGGCACTGAATCTCAGCCTAAAGAAAATCTCCCATCAACTACACAACTTTTTAACCGTCCTAGGAAGCCTGACCTGAAGCCCTTTAGCTTTGGACATGGGCATATTATCCCCTAAAGCCTTGTGGGACCTGGATTATTCCCTTACTGGTCAATTCTTGAAAGGGCAATTCATCAATAAGTGCTTGTTCTCCTAGGATAACTTGTGCTTAAGTCAGATACAGTTAAATATCCTGCAGAACGCAGAAGCCTGCGTGCAGTATGTGGCTTCTGTACACAAATTTGTCAGCTTTACATTATTCAAAGAACATAAAAAAATCTTCTGTAAATGAGCCACACGGAAAAGAATAAACGTGTTAGAGGGATAGATTTACAAGGCACTACTCTTCCATATTTAAGAGGGCTCCTCTCTCCCTGTTATTACTGAGGCAATCAAAGGTGCCTTGAAAGATTGCTAAAAATGATTAAAGGTGCTTTATTTTAGATTGATAACTGCGGTGGCAAGTGTGAGAAGGAGAGCAAGCAATTGAAGTGGATAGGATCACTGTGTGCCCGCCTAACATCGCTGGCTTAACATTTGTATTTTAGGCTGTCTCTTGCCTAATAACACTATGTAGTGAAATAAAGGGTTCGTTCTGGAGGTAATTGTTATGTGGTGGAATATAAACAAGACCCATTCTGCAGTATATTTACCACAGTGCATATTTATGAGGTGGGTTTAATTAAAAGTTGGGAATACCAGAGCTATTTTTTAACTAGATGCCTATTATCTAGTGTCAAATGCTAGGTTTTAATCACGCATTTTATACCATCGTGACCTAGATCGCTGCCTGTGACATACGAGATAGTGTGTTGTCTTTCCTGAGAAGATGTAGCCAAGCTTGATGGATGCTTTCTCATTCCTAACCTCATTACTACTGGCTTCCCATCCATCTAATAAAATGCTATGATAGAGAGTGGGAAGGTGCTATAAATCATAATATTCTAGCTGCTCCAAGCAGATTCATTAGAAATGCTCACTATATATCTCACACACAGAAAGTCAACACACAAAGTAGGTTGCTGTGTCTGCCCATGCCGGCGACATCGCCTTACTCTCTCCAGTGAGGTTAGTATTTGTTTTTAATGGCAAAGATGACATTTAATGAAGTTCTGAGTGGCGGGCGGTTTTGACCTGATTAACCTAATAAATATTCCTGCTCTTATTAGTTTTAAACTGTGCAGTAGTCTGTTCTTTACATTGTTAGTCCACAAAGAGAATGTGTGACTGCTAACTAATGAACAATATTTTTTTGTGTGAGGCAGAGTTGAGACTTTGCTGCTTTTTTTTAGTGCTTTCCCTGAGGAAGTGTATCCTGTTTCTCCTCTAGCCTGGGCTTGCTCCCTGAAGGAAGTTATAAAGAGGGAATGGAGAGAATCTGTCTTGCCTGTCTGTCTTTCCTTTCAAACTGTGAAAATAAGGATGCCCCCAAGCCCAGAGAGGATCAATCTGACTGCATTCTCCCAAGTCCAGGCTTTACTTGAGGGTCACACAATATTTTCCTTTTAGTTTCCATTTTGGAGCAGCCTTTGCGTACTTCAAGAGGTAACAACAGCTGTGATCTTTGCAAAGGGGGAAGGACCACTAAGGGAAGGAAAAAATAGCAAACAAAAGGAAACAACAAGCAATTTTAACATAATTCAACTCTAAAACTGCAGTGTCCCACATGTCTGTTTGACTAGCTGTTTCAGGTGTTGGGATGTTCATTTTCTTCTCTCGCAGCTGCTCTGGGCTGGTACATTTTTCTGTGTTGACAAATTTCAGGGAATCTTTATGAGTCTGTCATTCAAAAGATTTTAGTGGCTCATCAGCCAAATAAAGGTGATGTTGATTTGTAGCTTGGTCTGTCTCAATATTCAAGATCCCACAGAGACGTTTTCCTTTGTGATGAGTCTATTGACAGAGTCACAGAAGCCAACCTTTTCATTTAATAATATTGCAATTAGCAATAATTGCAAATGACTTTCCTTTCCGAAATCAAATAAAGTATATGGTTTGTGGGAGTATTTGCCTTTAGGGCACGTACCATGAGATGTTAGTTAAAAATATGAGAATAAGCGGATGGGTGGAAGGCTGCTGGGCAGCTGACCGGTGGGGATGCATGAGGAGACACCAGTGGCTTCTTGTGTCTGTGCTCAAAGGCAATTTCACTCCATTTCAGAGAAATGAGATAGCACACAAGCTGAGAGTATTTTTTATTAAATCCCAAGGGGGAAATACAATTGTGTTTGTATGCTATCTGCACATGGTGTTTTCATTGTAACTAACTGTGATCTCTAGTACTTAGTGTCAAACTGTTTCAGGGAAAATGATTGATAACTGTTATTAGTAATCCATAGCATTATGAATGTACAAATTAAAAGTAATCAGAGAGAGAGGGATTTTGTGCATCAGTTAATACAATCCACTTACTTTGAAACATGTCCTAAAGAGTGGCATTCATCTTTGTTGTACTGGCAAGTCACAGCTTTGCAGTGATATTGTTAAACAGATGATGGTAAAATACGTGTTAGGATTCACTCTAACAACATAGTGACCAACTCCTGGTTCCTGAAGCATTCCCAAGATTACACTTATGATGCAGCAACATCTGCCTGAATTGTAATTAAGAATTTTAACATATCTTTGAAATGAGGCAGATTAAAGCATCAGGGTGGCCTCAAGAGCACAGTGAGCTCTTGATATCTCCTGTGGTTTTTCACATAGGTGAAAGGACTACTGCCTCTTATGCCCCTTTGAAACTCTACAAGCCCAGACCCAAATCATCTTCTAATGTCACATGGCTGTAAAAGTGTATTAACTTTTTTCAAGACTAATGAAATAAAATGTAGTCTGCAAAATGAAATGAATATCAAAGCAGAAGTGGCTGATACCAACCTATTATCAACTGCCTTGCTTAAAAGTCCCATAAACTGTGCTAGGATGACACCACTTAAGTTGTCTGGCAATTATTCTAAACAGCTTTAGAATTAAAGAGAAAATATCATCTTTTTATTCCTCTTTTTTTTTTTTTTAAAGTTATTGTATGTATCACTATCAGTGATATCAGTGATATCAACAAAAAGACTTTTAATATAAAGTGTCTTGTACATGATCACTATTTGTGTTGATGGCCTAGAGAACTCTTCCAGGAAGATGAACAAATATTGGGTGGAAGTCATGCCTGTACTGTGTCATGTTAATAAGTCTGCCGTTTCCTTTTTGCAGAAACTCTAGCAAGTCCTGTAGAAAAGCAGTTTTTTTGTGACAAATATGACAGTGTGAAATGCCATAATTGGGCCATTTGTGAACAAATTTGTCATTGATATGTAGTCCCAGAGAAAGAAACCCAAAATTATCCCATAATGGAAAGAGGACAGTACCATAATCATACTTGTTTCATAAGCTTGTCGTTCACAGCTTATCAAGAAGGTTAGAGCAAACGAAAAAAAAGGAACACTTGGTCATGCATTAGTGTGTGCACTGAAAAATGAAAAAAAATATCAATGGCAAAGTCACTTACTGCAATTTACCTCACATTTCAAAGATGTGCTACAATTGACACTGCTCTTTTTTGTTTAGTTTTTGCTGGTTGTGGACCAAAAGGAAAAGCATTGAATATTTATGTACTCCAAGTACAAATCCAAATGTATATTTACCGTAGAATATGTTTGTCTTTAGTCGTTTAGTCGTTTCCTACATACTTTCCTCACTGTGTCATTTCTTTTACAGGTTGATTTTAAAAAGTTTTCATGATTTTCGCTTGTAGCAGCAACATAGAGGGGGATAAACTCAAAATCATTAATGTTATTCTTAAGGGAAAAAAAAGAAAACGCTTGCAGATAATATGGTCAATAATTATGAGTATTATGGGGCCAAAATTCAGCAGCTCCTGAGTGTTTTAAGTTTAAATCTGTATCCTATTTTTTATTTTAATAGACTATCTTAATTTAGTGCAGTTACCCAGGACATCTTTACAGGTCATACAATATAGTTGTCTTGGCTCATGATTACAGAGTGTTATCATGGACTGTATCAGTACAGTATGCCATCACACAAATGCTCCAGAACACTAGATATGATTTTAAAAAGTGAGCAGTTCCTATAATTCAGAAAAAAAAAAAAAACTTTTGTAGATACAAAGTGTTATTAAAAAAAAAAAAAAAAAAAAAAAAAAAAAAAAAAAAAAAAAAAAAAAAAAAAAAAAAGGTAGATTGACAAGGAAACCTACATGGTTATTAAAGGATTTTTTTCCCCAAAACCAAGCAAGGATTCACTCGTGTTCTCTTTGTTAAATCTAGAAAGCAGATATTAACATTAATCCTTGTCCATGAGTATTTATATGTTACATATGGCGGAGTGTCACATTTATTTAAGGTGGAAGCTTAGTAAGTGGCCTCAGGCTTCTTAGTTACATTTTCCCCACTCTATAAGGAGGAGAAAATGGTCCCACCTGGTGTTGTACCACCCTGGCTGCATACCTGCTCAGCCTCCTACTATCTGTCTGTCTGCCTCTTCCCACCAGCCTCGGCCCTTAGTAGCTCATAATGAAATATTGCAACAGAAGGGTGTCTAGGAAAAAGAAGAGGAAGGACTATAACATCATCAGATCCAGGTCCTGTTTTCATGCCAGATTCACCATACACACTTCTCTATTTATTGACATTGCTTCATCTGAAAATTGCTTTTTTTTTTTTCCTTTACATGAATTCTATGGAAGGTTTTTTACAGAATTTCACTGATCTCACAGCTAGGCATTGTCTTCATATGTAGTACATGTTTCTGTAAATGAAGTGAAAGCACTTGTAGTTCACTCTTGCTATCAGTCTGCAAAACAGTACTAAATAGACATCTTTTCCTTGGGCCCCTTTTTACCATCTAGAAACAACACATATCTGCATGGTCATTGNCTTTTCCTTGGGCCCCTTTTTACCATCTAGAAACAACACATATCTGCATGGTCATTGGTAAAACTTTCTTTGGTTTCAGTGGGAGCATGTAGACTTCAAGGCTGGATGCAGTTTCAGAAAACTTTCTTACCTAAGGTCTATTTCTATCTCAAAGAGGTTTGCTATGAGACTGATTTGCTGCTTTACCTTCCTGGCAGTTCCAACATCCCAGTAAAAAGCCATCACTAAGATAGAAACATCTGTAATTATTTCATAAATACATCTACAAAATTGTTCCTCTGTTCAAGTCTTGCAAATGGCCAGTAGATGTTCAGATTCAGCCACCTTACCCCAGATGTGATGGCCCCACAGGCTGCTGGGGGATATTCTCTGGTGATGGTTAAGACCAGTTTAGTCCACTCCCGGAGAAACAGTAGCCAGCTCCACATGATCGTGTCCATTTACACTCAGGGGAATTCATGCAGCGTTTAATATTTTGGTGGCTAGCAAGATTTTAGCACTTGTTTAAAACCAATTAGGTTCCTAGGAACTTGAAGCAAATTTTTTTAGGTGCACATGGTTTCTAATTAGGGCCCCTGTGAACAGCAGTTAGTCAGTCCCAAATGAGACACATAAAGAGAGAGAGAGAGGAAGTGAAGCCATCTGACCTTCCAGAGTCAAAGGAAGATCATAGCCTGGTTTCCTTAGCAGTGGGTGAAATCACTGAGGTGGAAACTCCTCCTCGGTGCTGAGCGATTCCAGAAAAATATAATATACTACTTCCTTTCCAAGCAAGTTCTGTCCATTTTCTTCCCTTCCCTCTGCTGCTTTCCCTATTCCTGTGATCACACACTTTCTTATATTCAGTTTACTCTCTTCAGCCGTGCTGCTTCCTCACGCAAAAGTTGAATTGGCCCATGTGTCTTACTGAGCTGCAGATGGATTCTTCTGATCCTGTTCTTCCCCTTTGTCAATGAATAAATCAGTGTCTATCTCTTCCTTCTTGGCTCTTTTCATGGTGATGGGGAACAGCACAGTCTCAGGTTAGAAGCAAACCTGATGTTGCCTACTTGATCAGAGTTTAGATTAGGGCTTGTAGTACACTGATGCAGATTCACTGTGCTAGTGGTAAAGAAATATAGATATTTACCAGTGTAAACTTACTTTAGGGTTCATTTGTTACCTAAATTATGTGCAAATTTGACTGACACTCAGGATAGCTAGCCATTTCTTGCCCAAATATGCTACAAACTTCCTCTCATCATAAAATCTCTCCTACACTCCACTGTCATGCACAGCTCTTCCTCTTGCTCAGTTTCTTGAAGAGTTCATTGTATCCTCAGGTTATTGGCTTGCAATTAGAAACAGCAATTTAAGAGGTTTTAGGTCTGCCTTATTACTGAGTGTATCTTCTCCTAAATTGTTGTGCCTCCTCTACAGGTGCTTAGAACTAGAAACAGAAGCAAAATCTAAGCTACTTACTTGTAATCTTCCATTTCTCTTCACAGTAACCCACACACCTGCTTCGTAGCTGCATGATATATAATCAAAAGAGTGCAGGTGCTCAGTATGATTGAATCTAACCCTTCCATTTAGTCTATTGCTATTCTAATTCAGGAGTGATGCACAGTGGGTGCATTGAAGAGATCTCTCTCTAATTACTGAGATTTCTTTGCACAGTGTTGGAGGATTTTTTTGTATTATTTACACTGTTCAGTCTGGCAGTAATATTTCTGTCTGCCAGTGACAATTACATTGCTCTTGACTGGTGTAGATCAGCAGTCTGTGATGTCTCTGAAAAGCCAATGTATATCACATGTCACTAGCAGACATATTAATGCTGGAGTTGAGAAGTGCAAATGATGTAACAAGATTGGATGGTACCAATATAAAGGACTAACTCTAAGCCCATGAATAACCAAGAAACTGCCAGGTGACAACTGTCAATTATTTATTGCCCCTGTCCAATGTAATATTAATAGCTGGGAGACTGCACTTTTCCTTTCTCCATCTCTCTTACTAGCTCAGTGTTCAACTCCTCAGATTCATAGAAGCAACATTCTTTTCAAGAGATTTTGCTCTGAGCTATTATTAAGTGATTAGCAGAGAAAGTGAACAAGCTATACTGAATTATATCTTCTGACATACCGGAGAACCTCATTAACCAGGAAGGTTTAATTGGTTTCAAAGGTATTTTCCCTTTCTTTAGATGTTAACACATCACATCTGCTTGTTTTTTTTTTTTTTAATACTAAACAATACTGTGGGAAACAATTCTGTCAACGAAGAGAAACTGAGTGGTGTACATTTCCCCCTCCCTTATCTCTGAACATATCACTTCTATTCTTTTAAATAATTAAGCTAAAATTCAAAGAATATATGGTGTATCTGAAATTGTAGTTGCATAAATTTATTGTGGCCTAAATAAAGGGTAGGAAATCAACTCCTCCTCCAATAATATGCAAAAATAAACTTCTATTTTTCATGATTTTTTTTTTCCAAGAAAAGGGTTTTTTTTTTCCTTTCTATTTTTATTTCATATTTTCAGTCAAGTTTTATTGCCTCCTCCCCTTGGGTTCAATTATTCCTTGCAGGTAGGCAGGTGGAGCTAACTAGAATAAATGATGCTTCAGGTAAGTGGGTCTAAATAGGCAGAGGAAAAAAGAAGCTAGAGAAGACATTATCTTAGGTTATACAACCTCCAGTTCAACAGGAGAAATATAATCAACATGCTATGTAGCCTAGTCTACTCTCAGTTCAAGTTTCAGCTTATGCAACTAAATTTAGCCTATCTAAAATGTTCCCTGCAGCTTTGAATGAATAAGATGTGAGTCTTCTGAACAGGCTGTGCAGTGATTTTTTTTGCTGTTAAGACTGGTTTAGGAAAAATTTACTGAAAAAAGAACATAAATTTGCAGGCATGTAATAAATAGTTATGGTTCTTGAACTATCCTTACCTCTGGCCTCTTCCACTAGATGGTATTTTACAGTGCAATATTACAAATATTCAATTATGATCGTAGTGCCTTTTTAAACCTCTAATAGCACTCCATTGGTGAACTAACTGCCACCAAACAAAATCATGAAATTAAAAGCATATCCTCTAATTTTAAAAGTAGCAGCACAGTTACTATTTTTGATAAAAATCAGCAATAACATTTTAAATAAATTTTGGAAAATCAGCATTAGGCATATATATTTCATACTCAAATTTAACTCTGATTTTCCAATCTGTCAAGACAGCCCGCTGCTCAATGCATCTCTACTGTTGGGAATAGACTGAATGATACTGAAAACTATGACATAAAGCTGGTCACGTACCCCATTCCCTCTCCTCAAATCCCCGTTTCTGAGAGCCATAAACTTATGTCACAAGTATTACTGCATTTTTGTCAGTAAATATTTGTATAGTAGTTTTTGTGAAGTAATTACTGAAGGTAGAGTAATCTGAAATAATCACCTGTATATCTGATGTCTGTTGATTGCATACTCACCAATATAATCTTTTGTACAATCTTATAAACTGTTTTTTTTTCCTACTACTGAAAGATTTTACTGCAGTAAGAAATGACTTAGTGCTTGAATTCTCAAGGACATAAAGGGATGCAGAAGATACTCAAAGGACTTCAGCTGAATATACCTTATATTACCAGCTACCCTTGTTTTATGTCACAGGAAAGCACATTTGCTTGTGTTTGTGAGATACAGATATGAGAGAATAGAGAAGGTCTGGTATATATCAATAAAACAAAAAAAGAAGTTGCATCAGAGGAACAGCAGGCTGTTGGGATAACAGATTGGTGCCCAGTAGGAAGGGGGCAAGACTCATAATTCACAAGCAATGAAGCCACAAGTGAATTATAAAGGTCTTGTCCTCCTCCAATGGAGATAAATGAGTGCTTCTAATACGACCAGTCATATGGTCTGCTTGGATAGGTCTTCTCTGTCGATAATCCTTTCTCATATAATATTATTTGAGTAGGTATTGTGATAAATACAATATAAAAAATACTCCAGTTACTTGCTCATGCCCCTCCTGTACTGAAATGCTGAAGATGTTGCATTTTTTCTTGCTTTTTCATAAGAGTCATAACCTCATCATGTTTTGCAGCAAGATATGGGACCTGCTCTTCTTTTTTTTTTTTTTTTTTTTTNTTTTTTTTTTTTTTTTTTTTTTTTTCTTTTTCTTAACTGTCCTGCAAATTCAATTTTGTTGCTGTTCTTAGTATTTTTTCTTAGTGTTTCTATTGTTCCTTTCCCTGCTTCTGCTCCTTCTGCCCATTTGGTTGCTATGCAAACTTTTCCGTATTCTTTGCAGAGAGGAAGAGAAATACTTGTCTTTTAGCAGTAGACTGCTGTTTTCCTACCGCTGCTGACAGGTGTCACAAACCTTATGGGGGGCTTTATTTGTCAGCTGCTGAATCTTCGTTGAGGTCAATGAAGTTTAAGTGTGACCAGGACTTTAAAAGTCATTTTAACTATTGATTTTTCTAAAAAGCAGGTCTTCCAAAATTTTATAACAAACTTATTTATAATTTTGGAATGATCTAGTTAATTAATCCTTCATAGTTCTTCTGACAAAGACTTCATATTAACTGAGATAGACCTTGGATAGACCCCTTAGAATGAAGGGGTGGTAAAAGAAAAGTCATTGAGATTATAAGCAACTCATGCAGAGCTAGCAATAGGTGAGCTTTCATAATAATTGTTCCTTGTACAATCATCTTTCAGTTGCTTATGGATTTCCATGGTTTTGTCATATGGGGCTAAAGTTTTGTTTCTGTATATCTGCCTGGATTTAAGAAGGAAATTAATTTTTTTGAAATCATTTTAGTTAAAATGTTCCAGTTATTTCTGACAATCAGTTGAAGCTTAATTATGATGTGGTACATTGTACTTTGGTATGAAGTAATACAAACAGTTTGGTAAGAAACTGTGCCGTGAATGTAGTACATGAAATTTGGTGAAGATCCCTTGCTGTTATGGGAGGTTACATACATTTAGCCAGGAGATAAGCATCTTACTTTACACATGCCATAATGCTATTAAAATTTGCCAGTTAGGGTCTTTGTCTATAAAACAAACATGCTCTTGCTCCTCACATCCATTCCATGATGATTGGTTGGCAGATGTACCATCTGCAGATGCAAAGCATGTGCTTTCACTCAGAGCTTGAAGGTTTAGCAAGATTTTCCTTGCTGTTCTAGGGTGTTGTGTTGTCAAGCACAAGAACTGATAGAGAGAGCATCTTTCTTGTGTTTCTTTACTCCCATATCCGTGCCCAGATAGTGTGACGGAGAGGCAGAAATCTCTCCTCCACATATGGCAAGTAGTGTGGAGAACAGAGAGAGAGTCAGAGAGAAAGAGACAATGAATTGGTGTAGAGAGAGAATAGAGGTGAGCAAGAAGAAATAGGATAGCAGTGATAGAGGTAAGGCCTAGGACCTGGGGGTGTATGAGATGGGAAAGAGGCATAACGAACTAATAAGTAGGGGTTTGGGGGTCATGAAGCATGGAGGGCACATGCACAGTGAACATCCCCTTTTTAGACTGGACTTTAATTCACTCTGCCTAAGTCTCAGCATTTATTTCCTGAAGCCTGATAACAAGATGAGGATTTTACCCTTGCTACAAGTCTGTAGTAAAAGAAAGTGATTTGCACTTGTTGTCAAAAAGCTGTTTCCATGACCATTAATGGACCGAACTCTGACTAGTGCCATTGTCTAGGAACCAGTTGTCTGTGGCATTAGGCTTGTGAAATGCAAAAAAAAAGATAAAATTGCCAGCAGTTAGAGCAAAACTACTTTGGCTATAGGATCAGTTTCCTTTTTTATAAGGATCATGTTTTTGCCCGAAAAATTATTTGCTGATTTACTTTATCATAAGGACTTTTTAGAAATTAGTCAATAGAGTTCATTAAGAAATTGCATTTGGTTTTAAACTTCATGTTTACATATAAAAATTGCTTGGTTTCCCATGACTAACAATATATCCTGTCAAGTTACTTACTTGTTTGGTTTGGGGATGAGAATTTATTTATACTATGCTATACTACACTAACAATTCCTTTAGCTTTGTTTTAAAATACTGAACTAAACTTGCTATTTGTATTAAACATATGTTTAAAACATTGATTACTGCTCAGTCTCATTGTAAATATTTACATTCCATATATATACATTCCATTTTATTTAGGATGATTTCTAAAATTTTTAAACAGAAAAAAAAAAAAAAGATTTGCAACATAATAGTCTCTCCTGAATTAAATGCCCTAGGGCTTTCTGTAGGTTTCAAAGATCTCTCAAAATAAAGTACTGTGAAATGCAGACACATAGCTTAAAAAAAGTGACAGTAATAGTATATGTTACCTGAAACTATGCTGGATATTCTGTTGCTTACTGAAGTTAACAGAATTTGCATTTATATTAAAGAGAGGAACACTCTGGCCTTTCGACAGATATTTAAATTTAAATTATTAGTAGTCTAGAACTCCTTTCATTCCTTCCCTCTCCTCCATCCCCACTATGTATCCTAGAAATTTGTAAGTAATCTCACTGACATACCAGAAAGGCAGACTGTCATTGTTTATAATAAAAAATCATGATTTTGCCAGCAAGGCGGCTGAAGTGATGTGAAGTGTCTGTTGCAAAAATACTGTATGCATTGGAGTTAGTCTTACAATCCTATCTGAGCTACTATGCTAGATTATTAAGAAGCAATCTCTGTAAGAGAAAAAATAGCAGGTGACAATCTGCCGAACACTAACCTCATTCCACCCTATCTACTGCTATCTTCTGTTTCAGTTCAACCCATGTGAAGCTTGAACCTGCTCGTCTTTTGGCCGGTCAAGCTTGGCTGCCCTTCTGAGGGCTAGAATGGTATTCACCTGTAATCTTTGGATTTATTCTTTCCTAGCAAAGATTTGGGATCAGGAGAAGATGAGCAGAGAGATAAAGCTTTGTTCTAAATGTTACCCACTTGTGAGACTGAAGAAAGATGCTGTGCATCTTTACGGAATCCTTCCTGCTTTCTGACAGAAGTATGGAATGGTTAACAATAATTTTCCTGTAGAAATACCAGTTACATATTCCTGTGGGAAGAACTATGGATTTGTTGTGATCATGAATGAATATCTGTAGTGAGATGATTATTGAACTACACTGATAGTGCAGTAAATTCACAGTAAGTTAGTAGGTACTCTTTCTTCCTATTAATTATTTACTTATTATTATTTATTTATTATTAATTATTTCTCCCTCTCCTCAATTATTCTAGCAATGCCTGTTCCCAAAAAGACACCACTGACCAACTCATCTGAAGGAACTGATCACAGTCAAGTCCCTACCCTTTCCAAACATGGCCTTGGTGTAGAAAAATTTTTTAAAAGTTCTCAATTCCCTCTACAGTTGCATACTTCAGATAATCTGTACCAAGTATTTTCTTAGGAATGGAATGGTAAAAGGACTTCTTTACTTCCAATTTTTTAATGGAAGGCTGAGATTTTCAAGAACAAGCTTGTAATTATAGGAAGGTTTTGACACATTGAAAATAAGTAGTAGCTGGTTTTGAACCCTATGTTTGGTCTTAAGTTATCTCTGAAGAACTTTATTCGGTCTATAAATGGGGTAGAAGGTAGGTGAAATTGGAGCAACCAGAGATCAGAGGTTGTTAAAAAACCTCTAAATTTTCTGTCCGTCTGTCTCTAATATATTGTAGCATTTGTTTTTTCCCAAAATTATTATTTTCTGTGGAAGTTTTCATGGCAGAGGAAAATGATGGTTTTAAAGTTATTTTTATATTTAGTCCATTGATCTCCTTTATCTCTACTTCCTGTGCTCTGTTTTTTTATGAGGAATATTAATGATGCTGTCTTGAATCTGCTGATTTTTTTCATCATCTTTGATTTTTTTCTTGTTTTGTGTCATTTCTTTTTTAGTCATTGTACTTTTTCTTCTTTTCTTTGTGATTTGAAACCAATGCCAAATGATTAGTGACACAGAGAAACTTTGCCTGAAAGGAAGAAGGAAATATTAGGTGAGCTTAAATATAGGAAGGCAAAAGGCATAATGAATAATAAATCAGGACCTTTAAAATATCATATGTTAAAGCACAAAAATGAAGAGTATTAAAAAAAATGGAAAAAGAATAGCAAATGTAAAATTGATAATTATCTAACAGGTAGTTTAGTTTTGCAGTATTTGCAAAGTTGGAATTTAGACCAAAAGTACAGTAATTCTAGACCCCAAAAGAACTTATAAGTTCTACAGTTACACAACAGAGCAGCAGCAATTAGGAAAAAAATTTAAAAAGAAAAACACAGTTTGGAGAAAGAGCATTTTCTAAATATGTGCAGTTTCTAAATATTATTCTACGCTCTTTAGGCATTAGTAGCTTTCACAGGCAGCACTGTATTTGAAATGCCAGAGAGTAGGATTTCTGAAAAATTTAGTATTGTAAAAAATACTTATTAAAAACCTTGAGCTTGATTCTGAGGTTGAAAAAAGCTGGGAACTGACAGGAAACTTAAGGTCATGAAACTTGTTTAGCTGAATGACACAGCAAAGTGTCTAATTGAATCTCCCTGTGAATAAAAGAAACAGAGGTGTAGAAGGTGTCTGAAGTCTACAAACCTCGGCTTTCTTATTCTTTGCCATTAGAGTGTATTTATCCTGCAGTAAAAGTCTAGATTATTGATTCACTCCATAGAGCTTGCTACAAAACAAAAATATTTTTCCAATTTTATTTAGTAAGTTTTATTTTTTTACTGACTTTTAATTTTCCAAATATTGCATTTATACATTTAAGTAGAAATGTGCACTAAACATTGAAGTATGTATGAAGATTTTTAAGACTTGAAAGACAACTTGAATGGGATAAAGTATAAGGCATTTGAAAAAGACATCTTTCAGTTCTGTAATTTGGCTGGAAACAGTGACAACAGAAGTAAATAAGAGATGCATTTTTTTTCATATTTGCATCCTGCACCTTATTCAGTCCATAATAGCACTGTTTTGTCAGATCAAAATGGACTTGCATATTAAAAATGACATTGCAAATTCCAAAGGGCTGCTTCGCTAAATGGCAGTCTTTGGGCTTGTAAAAATTTGCCAAGGTTGAATCTAGACTCTCACTTGTTAAATGAAAATGATGCAAGATGCACTGTAGGAGATTTGTTTTGTCAGTGTTTTTAGAGGAGTGATGAGACTAATGAGTAGTGGAGTCCTTTGAACTTGGTGTTTCCTGTCTAATATTTTGTATTTTGGCAGCCTGGTGGGGCCAGTCCTACAGTGCTGACATCATACACAGTTTACATTTAGCATATTTATGCAAAGCCTAAGGACACCCACTTTCTCACTCCACTTTGTTCATGGTTAAGCTGCTACTTTCTTAGTTTTAATATATCGTCTTTTGACAGAAGAAAATCTTTCTTGGAAGATAGTTGCCATTCTCAGTCTCAGAATCCAGGATATACCCATTAGCCAGATAGATCAAATCAGATAATTATTTCAATGAGTTAGATTGAACAGAACACTTGCAGAGAATAACTTACGGTTTTGTCAATCAACCCAAGAGGTTTCTTGCTTATTTCCTTCATTTCCTTATAAATAAAGTATTTATTTCCTTATAAATAAAGTATTTATTTTAGCTTTAAACTTCGGTACTTGTAATTTTCACTAAAGGAAGTCTAGAGCCCATTGAAGTCACTGGAAAAACTCCTAAAGAAAAAGCGGGAGGGAAAGGATAACAGCTTTTATGTTTACTATCTGACTTGAGAATCTGTCAAGCTAGCCCATTTCATTAATTACTTTTAACATAAAATCAGTAGTTCTTTTGGAAATTAATTAATTCAAAGTTGAAGAAATTGTGGGCTGAATATTTACACATAGCACAAATGAACCAGGTGTTCAAGAGCAATTGCTATAACATAAACACTTCAGAAATAATTAAATGCAAGGGAATCTTAACAAGGATAGTAAGTCTTTATCAATTTTATTGAGAACTGAAGATCACTTCCTGTCTGTCTGCCTGAGAAAACATCTGAATGAACACATTAAACTCCTTGGTTATCTTGGTTATAATCTCCCAAAAGAGAAAGACACCATATTTGATGTAGATTGCTAAAGAAGGAAATGGATTTTCCAACTCCCTATCTGACATTTTAGTGTTTATGTCATAAGCTGGCTACCTCTGTTTCCTCATGTATGTGCTCAGAAATTTTCCTACCTCAGAGAAATCCCAGGCCTACATTTGTTCCAGGAATCCAGGCTTAAAAGGACATGGATGCTGTTCCCTTCATTATAATAATAAAAAAAGAAGTCATGTATACAGATTTTTTTTGTCTTATTTGTATTGCTTTTTTTACAATTACTGAGTAAACTTGGGAACTTTTTTTTTTCTGACATTTTGAACGTTTTCAAAACTTCTAGTCGTGAACATAACTTTTCACCTCCTATGCTATGATATTTAACAGTGAGAGGAGTATCATATAGAGCAGCCCTTTTGACAATAATTTTCAGACTGTTGGTTTATGAAGTAGAGAATCTGAGAAGGATTAAAGTGGCTCAGCATTACTGCTTCCCTTCTTAATTTTGGGATAAAATTAAAAAAAATATATTCTAGAGAATGGATACACTATTGTAAGAGTCATGTTTTAACTTTGCATCCCAGTGCTGGATTTCCTTAGAGGGAAAATGTTTCTCTTGTGTTGCAAATTTCATAGATCTCTGCTTAGCAAATTTCATCCAAAAGTCCAATAATTTTTAATCAGCTTTTAAACGTAGTTTGGCCCCAGCATAAGTCTAGTTAATACCACTATGGGAAGAAAACTATTCTTAAGGTCTATCACAATCAAAGTAAAACAAAATCTGAAATATATAAAAGCCCATAAAGTGTCATAGTTTTATTTAGATCTGTAAGCTCTCTCACAAAAGTCTGACTTGGGAGAGTTGCTCCAGACATGAAATCCAAACCATGCACTCAATGTTACTTGAATGAGTGGAAAAACATTGGATTCTTCCTCCCTGATATTAAGCATTTTGCTTGGGTGGACTGAATCACTTATGGACAGTCATGGACAATTCCTCTGTTTCATGACTGATTACAAAAACATCTTAGTTCAATTTTACTCTAAGTAACTCCAGGTTATTTAGGTAATTCCAGGCACAATGTCCTCTGAATGCCAATGTCCTTGACCAATACCTGCATGTTCTCTTTCCTTTTCTCTATCTTTATTTTAATGGGACCCTTAAAGTAGTGCAACTATTCTTCAGTGAGGAGTCAAATAGAAATAATATGTGCAGCTATTTTTGTCCCTGTGAAAGCTTGGTGGTGAATTGCTATTTGTTTTCTTTGAAAACTTGCTTTTATAATATTCATCTATGCTAGAAAGAGGAACTGAAGAATGTTTTTATTATAATAATGTTTTTGTTTTAACATTTTTTGCATGAATTTATGCAAGAGAAATGGGAGAGAATGGAATTTATAAACCATTTTCACCTTCATTAAAATTTGTCTTGAGTTTTGAGTGAAGGTTGGCGTCACTTGTTGCTTTATTCTAGCTCTCTCACTTCTCTTAATCTCTTTATGCTGTTGTGGTCTTGTGGGTTGCTCAAATAAAACTGCTGGAAGTCCATTTCTAAATGTCAATGAGTGACGTAATTCCCAGAGGAAAATTTAAGACTATTAATTTTAATGCTGCCCTTTTTGCAGAGCATAGAGACAACTCAAAAATGGCTGAAATGAAATGAAATTACCTTGCAACTGAGAAGTACATGTTACTGTATATCATGCCTTAGCTTAGATACCGCAGTGACAGGTGCCCTAAAATTGCGGTGGATAGATGTCACTCAGGCATGACAGAATAAGAGTGCAGTAAATGGTAATTGACTTGCCCTCAAAACCAGTGAAGAGGTTAAGGTGAATGTGGTGCCATTAACCATGTAATGGGTGTGACCTGTAACAGAGGACTTTGCATGTGTAAAAGTGTAGTAGAGGAGCTTTTAAAGATCTTTTATCCTACAATATGAAGGTTGCTACAGTTGCCATTTCTAAGTTTAGACTTTGCACAAAATCACTGTGCCGTTACTCGCAACACAGTACTGCATTTTAGAATTTCCTGATACTTCCTTGTATAGTTGTATTTATTATTTTTATAACCTATTTATGCATCAACTATATACATGCATTTTTATTATGTTTCCAGAAAATGTCCTTCATTTTGGGCATTAGTGAACCCAAATCAACGTATGTCATACCCTCCAACATTGCTTATCATTTCTGAATTTTCTGCAAGAAGCCATTTTCATATTTTAAATTTTTATTTCTAACCTAGGAAAAATATTCTTACTTGCAGAAATGACCTTCTTTAGCATTCATTTCATTTGCTCCATTTCTGCTCTTTTCGGAGATCAAGGTCAGGTGCAAAGCAGACTTGGGAGTACTGAGGGAGCTACACAAAGATGAAACTCACATAGTTTCAGATTTCCATTTTTGCTTTGCCAGATTAGGATGGGCTGACGGGACCTTTTAATGTGCTTTTGACACTCTTTCTCTCTCTTTCTCTCCTTCTCTCAGCTCTCGTTTTTTCTTTCTCCAGAGTTAAATAATATTTGTATTGGCTTTTTCTTACAAGCACACAAAATACAAAGAGGGAAAAAAGAGAAGCATGTTCATGATTAAATGTTCATGATTAAACTGATATATCTCTAGCCAAACTACTTTATAGCAATAGAAAAAAACTTACAAAGTTTCTGTTTTGGAGTGAGGTATAGGAGAGTAAAAATCATGGCAAAATCAATGGATGTATTTGACATCCAGTGAGATAAACATTTCAGAGATGTGAAAAAGAAGCATAGAGAATGAATATTAGGATACAGAAATTATCTGTGACTCTTTATTATAGCCCACTATTTCATATATGAATTAGTAACATTCATACTATTTTTCAAATTGGAGTTTATGTTATTTTACAGGTAATCTGTAAGCCTAAGCATTATTCTCTGAAGCTGTCTTGTAATTACCTAAATACTTAAAATCTCTAGCAGAATTTTGACCATGCAGATCCAAATGTGCATATAGGTGTAGTGCATATCTGTGTGCATGGACACGAATATGTTTCCATGGAAGTATGCTTATACGTGTATGTATGTGTGTGTTTGTTTCTATCTTACTATCTGTATTAAGGAACCACCTTAATTTTCCATTGGTTGGAAGAATGGTTTGGTTTACACTAATAAGTTGAAAGATAATCTTCAGAAAGCAGTCGTTCTGCTTCTTATGCCTTTATATGGACAAATACTATATGTGTATATTACATTTGAATCAGAAAACTTGCAGAGTTGATATTGTCTTCAGAACATCAGATTTACAATGAGTTGTGATACAAAGTCCTAGCTTGACTAAAACCAAAATATAAGTGCCATAATGTAGATACCATATGTTTACTCTTAGGGAAGTTAAATAGTCTTTTTTTTTCTTGCTTTTAAACTGGAGAGTTTCACTTTCTTGATAAACTCCAGTGTAAATTCTACACCAAATGGTGGTGTTTCCACAACAGAAATCAATTTGCTCTACCAATATGAATAAAACTGAAACATATAGCTGTACTTTTGTCTTATTTCTATTCAGCAGTTCTGTGTATATAAGTGTAATACAGACACATCTATATTAAAATTCTTTTTTTCACAGATTATTGAAGAAAGACTGGGCAGTATTGGCAATTCCAGAGCAGTCTGCCACTACTGTATTATAAACAGATTTAATTATTCTAGCACAAAAAGCTAGGAGAGCAAAATAAATACACTTAATGTAGACCAAATCTATGCTACTCTAATTGTCAGAGCACTCTAAGGGCTTTCAAGCAATAAATCCTTCAATAATAAATTGATATGGGAAAGAATAATGACACCCAGGTGTGAAACCTTAACCTGAGACTAATGCTGCATACTCGATGACATAATTACCTCTATTACCATATTCTAGCAGAGCGTGGGGTTTTGAGTTGTAGAAACTGGATTGGAGTGACAGACAAAACATGTTCAAATCAGAGGTGAGATTTGAAGCAGGAATATATAATACAGTCCAGGTAACTGAATTGCTACTTGAGTTTTGAAAGCAGGCTTAGATATTATGTGAAAAATTGTATTTAAATATCATTCAAGGTCTGATGTGTTCCCACAAAAGCAAGGGTTAAGAAAATTCACATTAGAAAAAAAAAAAGTCTTTGTTAAGAGGCTCTCAAAAATGCAGATGATTTCTCTTATTTCTTTGTGAACATTGTGAACATCCCTTTTTTTTCCTAACAAAGATGTCAGTTTTTTTCCTGACATCTTAATGTTCAGAGCTTAATTCTGTTAATTCTGTTAATCTCTCTCAAAAGTATGAACAAGTACAAAATAGGGTTACGGCACTTGCCCATGTACTCTGCTTTTTTGTTTTCTTGTGTTCAGTGTAACATAACATTGGAACCAGCTAGTTCATTTATTAGAGCTCATTACATCTCATCAGGATTGCAGAGGTAGCCTGACAGTTGCCATTCCAAAATGCCACGATTGCCAGAAAAACATGACTACAGGCATGTCTATGCCCATGACTATTCCCTACACACACAGAGTAAATCAGTGATGAGTACACTACTCCTGACTTTTGTGTGGGCATGATCAGCATGAGGTGTTTATTATATTATTTTCCCAGCCTTAGACAAACTGTAACTGTAAGAAGGAAATGCAAATTTTGCAAGAAACTGCAAAATGTACTGCAATGGTGTTTTGATTTAAGAGTTATGAAAACTTCCACATGCTGCTGGACACATTCTGACACATCTGTAATCAGAACGGCACAAATAATGCAAATAACCTTTCTTTTCCTGAAACACACCATTTTATGCTGCTAAGAATGCCTGTTGAAGACTACTAAAAAAGTGACATTTGCTGTCAGGATTGTGTCTGTGCCACAGACACTCGTATTGGTATAAGGTACAGTTTAAGCATACAACATAAAATTGTCCCTTGTTTTCAGAAGTGGTAACAGAAATATAAATCAAGAGACAATTGAAGGAGCTTCTTGGCCAATTCTGACAACTTCTATCATGTGCTAGCAAGGCTTTAAGTATCCATTGGTTCCTTTTGTCATTCTAATATGTTGTTGTCCTGCCATGGGTATGGGCAGATGGTGCTATGACAGAGATGATACTAGGCTTGTAAAGATCAGTAATATCACCTGCAAAAGAGCACAAAGGTACCCCAGTAGCACCTTTCTGCTCTTGGCACGCCCATGTCCAAACTGTTAGCTGCAGGTCTGCTTGCATATCATTAGGTAGGAACTGCTTCCTTACTTACCTTATCTGCATCGAAAGAAGTGGTGCTGTTATGCCTCTTCTCTGCGGTGTTCAGCCAGGCTTGCTGCTGCTCCTTTCTCATTGCTTAGGAAGCCATAAGCATGGATAACAGCTTAAATGCACAGCAATTTATTTGTTTGAGATTCACAGTTAAACCTAGGTGGGAAACAATTCTTCCTATGTAGTTAGGCCTAAGTAAAATGTGCTTCCACTAATAGGTACTCATTTTGCATAGTGAGTACCAATTGTTATTTTTAATGGGTGGATATAAATAGTTGTTCAAGAAGATAGCATCCATTCTTTACTGTAGAAATCCTAAGACTTTAGAAACTTTCCTTAATAAGCAAAGAACAGTTCTTTTTATTTGCCTATATTTAAAGGCACAGATTCTATGCTGGGTACGTTCACATAAACACTGATACTTGATGTATACATGTAGATATAAAATTTGAGTTATCTAAAGAAACAAAGAGAATTCAAAGCTACATTTTCAAGATTCAGAGTGTCTTGTCAAACACCAGAGCTGTCTCTCAAACTCCCTAGCAATTGCCGTGGATGAAAGCTTAACATTTTCTGTTAAAAAAAAATGTTTTCCTCTCTCCTGTGGTCACAAATTTATCCTGTGAGGAAACGCACTGTTTTGCAGTAGTCTAATGCTTGCACAAAAGACCAGGCTCTCATCACAGCCCCTTCTTTGAGAGTTCTCAGGGAAACTGTAGAGAGAAAGGTAAGCAACCTAAATTCTACCTCTCAGTTTCAGAGTGGCACTTGTCATGTGGTATAATCTCTGTGGGCCTTCGTTCTTCTTTTGGTAAAGTGGCAGTAATAATACCCACTTATTCTGCAGCCTGCAGCTGGAAAACACTCCTAAGTGTCTCCTGTATTAATACTATTATTGCATATAGTTCAGCCCCGCTGAGTTTAGTCATCTTTTATACTCCATCATTTGACTTTCTTAATCTGTTCAACTCAGTCCTGAATATAAAATTCTAGTCCTATGCTAAAGTCTTTTCTTTTTACTTCCTGTCATTTACGCATCTGTCTTCATTTCTGCTCCCTACTGACTGTCAAAGGTTATTTGCTCTATTATTTGACTATCAGTCCCCTTCACTCCTTAATTGGTCCCACACTTCTCATTTTCATCTTTACTTTCTAGTTCCCTTTCTGTAGATTTTTCTTTTCCTCCTCCTTTTGTGAGCGTGGATGAATATGAAGCACAGAACCAAGAAAGGACCCTTGGAGCACAAGAATACTTTATTGTGCATTGTATTGCGGCACTGATTTCTCAGTGTTAGTTAAGCACCTCTTGGCATTTCAATTTATAAACTCGACTTTCAGGGACTGATAAATAGCTGTGTATTTCCAAGCAGATTGGATAAGCAATGCAGTTAAATTGTTTCATTATTTAAAAATAAAGTTCTGGGCTTTGGCTAGCTTTTAAATACTAGAAAAAATTAATTATAAGCCAAGGGTGCTGTGAGAACACATGGAATCAAATTCTGCTCTTGGTTACCCTTCAAATGGGACAGTGGGAGTTCTGTGTATTCAAGAGAAGAATGTAGCCCTCAGGGTCCGATTTTTCCAAACATTAGAAGCTCATGGCCATGTGCAAAAATGCATGCATAATTACACGCTTAATTTGAATGTACATTTACTGTGATTGTGAATGCAAATCAGGTTGTGTGCATGCAAATGGTCAGTTGAGTTTCAATACCTGAGCATCACATGAAGTCACAGTAATTGTGCATGCAGATTAAGCATGTAATTGGGCATATATTTCTGCAAGTGGCCTTGTGCTTTGATGGTTTGAAAATGAGATCCTTTGTGCTCATTGTTAATTGGTGTCTTTTGTTATTTTCTTCTTAAAATGGCATTGTCAAAATTAGTGTATATTACACTCGGTTGATCTTGCGCTCATTATTCTATAATTTGGACTTCATAAGAGGTACTCCCTAGTGCCTTCTATCTTAGAAATTGCTTTTTATATCTCAGGTACCTCTCTAAACAGAGAATCCATGAGAAAGAGTAGTGCTACCAGGGGTCTTTCTCAATCAGTATCAACATTTTTATCTTGTTATTCAGCTACAGCTTTATAACACTGAAGGTTCAAAAATAACTGTGTGTACATCAGAGCTCAAAAATACTTCTTTTATGACCAAGATAATAGGAAGCGAGCCCCATTTCACTTGACAACAACCTCATCCAGAACAAAAGGACCACAAACCTGCATAGTTAATACAAATGAGGTTTACAGCTAAGGAAACAAAACAATAGCCAAACAGAATAAAAATATTATAAATGACTGGCTTGGGATGTGATTTAAAAATAAACATGGAAGGAAGTAATAGTATATTCTCGTCTCACTTTTCTCTGCTGCTTTCTGTTCCCATTATTAAACAATCTTATTCTTATATAAATAATTGAAATCAAAGTGGGTTGCCTGATATTCACTTTTCTGCAAAAGTAATCTTTACTCTGCACAATTAAGAATGTTTGGAAGAATGAATTAAATGGACCATTTTAAAAGTCGTTTCTAAAATAGAGTTTATAAATCGATTATTTTTGAGAGTATGACTTTTGAAGGAGATTGAAGAAAGAAAGAAAGGATTTTTTAAAATAAGGATATGGGTAAGATCTATATTGGAGAAAACTAATTTAAAACAAGTAAAAAAAAATCTGAACAACAAAAAAAAGAGAGACTCTTTCATACAAAATAACAAAGATATAGTCATTCTTGTTAATCTCATCATTGTTTACTCCATTATCTTAAGCCATGTACTGAAGAGATTACTTAAAAAGAGAAATTCCATGTAAGAAGTAGCAGCATTTCACTTTATAATTTTATATAATTTTATTTTCATCTAACTTGATATGAACTTTCAGTATGTCATAGTACTAGTATCTATAGCTTATGTTATGGAAACGTGTTTGGAAATCCTTAATATAAAAATTATCCGAGAATATAGGAACATTATGCCAACACTGAGGGATTATTGCAAAATATGCACTATATAATAGACACAAATATTGTAAAATGGATTTTATTTTACAAAATTCGGTGATATAATTCCGTGGTATAAGTGCAATGAATCTAGCCTGGAAAGAAGAAAGAGTTAGTTAAAAGAAGCTTTATGTTGGGTCTGTGGTGCATTCTTAACAAAATAGGAAAAATAACACCTTGATTGTCCTTGGAAGATTTCTAGAGCAGTAGTAAGATACTTCAAGACCGAAAAACATTATCTTTGCTTTTTTTACAGGAGGAAAAGAAGACCTGGCAAAATAAAAGTTCAGCCAATTCAACTTCAATCTGCTAAACTCTTCATATACATCTGAAAAATAATCTGGATGTGACTTAGAGACACAGATATCTGATATATTAATCAGATACAAACCAAGTCTTGTTTGCAAAAGCTGGTGGGTGACAAAATTTGACTCTAGAAAGGCTGAGGATGACAATTAATAAGCTGCCTTGGTAAATACATTGTAAATGATACTTCAGTAGATTTGGTGCAAAAATGGGCAAAAAAGTGTTACCCATAAAGTACTTACCAGTGTTCACAGTTATAGGGAAAAGAATTTTCTGTGTGGCCTTGTAGGAGGATGATGCTGAGGTAGATGAACATGGCCAAGGGAGTAGATCTTTCCAATGTTGATTTTAATATAGTTTCCTTAAGAAAAAACTTTATCAAAAATCAAAGTCACATGAAAAACATGAAATTAGTCATTTTGACGCATTCCCATATAAAGCTTAATTGAAAATTGACATGGTCCACTGGGAAAAAAAAAATCAATTTGCTGAAACTTCATTTTCCGCAGGAAAACTGTTCCATCAAAGGTATTTTGACCGAGTCTCAATTCCATCAGATCAGTCATAAAACCATGACCACTTCTAATGTGCTTACAAAATTCTTGCTGATAGCCTCATCAGATAAGCTACAAATAAATGACTATGTAGATTTAATTAGGCTAATTAGTCTCTCATATTAGTGTTTACCAATGCATTTTGGTCTTCCAGGACATAAATATGAAATCAGGCCTGTGGCTAAGAAAGTAGGATGTGACCAATATGTAGTAAGAGATGGGATATTAACCTCTATAGGATAATCTCCTCTTCAAAAGTTAAGCTTATCATGTAGTAGTACTAATTTTGTGAAATTTACAAAATGGAAATATTGCTGTACTTAAGTCAAACATGGGCGAAAGAAACTGAGCTTTTAGATTATTGCTTTTTGAGGAACTATGTGGAAAGGAGGTGCAATAGTCTGTCCCCAAAATGAAGTTATCTCTTAGTATTTGATCAGATTAATTAATGCAGAATGAATTTGTGCTGCTTTTTGTCCATCAGTCTGCAGTAGTTTTGTGGATGGATGCTTCAGACAGGTCAGAAGATGAAGTCTTAACAGCTGAATAATATTAGTCCAAGTGTTCACTCAATGCTTGAGCGAAGTGATTTTCTATTATTATTTCTAAGGAAACTTTAACCTTTTAGTACCTCTTTTTTCCTGCTTTGCATGTTTTGGTTGTGTGTTGGAAAGAGGTTTTATGTTTGTGAGAGTATGTAGCTCTTCTGCAAACATTTTATCCCAGGTGCATGAAACAATGAATTGTGTTCCCTCCATTTTCAATTGTGCAGGAAGAGCGCCTGTCATAATTGTAATGCCTCTGGGATCTCCACTTAGCAGGGATCTGATTACATCTCTGCTTTCAGAGGACTCAGAAAGACGAAAAGGCTAGGGATACTCTGAAGGAGAAGTAAAGCACATATATACATACATATACACACACGCACACTATGACCTGCAACAGGAGTGCCAGGTGTTTCTCTGTGTGTTTTGAATTATGAAGTGTAAGCAATAAAATAGCAGGAAATATTGATAAATGACTGTAGTTTTTCTATATAAAAGATTGTGTGTGGGTATTGGAACCTTGCTAATGAATAGCGGGATTTGGAGTAAGCAGATGAATTTTAACACCAGAGAGGAAAAATGCCGATTAAATTCTCCCTGTATGCTGGAAGGCAAAGGAAGGTGACAGTAGACGTATTTCCAGTAATGCATCAGCCAGTTGGAAGCAGTTAACTTGGATCAGCAAGATCTATACCTATTTACTAGAAGCCTGAACTTGTCTTAAATATTTCTCAGAATATTTATGTTATTAATGTTTTTTTTGGAAGGGAGTTCCAGAGATCATGTAGTCCAAACCCCTCTGCGCAAGCAGGGACACCTGAGGAGACACCACTGAGAAGAATTTGGCCCTCTCCTCCCTACAATCATTCCTCAGGTACTTATACATATTGATCAGATCTCCTCCCAGTCTTCTCCAGGCTAAACAGACTCAGCTCCCTTAGTATTTCTCAAAAGGTAGATGCTGCAGTCCCTTAATCATCTTAGTCACTCGATGCTGGACCCTTTCTAGAAGTTTCATGTTCCTCTTGTAAAGGGGAGCTCAGAACTCCACACAATACTCCAGGTGCGGCCTCAGCAACTCTCCATCCTGTCCAGGTTCCTCTGAGTGGCAGCACAGCCCTCTGGAGTGTTGGTCACTCCACCCAGCTTGGTACCATGCACAAACTTGTTGAGGCTGCACTCTGTCCCCTCCTCCAAGGGGAGCAAGTTGATGAGCAAGTTGAACAGCACTGGGCCCAGTACTGACCCCTGGGGGACACCGCTGGCTACAGACCTCCAATTAGAGTCAATTCGGTTTATCATGACCCTCCAAGCTCTGCCCTCCATCCTGTCCTCAGTCCACCTCACAGCTTTCTCATCTAACCCACACTTCCTGAGCTTCCCCATGAGGATCTTATGGGAAATGGTGTATTTTGTATGTATATTTAATTTAAAATACTTTGAATATACTTCATTTCCAAGTCTTATTTGTACCCTGTAAAACTACTGAGTTTCTTTCTATGCATAATAAGGAAATAATTAAATAAAATGACTGTTGATAGCTTTCTGGCAATGTAACAACCCGATTGACTTTTGATGGCGTAATGTGAAGTTCCATGACATTAGAAGGTAAAAATTTTCTCATTGCTAAGTTATTTCAGTTGGTATGTGCACTTGCATATTTTTTCCTCTACTTTGTAATCCCTTCTCAGCCCTAAGCCTTTTATAGATTTAATTGCTTTCTCCTATCTTACCAAGTTAGCCTTTAAAAGTTCTGTTTGCCTAGTTACTTAGGAGAAAATAGGGGGTTATTTTATGAGTTAATAAATTAGAAATATTTTTAGTGAAGTGGTCATTTTTAGATAGAAAACAAGTAGTAGCTTGCTATGTTAATGTTCAGGAAATATTTGCAAGGCTATCGCCAGTGTTCCTGGTCAAATGAAGCATATGCCATGATCTTCACATGCTTCAGAGTCAGTAGACCTATATACAATCAAAGGAGGAGAAAGTTTCAAGAACAGGTAAGAGAAGAATGAAGTGATGAGTTCCCCAAGTGTCTTGTCTCATGTGAGGCAGAGCAGGAGTCATGATGTCCCTGGACAGTCAGCCTCAGCATGATCTCTGGCTTCCTCCCATAGTGAGGATTTGATTTCTCATCAATCTCAGCCAGCTCAGCCTGCAATGTGATACAACTCCCACACAGTAACTGTGTGCTTGAGCTGCTAGATAGCCACATCTCCATGACGTCCCTAATTGTGTCTTTGATTATTCCCTATGAGACAAACTTATCTCAGAGCTGATTTTCTGTCTCCTGTCCCTTGCATTCACTTTTGTTTGAATTTTCTCTGCTCAGTTTTCGGTTTGCTTTTGGTTATCTTTTCATTCCTGACTATTTCAGGGGGAAAAAAAAAAAAAAAAAAAGAAAGAAAAAAACCCCTGCACTTAAATATCTTCTCATGACCTAAAGTATGCATGAAAAGGTCAAAACTTTTGATACTGTTTGGGATCTTTTCTGGTCCTACAGGGCCAAAATAAATCAGAGGAAGGTTAATATAGCTCATGCTACTCATCCTCCATCAGTTACGGCATGTTCTGTGTTATGCTTATGTATTATATCTTAATAACAAGTTTTAGATCAGGGCATAGAAATGTTTGGTCAAAAAGTCTTTTCAATGGGAAAAGAAAAATCTAGGCAAAATACTTCTGGCTGAATTTTAAGTATTTTGAGTCAGCAGCATTTCTCTGGTTTTTAAGAGGAATCACTGACTGCAAATACCTGTTTGCTATTCCTGTTTTTCTATAGTAGAGCTGTTTTCTAGGTAGGTCTAGAGAGGAACTTCATATGAGTACTTTTTAGATATCAAAAAAGTCTTTCAAAATATATTTTTAAGAGGAAAACATAACATTTTAACATAGAAAAAATATTTATCTGGAAAATCAAGGTGAAATACTGTTTGTCCACAAAATGTGCAAGACGTAGAATGATCTGCCAAGACTGAAGAGAGGTAGAAGTCCAGAAACCACTAGAAATAAAACACATATGATCTACAAAACAATTTGGGAGCACATTAAAGTGATTATGGTTAAATGTTTTGACTTTGGATGTCAAAATATTATGTTTTGATCTCAAATGATGAAGCAAAGTGTTGGATAGTTTGGATTTTTCGTTCTCATTCAAAACAAAGGCCCATTTTAAAATGCTTGCCTGTCAATGAACAGAAATTATATGACATCAGGGAAGGGCTGATGGATGGAAACACACGACTGTGAAGGAAAGTGTAGAGAGACCCAGTTGTCATTAATTGCTGTTACTGGCTCCAATAAAAGGCCTGCAATATCAGGGTGGGAAGCCTGCAGAAATGTTCTCAAAACTGATGCTGGTGATCTAATCATCCAGTGATATTACTGAAGCAGTAATTTCTCTGGGGAGAAATACACAGAACAGAGGAAAAAAAAATCTGCTTACAAAGTAAACCAACTAAAGAGAGTTTATAAAATATTTTTACAAGAACAAGGCTTTGAACGATGGCAGATGAATTCTGCCTGAAGGCATTAGAAACCGTGGCCTTGCCTTCGTCTCTGGCATCCTCTTCTTGGTGCTGGCTGAAAAATTGCTATGCCATATGTGAGCAATTTGACTCCACCTCCCTCATTACACCTGCAGATAGGAAACCATTGGAAACTTGCAGTTAATTACTCCTTCAAATAGGATGTGTAAAAGGTACAGGAAACCCCTGTGGAATCCGTGAATTATCAATCATAATATGAAAAGAATTAGTCCCAAAGGATAAATGACTTGGCAGGGTATTTTATTAAAGGCCTTATTTCTCTCCAGTAAGAAAGAGCCTATTAACATCAAACACATGGAACCACATGAATTAAATTAGGTCACTCCTTATGTTACAGTTTCAGATTTCATAAAGTGCAGCTTGTGGTTACATCACGTGTTTCACATCTAAAGCACTCGTTGATGACTTCCCAAACTCTTCAATATTGTACTACCAGTGATATTTACCATAGCTCAACCACAACATTTTCAAAGCTGGTGTTAATAATATATACACCAGTTTTGTAGGTCTGTCCGTATTCTCCTTTCCAAAAACAAATATTTGTGGCATGATTGTGGGTGGCTTAACTGTCTAAGTGCCTTGCTGTGAGCAGCTCTCCAGGAAGAAAAAGACAACAACATGGTGCTGTCTTAATTATTGGTAGTGTTAATTCCTTCAGACATCCTTTTAAAAGAGATGTGCAGGTAGGAAGGGCTGTTTAAGTGCTGAGAACAGCCAATTGCTAGAAGGCAAAATGCAAAGAAAGTAATTCACCTAAATACTCCTCCCTCCTCTGAACTTTTTCTTTTCACTTTGTTTTCTAGCCCATTGGGTGTAGAGGATGTGTATTGCACAAAAAAAAGTTTCTTGATCAGCATCATTTGCTACACAGACCTTTTGATCCCAAATTAGATCTCAGCAGATGAATGACTAACTATAATGAAAAACTTTTGTTATTTATCGCGGTATGTTGCTCTTCCCAGAATTAGGCTATGTTGCAAACAAAGACATCAACATGTCCACACAGCCTGGCTTGTTTCACTTAATTCATCTTGTTTGCAGACATAACAAGTATGTTATTTATTCAGTTCATTTAGTTGTAAGTAAATACTAAAGTAAGGATGCATTCATTTTAATCCTTTGATTTAACAAGATCACATACTTCAGTAAACCAAAGGCATTTCACCAGGATTGGAGTAGAGAGCTCTGTTTCCTCTTAGATTAAAATAGATACTCTGAATATTTGATTTGTAATATACTGTTGTATTCAACAGTTAATCTTCCTGTCACTGAGGTCTACATAATTGTCTTTATAATGTTCCCTGAAAGTGCTATTTTATTACATAATATCTGTATGTTCTAGAAGTATATTTTAAAAGAAATCATGGCATCGATGTGAGCAACCAACTAGACTGCTGCTAATGGAATACCTGTGCTGAGTTTTAATTCCTGCACGACATGTACACTGCAGTTAACATCTGTTTCCTTTTTGGGGCCTGCAGTTCTCTCCTTACAGAGGTCCATTTCTATCAGGTTGCAAATCAAATAGCTTAGCTAACATGATTTCAATGTGTCCTTTCAAAGAATCAGATTTTCTTTGTCTTTTCACTGCATCTTTATAGAGTTGATTAGCGTTTGGATTACCAGGAGAGGTTTTGCAAGCTGAGCCTTCTGCGAGGTTGCAGCCTTGTGAATAAAGGAACATTTACTTAGTAGTAAATGCTGGCAGATAAATGCCGACTTTGAAAAGTAGATTTAAGATAAGTATTAAAACACTTATCTTTTTTTGCATGAGCGAGTTATCTGATTACCTCAGTTTATGAACAGATTTTTTTTTTTTTTTTTGGTCTTAAATTAGAAAAGTGCTATCAGAACCACTATGTTTGCAACTCTTTTCAGAATTTTTTTATTGTCATTTCAGGTGGCCCTTTGGGTCAACAAGTTTATGAAGCAATATCCCAGATCCTCTAATTTATCTCTAACGCTGCTGCTGTCCCATTTTCCCCTTTGGTTTTACTGTTTCCCTTTTTTGATTCATATTGTTTTACCAGTATATATTATCTCTACAGGTTCTCTGTGGCACAGAGCTATTCCCAGAGCTCATTCAACCTCACACATGAAGATGTCCACAGGTGGGGGATGAGATGGAGAATGAGCTATGAAACATTAGGCTGTCAAGAGGGGGGCAAGTGTTGTGGTTACACAGAAGAAAGATGATCAAGGTACAGATATGGAAGATTCTGAAGGAGGCCTTGGAAATCTTAATACAAAACCACCATGGAAGAAACTCCTCTTCATAAATGACCTCGTTGCTTGATCTTTTTGTGCCTAAAGTCCTACTTCTGCCACATTATCTTGTTATCCTACAGGCCTTAGTAGCAGAGCATAGAAGTCCTTTCACCCTCACCATGCATGGTGGTGGCAGCTCCTTTACTGTGAGGATTGAAAGGCAAGCAGGAATTACTAGCACAGGTGCCCACATTGAGGTTAACAGGTGTTTATAGGCCTGATCTAGATCATCCCTGATTTAAAGGCTTCAAACCACATCTTAATTGCTGAAGGAGTATCCTAACCATTAGGTTGTGATCTAAATGGGGACTAGTGACCTGTTCTACCTCCCAATCCTGCCCTTTTATTTAAATTTTCCTAATAAATTGATGATGCCATAGAACAATAGAAATGTACAGATGATAAAAATAAAGACCGATGGTCTTAAGAATAAATAGTCCAAATAATTCTCTAGTGATGTGAAATCCTATTAGGAAGTAGGAAAAAAAAATCTGTAAGCAAAAATTGTGCTTACAGAACAGAATAAAAGTAATTGTGTTGAATAAAATGAAATAAAAATAAAAATACAAGGTAAAAGGTGAAATAATTAAAAAGCTGAATAAGTGTCAGTATAGCAATTATTATATATGAGAAGTATACTTAGAGAATGTAAATAGTCCCTAGAGAATGCTGACATATATCATGAAATTTTGCACAATTACAATACAAAATACAGTATTTGGATGGAATTGCTTTGCTTTTCATGTAGAAATCATAGAGAAAAGGTCTTTTCTACCTTCAATAAAGATTCTAAAACAGATATATTACTTTTAAAATTTTATAGGATGTTGAAGCAGTATAGAAATGTTATCACTCTCTAATATAGCATTTTCCATCCAATTGACTCTATTGCCATTAATTTCTTTAGTCTTTCTGAAAAAGAAGGAAATATAGGAAATTATAAAACAAACGGCATAATTTTGCATAAGAATTATGATTCTTTTGTAATTGTAGGGGTTAATTTTTTTAGATGTCACTTCTAATACATCTACTGAAAGAGCAGAGATTGAATAGAATCCTGAATGAGTGATTACAAATACGTCCAGTTAACTTGGTCAGAGAAGAAATGTATATGGGAAATGATACTCTCTTTCACATAAAAATAAGAAGATTCTATACTAAGAATTCTGCAGTTTCCAGCAGCAAGGGAGGAAAAGTACAGGTCTGAAAATAAGATTTCAGTTATTCTATCATATGAGATTGTGTGTTAAGAGAGAGAGGGATTGAATGAGGAACATAAGGTTATTTTACAGTTACTGTGAAATAAAAGCATTTCATGGCAATAATGTTGCAACTACATGGTTGTTCTATTGGATATAATAAATGTGTGGCAAATTGCATTATTATATCATCAGTTTTTTCCATGAGGCATTTTTTCACAAATGTTACTTTGAAACTGGACTATGGGGAAAACTAACTCAGAACAAATGTGGCCCATTCCAGCTCTCACCAAACTCACTGTAAAAAGTCCCATCAGCTTCAATGAGCCTCATAGAAAACAAATGAACTATGTTCTTATTTACAGTTGGGACTCATATAGTTCACAAACACAACATGAAGATCCTAAGTGTCAATAAAGGAGTTCAACGACAAAGGCTACAAACTAGACTAGAAAGGAGGATTGTAAAAAGAAAGATGCATTTTTTTTGTAGAAAATATCAGCTCTGTTAGCTGTGTCAGAAGAAGGGAAAAACATGTCAGCATCTAAGACCTGTACTTCTTATGACAACTGTGAAGCATAAAGCCATACTACTCCTTCATCCATAGCTGCTACTCACTAGTGTTTTATCTCTGGATATCTTCTCTCATCCTAGAATATGAACGAGCTGAATTTGCTTTAGGGGTAATAATTCTACTTTAATATAACACATAAATAAACATGTACTAATGTGATTATATGAGTAATATTATATGGGTAATAAGACCACACCAGGCACTGGAGTGAAAGAGTGAAAGTAGGTGTAGCTTATCATCTTTCTGGGGAAATTTCAATGAACTGCGCTGCTGATTAAAAAAAATCAAAATGAAGAAAGAAAAAAACTGATTTTTTGCTATCAGCAAATATTTTGTGAGAAAATTTTGCTTTTCTACAGATAGCACAACTCTGAGATGTTTCTAATGCTCAGCAGAGCTTGGAATCCAAAGCTTCCCATTCTGCCCAGGTGTCTGGGAAGCTGGAGCCTTGCAGAACTATCAGGGCCCTGTGTGGGCTATCTTATTGAAATCATATAAAAGCTCTTTCTGCATTTTCATTCATTCCTTAAAGGGGAAGAATCATAGAGAGGATGAACAGATCCCTTCTGCATCCTGGAGAATGATTTTTTTTTTTCTTAATAACTTCCTGTGGGAATAATTCATTTTAGTTCTGCATATTTAGATTTCCCACAGAACACAAATCCTCAGTTTCTGCCAGCTCATTTTTGGTACTTCAATTTTTGTAATGATTATTAATCTGTTTTAACTAGAGAGAGAAAAATCTGAGAAAAAGGAGAAGTCACCTACACCTTTCTACAGCTGTGAAGAACGGTTGCAGATAATCTGAAATAAGAAAATAAACTGATCATTATGGAAACAACTGAAATAACAGACAACACTGGAGAGTAACAGATTTTTAAAAATAGTATTGGCATAGGGCACATAGTTGTAGTTTTACAAGGATGTCAAATAAGAAAAGTTGACAGGATGACAGCAAAACATTTGATATGTTCTAATGCAGATTTCTCTCTTTTTCGTTATTCTTTTTCTCTTTTTTCTTCTTTTTCTTTTTCTTTCTCTACCTCCATGCAACAAATAGCCCCAAATAGCTAGCTATCTCCTCTGATTAGGAGGGATTAGCAAATAATGAGGCAAGATGTTTTGCATTCATTTCTAATTATTTCAAATGGAAACTTTTGGAAGTGACTGATTGATCTACAAGTGCCATTTTTGGCACTATAGTTGCCAGGTTAAGAGACTGCTCTACTTCTGCTTATTCTCTGCTTTGCATGACAAAGCCCATATATAAACATTTCAAATGAATAGTTTTCTGGTTTGATTCTGTAAACTTTCTACAGTTTAAAAAAGAAAAAAACATAGTGCAATATTGCAGTAATTTAGTATTGTTTTCCAGTGGAAATGCATTTTAGAAGACAGTTACTTTCTGAAATATAAAACATAGTTTGCTTTCAGCTAATGATACATATTCAGATGTCTTCATCTGCTCTCATTTCAAATGCCGCAGCTTATGGGTAATGCTGCCAGATTATGACCTTCACATAAGAACTTTGAGGTCTCTGCTCAGTTTTCAGTGACCAAAAAGCATTGTCTTTGCAAGAGTAAAGGAGGGAGAAACAGTTGAAAACCAAAATTTTCCCTCTGCAACCTGAGTGCCACAGTCTGTACTAGTGTCATCTTGTGCTCTAACGCAATCTCTCCTTTGTGTAGGGTAGGACTGCTTCAGTCAGCACACTGAGCCCCTGAGCACACTGAGCACACTGAGCACACTGAGCACACTGTGGAGACAGGCCCTTCAAAATGGTCAAGGGGCGGGTTTGGTCCTGCAGACTTGAGGGATACAGTTGCCTCCATCTGTGCAATTGGTCTAATCATGGTACCATTAAATCAACGAGATCATCGTCCCATCCCATGTTTTAGGAGAAAGCACCAGCTGTCACTGCAATTTCATGCTGAGACTTAGCCAACTGGCATAGGTTGAGCCTAAAGAGCACTTGTTGATATGAACCTCTTTCATAGGAGGAAATCTGGTTTCCGGGCCACTGGCCCAGTTCCTCACCACGGTACGTGCTAAGAGAGGTGTACAGGATATGTGCTTGTTTGTGTGCCTCCTGGAGCAGAGGCCGACCATGCAGTTTCTGGTTTCTACTGCTGGGTCATATGTGACTTAAGGTACTGAAAAGGCTCCAACTCTGATTATGGCATTGAAAGTCTAGCTCTAAGTGTCAAACGAAGATGCTTTTATTTATTTTCTTTCATCCTTTTTGTCCTTATGTGCAGTGCAATTTGTAATTCCATGTATGTATGTGATATACTAGTGCTAATGTCAATTGGAACTGTTTTATTTCCCCTTCCTGCATACCATTGAAATAATAATCATTGATTTTATCTAGCATTTTGTTATCTGCCTTTGTCAGTATTCTAGAGGGAACTATTTTGACCTCCATTTTACAAATGAAGAAACAAAGAGGAAGAAGTAGATGAAGAAAGAGTCTGTTGATTTGCCCATTAGATCATATTAAATACAATGAGCTTTAAAAAATAAACCATTTTTGGCTGTCCCCCTAGAGTGGAAGATGTTTATACAAACAACTAGAAAAGGGCTCTTACTGATCCATTGACAACATACTTAGGAAAGATAAATGTTTTAGTGAGATGTGACATGTAGATAGCTATTAGTATTCCATAACTCTATTTCATTAATCAACTTGAGTTTAATTAGTAAACAATATCTAATCTAATTAAATTATGTGTTCATCCTGTTTAAGACATTTTAATGTTTTGTTGTTTGGCTTGGTTTGGGAGCAAAATTACTAAAGGTATTTGTAGTGCTATTTTAAAAGAGTTTGTTAATAGGTCAATGAGATCTAAATTGTCAAGGTATTTTTATATGTTTGTTGTGTGTTTATTTTTCTTTAACTCAAAATAAGGAGTATGAATGAATACTGAATGATGGTAGTGTTACTAGGACCAAGGGAGAGCAGGGAGTTAGGAATTGGATGTCTCACAGAGCCAAATTGACTTTAGCAGCATGACACTAACAGCTACACCAGCCAAACCAAGCAAAATCAAACCATTATCATTGAGGGAGACCTTAGAGCAGATAGCAAAATAGCACCACATTCATTCCACCTCTCAAAAGATTATCACAGCAGTTGCTGTAACTACAGTGTGGTTTTGTGGTTATACTTGCGCAGCACTCTGGTGCACGATGGGGGGTTCAAACAACTTCTGACCACTGTGGCTCTATATAATATCTACTACTGCATTTCTTGCACCTGGACAATGTTATGCTGAGCTTAAATGAAAGAACCCTTGTAAATGAATGTTCATGGTTGTATATCTACAACAGCTATGTAGATGAGTGAGAAAACACCTGAATGCACTGGGTGTCCTGGTTCTTTGCTTTTTGGTGTATTTTCAAAAAACCTTTGGTCTCTGCTACCAGCAGTGATTTCTGAATACAAGCTGTAATTTTCCATCTCTGGCTTTCCCAAAGATCACACGGTGGCCAAAAGGTTATTAAGCCATTAGAAAAAATCAATATATAGCTTATCTCCTTGAATCCGGTCTTGTAGTCTTAATTACAGCAACAAGGAAGCCAGTGTTTCAGGAGCCGTCTGAGATGGCCTCCTCTCAGGATCAGTATGTTTGCACTCATTATAAACCGGCTGAGATGAAATTTCCTTTCAAAAGCATTAAATGTCTTCTTGCACTGGCTTAGGACAGTTGTATCCATTTTAAGCACTCAGTGTAAACACTCCATTTGAGATGTGTTGGAACAGGGAAATGTGTATCTATATGTAGCTTTTAACAAGTGCCAACTTGAATCTGAAATTTTTGCACGTTGAAAATCTGGTATAAGTGCAAAGATCCTGTGTGAGTACAAGCAGAGTACTCTGAGCTGGGTGAAAAAAAAAAAAAAAAAAAAAAAGAAGGAGAGAGGAAAAAAAAATTGAAAAACCAAAGAAAGACATTGACAAGAGTGGTGAGCAATAAAAGCATTTGGAATATTTTTGCCAGAGAGAATTGCGTTAAGAAGAGAGTATCTCATCAGTGAAAATCAGCTCTTTTCTGATGTTGAAGTAGCAATTCACAAGTATCCCTTGGAAACACTCTGAAAACTGTGAGATTTTACATTATGTCTGTGGGTATGGGAAAAGAGGCTGAGGAAGTGTGCAGAAAGAACAGGGAAACACCTCTTTAGAAAGATGTTCTCTGTTGTTGTAGCTTGGAGTCACTGAGGGTAGAGCCCATCAGGACTTGTCTGTGTGAGAAGCAAGAAAGATCCTTTCCCCCCTTCCAAGCATTGTGCATATCCAGTTAGCTTTGTGTTGTGTAGTGTTCTCTGGTGTTTTTTGAACAATACATCCACGGAGCAACATGACCAATGTGATGCTGCCAGTGCCTGGTATCTTGGCCTGATCTTGCTGCTGTGGAATCTGCCAGAGTGTGGACAAAATCTGTCTGTTAGATTTGTAAGCAACTGATTAGATAGGATTGTCTGGTCTAGTTCACCTCTTTACAGCTGAGCTGTTATTTGTATTTACTTCTTTTGTCTTTGGTAACCTAGTCACACCGTGCTTTGGACCACTACATTCTAACAGAATGAAAACTAGATTAGTAGTGCTAGCTGTTATCTCAGGAAGATCGTCTCATTGAATGACAGACAAAGCTGTAGCTACATATAAAGACTTCCGTGCATACTAATATTGGAAAGTTTTCACCATGCCTTGACTAATTTTTGCAAGCAGCTCAGCTGCCCTCTGAGTGCGTTGTGCAGAATTCATTTTCAGTGCAGCTGCAACCTTTCTAAGTGACTGAGAAACAAGTGTGAATGCTGAGAATACATTGTGATACTTTGACTTCATCTGTGAGAAAGTGCGACTGCCACAGATGGTGTTGCAACTTCAAACCCTGCTGGTGCTGAACAGCACTGTAATGTCAATTTGAAACAAGAATGTAGAAGTTAAATCAGGATGCTGCTCAGTGATGCTGGAAAACTTTGACCACTCTGAAAGAAAAGGCTTGACTAAATTGTCATGCAAATTTGGGTTTATGGGCAAACTGGTTTTTAAAACTATTTTCAGTCCTTTAATTAGTTTCCTTCCTTATGGAAGTGTAATAACTAGGGAAGGAAAAAGAAAAAAAAAAAAAAAAAAAAGAGAGAGAGACAGGGAGAGAGTTGAGGACAAGTCTGTGTCTAAACATGTCTGGTTGCAATAGTAATTTCTTAAACATTTACCAGCTGATCACTTAGACATCACAGACGTTTTTGTAAGACAGTTGTATCTCTGACTGTGCCTTTTGTAAAATCTCCATGCACACGTTCTACTAATTTCATAGCATTTGGCATATAGAAAGCAATCTATTGAAATCTAATTTAGAACTAGATTTAAACACTAAGAGGATGTAAAGAATAAGTTACACAGTTTGGTATACCATATTGAGTAGGACTTTCAGGGAAGCTTTGATTTACGAAAAAGCACAAGAAGCCATGCTGCCTTTTTAGATATTTTGTTTGTTTGTTTTATTTTTGTTTGTTTTTCTTTTTTTAAAGTTCAAAACCTTATTTTACTTCAGTAGATGTTATGAAGTGATGCCTTCTTATTAAAAAAAAATCCTTGTCAAAGTTGATTTGCATGATTTCATTTCTTATTGTTACTGTCGTTTGCTAGGGACTTAAAAAACTGAAAGCATGTGATTTTCCATAATGGAAGAACATCAGCAAAGCAACAGACTTTGAGCATCATGGGTTTAATTTACTGCAAAGCAGTATACAATAGAAAGTCCTGACTAAGTCTTACCACTGATCTTTCTGAATGATGTATCTTCATTATGTATGAAACTGGCTGTGTTCCTTCAGCTCACTCTTTGAAACATATCCAGTAGGGGTTAATCATGAGTAACAATCGGGAAACCTCCAACAGCAAGGCAAGACAAAAGGGAAGTACTTATGAGGTTTTGCCAGGGCTACGCTAAGCAATGAAAGTAAATTTTCCTTCTGAGGAAGGTGTATTTAGCTCAGATTTGTGCTAGGAGGTTCTCTTAATTTATATCCTTCATATAAGTTTGATGATAAACCTTCATTTGTTTGCCTCTAAGACCTTGTTCAAATGGTTTTGCCTCATTTAGGAAGTCAGTGAGCTGTGCTTGAGGAAACGATTAACCACTATGGTTAACCATTCTTGCAATCTATATAATTTTCAGCTAAATAATACAGCACTGTGTAACAGAAAACAGCTGTTGGAAAGTCCACTTTTCCTGGTTAGAACTGTTTTTAACAGAGAATTTTAATTTTGTCTTGTTTGATAAAGTCCTACTAGCCATTTCCAGAATCATAACTGCAAAATGATTATTTTTAAGCTTCAAACCAAATAGATATTATCATATCCTAATGTACCCTGTCATGGAATCTCTTAGTATTGTGTTCATACAGGATTGTGTTATGCCAACATTTGTAATGCCCCATTGCTCATTGAAACAAAATACTGTTCACAGAAGTAGGGTGGACTTCACTGTGTAGAGATGATAATTTATCAAAAAAGCAACAACAACAAAAGCTTAATAAAATGGATTTTACTCAATTCTGATTTTGTCAGTAAAGCAACTTTTATATATAATATGAAAAAAATTAAAGTAGTTAAATACATTCATCATATACCAGAATTTGACTCCACCTACTCAACGTCCAACACTCATCCAATCATCTGAATTACTGAGTTAAGCTTAAACGATGAAACAAACATTTTCAATTAATGAGATAATGGAAAACTAAAAGAGAACTGGAAATAAATTTCCAGTGTTACCTACATTTTACATCCTGGTTCAGTTTTCTCATTAAATGTATTTTTGTATTTAGGGGAGAAAACATTCTTCTGATAATATTTCAAAAAATGCAATAAGTCTGTGACCCATAAAAACAGTTATAAACCAGAGCCAAATGTAGAAAAAAGTTATCATATTTTAAAAAAAGAAAAGAAAAAAAATGTTATCTTGGATGCTTCTCTGAATCTCTCTGTATTTTAGGAAATCTGGCTTAGATATGGTATAGTATGTCTGTGCAAGAATATGTGAAACAATGGAGAAAAATCTCTGACTGGGGTTAGGAAAGTTTCTCCTTTCATGCTTTAAAGCCTTCAAACTGAAAACTCGGGCTGTGGGTTTATGACCAGGAGTGAGTGATTGGATAGAGCAAAAAGGGGTGCACCAGCTCAATATCAGTTTGAATATTGGCTGCTTTCCCTTTCTGCACTGCTATGGAGCCATGCACAAAAGAAGTGTATTAAAGAATGACCTTTTGACTCTAGTTAAGCAGCAGGCAGTTGCATAAAATGGAACCTTTGGGTTTTCTTCTTGTTAGACATGTCAAAAGTTTAAAAAGCTGCTATTTTAAGAGTCCATTTTTTCCCACCCTCAAAAGATTCCAGTTGTGAGAGGGGATTAAAAAAAAAAAAACACACCACCAGAATCACTGTACTTATTATTCCTCCTTATTAAATTGAAGAATGTTGCACATAAAAAGTTAGTACCAATTTCTACTGTCCGTATTTTAAGTATGTACCAGTAGTGCTTCAGCAGGGTCACTCTTCAGTCATATGGAAATCTCTCTGGAGATGCCCTGGCAAGTAAATTCTGTATATTTGTCCTTTCTCAGAAGAGAGCACATAACGCTTTAGAGCCACCTGAGGAGTTGCATCCATTTGACTTATGGTTTTCCCAAGAAATACAGAATACTATCATAGTATAAGCCTATAATAGGAACATTTTCAGTAGGTCCAACAATATTTCTAACCTGAAGAGTAGTAGGAAGGCTTAGACAAGTAAAGTAGGATTGGTTTTACCTTCCTTGTTTGAAAATACTGATAGTAACACTGTCTAGCAGCCTGTTATGCCCTGGCACACATCATCTGAAATCTTCACAAGCATCTGCCCCATTTTTATAGCAGAAAGCTCATAGTAACAACTATACTGCTAATTTGAAAGATTAGTCCCTTTGGAGGCCAGCTAACCTGTACTTTTACACCTATTAATTACTATGCTTTAAATCACTAATTAAAACCACATTTGTCATTTTCTTCACTCTGCTTTCTCTCAGGTAGCTACGAGTTCGTTCTCGGGGGCAAATATTGAAATGCATAAAATAGCTGTTACAAACCAAAGGAGAGGAGATCTCCCTGAATGGATGATCATAGCAAACATAGCATGGGGAAGGTACACAGAAATCATGGGAGTGCCTTTACTAGCTTGAAAGCTGACAAAAAGTAAGACACTAAGTCAAATGGGCTAGGACATGATTTCAGTTTTTCATTTCGTGTCATTCTCCTGAGGCAGATCTTCCATCTATATTCAAGCCTGGGCTCACCAATATAATCAGGTGCAGTTTCAGCCCCTGAATAGCCCTGCTGGTTTCTTTGGAACTGTATTGCCCTTGAAGCTCTGTGTCCTCTTAATCTCACTGAAGTAAAGGTTCAAAACTTCAAGCCTTTCCTCCTTAGTCTGGCCTCAAAATATTTGGATATGGATAAGTTTGCCCATGGTTTGGGCTAACATTTCTTCTGTGAAAGCGAAGTACACCACTGAGGCTAGGAAATATTTCTATTACGGAAAGCCTTTTCTATATATAAGAGATCTCAGCTTGTGCTATTAATCAGTGTAGAGAAAGCCCTACAGAAACAGATTTGTGAACAGCTTGTGAGGCATATCATCAAAAATGTTATAAACTTTAGTAGTCAAAAAGGAAATATTTTTTGTGTATCTTGTGGTGTAGGACCTTTAAGTAGGCTAGGAGAAGAATATCTATTTACATTTGAAGAGACAGAGCAGCTTTTGACAGTACTTTAATGTTGATGAAGCCCTTAAATTTGGAATAACAAAAGGGAAAGATTTTGCATATCTTTAGTGCAGATATATTTATACAAATAGACCTGTAAAATAGAAACAGGTGATGGCTGCATCTACTCATATAATTCAATTCAATGTTACCTGAAAATGGACATAATCCTCCCATAATTTATTTCTATTTTATTTAAGTAGCAAGATTCAAGATGATAGTCTGGAAAACAAGACCTAAATTCTTATCCTTAAAAAAAATATATGGATTTAAGCACTGTGTAAAAATATTGTCATCAAAGGAAAAAGATTGAGAGTGTTTGGCAAAAATACAACACATTTTTTTATGATATTTATCTTACTTCAGAGAGCTTGAGTTTGGGCTTATTTGCTGTTGTGAACTTAATAGCAAAAGCGGGAAGGCAAACACAACAACAATCCCTGCTAAATTGAAATAGTCCCTTCAGAAACTCCAATAACCTTATATGCTTGTGATTTTAATGCCTAGCTTATGTATTAATGAAACCTTTTGCAGACTGATCCCACCAAATCTTCAGGAAGATTTATACATTTGGAATAGCATAGGCCTGCTTCCAGGAGGTAAGCAGAACGGGGGCTTATCTACAGTAATACAGAGTTAAAATGTTCTGGCAGCTCCTGAATCAGTCTGAATAGGAGGGCTGTTCCTCTAGTCCCGTGGGTACACTAGAACTAAATTCTTCAGCTGACATAAATTGATGCAGTTGTGTGGAAGCTGGCGTCGTTCTCTCAATTTATAGTGACTGAAGTTTTGGCCCATTAGTTCAAAAATATGCAAGAACAAATTTATGCTGCTATAAGATAGGGACTGTCTGCCACTGTAACTTAACTCCCTAAAGTATTGCTTTCTGCACGGTTATTTATTAATTTGTTAGGCCCATTGACTACTGTAGTACTGCAGATATGTTCAGCATTCCTCAAAGTCTGTATTATACCAAATCCTCTTGAAAGAATACTCTTTCAGATGACTTTCTTATATATTAAGGGTCATAAAGCTGAATGCTAACATAAGAAGCAATTATTACATAGACGATAACTTTTTTCCTAACCTAAATGCAAATATCATAATATTAACAAGTTTTTCTTGTGCCCTGTGATGTGATTAAGTAACTATTAATATTTTAATATTATTTTATTTTAACTTAATTTAAATATAATTTATTACTTCAAAATTTTTCTCCAGTATTTTTTGAATATCAAGCAAATATCAGGGAAAAAAAGACAACAAATTCCAATAAAATTCTGCTCTTGGTTGTTGAGTTATCAAGGCAGTTTATTTACTCTTTTTTTGTCACTATATTCTATTTCTTTTCTTTGTTTTCACAAATAGTATTTAAACAGAGTGGAGCAAAGCATTTCATGAGGGTGAGTTATCATCTGGGAAATGAAGAGATGCTGAAGTTTAATGTGGCTAACTAGGAGTATGGGATGTTTTGGACAACAGGTGGGGAGATGGAAAATCTCATTTGTACTTTAGGATTAAGATATGAGGAAATGTGTAATGAGAGGACATGCAAGAAATGAATTTACTGTGTTTAACAAATTAAATCCTTGGAGGATATTCCTTCTAATGTGTTGAAATGTGTAAATATTTTAAATGCAAGCAAAAATTAACTCCCAGTAAATGAAGACTTAAAAACAAGGACAGAATATTTCAGAACGATATTCTTAACAGTAAGATTATAAAATACAGGAGGCAACAGAATAAGAATCTTCAGGTTTCCACTGCAAATTTTCTACTTAGGGGTTCAGTTTTGTTTTGATTTTAAATATTCCACGACTACAAAGAACTGGGACAAGTTGTTTGTGTTATTTCATGTTTGTCCTTCTTTATCCTTTAAAAACATCTTTTTGCAGTGAAAGAGTTTACTCTGCTTTTTACTTGGAATTTGGGCGTGGCTTGCAAAGAGGATAGTAAAGTTTAATCATCTCTTCTGTTCTGTGTGGCTCACAAAACCAGCTCCAAGTTCATGTTTGTATCATTTGTGGTTTCATTTTGTAGTCTTATGCACTTTTGACATGCTGATCATTTTTCTCTTACATATTGTTACTCAGCACCCCTTCTCTTCTGAGGAGTTTCTTATTTGCACTTTTTTCTTTGCTTATTCATCATCCCTATAAACCTCTGCATCAGGCAGAGGCATTCAGGCATCTGCTTTCTCTTCTTCTAAGCTCCTATTTGTGCATCTATATTCTTTAATACCCAAATTCTCATTTTTGATCCAAGGAATTTGGAATACCAAAAACAGGGTAGAATTAGATCAGACAGGACCATACTTTGCTTATTTGATTAACAGAATATATCTGACAAGCAATGAAGAAAAACTGATGTATGTCTTACTGGAAGGCGTCGTGTATCTTTGAGGATCAAGCTGAGTATTTCAGTGTCTCTTCAGTTTATAAAAGCAGGGGGCAGCCCAGATTTCTTTATGTAGGAGTGGACACAGGCCTGATGCTGTTAACATTGGTTTCTTTTATTTTCTAGTTGAATTCTTAATTGAATATTACCCTTGAGTCTTCTTTTTTTTTAATCTAAGAAAATCCCTGCCTTTCTCTATACATATATCTGAAACTTAAACCAAACTTAAGTTAATTTTGGAAAAAGTGATTATCTTTTATTAAAGGTATTAGGCACTTTTTCATTTCAGAAAGTACAGTAAAAGATAACACTCAATAATAATATTTCCCAACCAAATTCAGCAAAAACATTCAGGTATTGCGTAAGCTCTGTCATATGAACATGTTGAAAAACAATTATCAATCAAAGAATGTCTTTGAGGCCAACGATTCAGGAAGGAATATGGTTTTGATATGTTATGGTTTCCGAAACAGTAATGTAATTATTTTAATGCAGTTTTCCTCTGGTTTATCGTCACTTTATCCAACTGGTATTTCCATTGTAATTCAGAATTTCAGTGAACTCTGGGTCCAGCTGAAATCAATTCAATATCTACCTTGGTTTTAGGTGATCTAGCATCACTCTTCTTTCTAATAATACACATTTCATGTTATGTGGTGCCTGCAAGACATCAAGAAAAGGAAGAAATAAGCTGTGATTAGTGTTCTATTCTCCAGGCATAATTTGTGATATACATTTGAATTTTCAAATGAAAGTTTTAGTTTGATATGCAATGAGCTGTTTGGATTTTGAAGATATCAGCCATCATGTTTTTCTTGCAGTGAAATAAAAAGTTACATTGATTAAATCTCCTGAAATTCAGCACAACCATTAAAAAGGCACTGAATCTTCTTAACATTCACTTCCTTATTAGTAAAGGTAATACATCTTTAAATAATTTGTAAGTGTATTATATCTGCCACCATGACTATTGAGAGCTTTCCTTCAGCAGATAGCTGAGTGCAAACTCCAGATTTCAGCCAGCTGTCATCCATTAAATATTTTAATATTAAGGGAAATTAACTTTTAAATCAATAGCAAAGATGGAAAAAAAAAAAGTCTCTTCAGCCAGAGCAGGAGACGTCAGTGTATAATTTGTCATTTTCTTATTCAAGTCTTTCCATTTGGTTTTGATTTAGCACTAGACCTCGGAAACCAGAGCCGGCATCCTCACACAAAAGCTGTTTCAAATTATGTGCAGCAAGTTTTTAAGCACATTAGCAACAAGAACAAGCTGTCCTCATGCTAACTGGTCCTGCTTTGTTCTTGATTGTGGAAAATCTCACTTTAACTGCCCTCTAATTTGTTGCAGATAGCTACTGCACCAGCAGCTGTCTTGGCATAGGATTAAACACATATGAAAACATTATTTTTCCACACAAATTATTAGCAATGCCAAAAGCCACAAAATCCCTTTTGGAAAAATTATTCTCCTGCTTTCCTATTTTTTATAGTTACAGTTCTTCCATCCGTGTTCTTGCCCCAAATCTGTCTCCATGCCACCCTTTGAAAAGAAATTGCAAGGAACTACACTTTATTTTCCTGTTTTTCTAGTGAAAATATGTAGATTTATCATTTATTTTAAGCTGATTGGAAAGGTTTCTTTGCATTATCTTTCAGGAGATGAGAAGCTATCTCAAAATTCTTGAGTCTTTTTGGCAATTTCATAACAGTTGTAAATTCTTAAGATAAAGAATAGAAATAGGGAATTAATGTGAAGCTACCTTTTTCTGGTTTTTAAATTGTTGTAAGCGACAGTATTGGATCAGTATAGAACCACACTACACACACGTGGGGGAGAAGAGTGAGAAGACAGTTTTTATGTTGCTATCACCTACCCAAAAGTCCATTTAACACCATTTTTGTGTTGATATTGATATTCTTCAGCACAGCTGTTCCTGGAGCATTGTTTCTGAGATGTATATAAATATCTGATACAGTAACAAACAGTTCTACCCACTTTTTATACTGACAGAAAAAAGATCTTTGCTAGGTGACTCAACATACAAAGAAATATGAAAGCCTCTTTGTCCCACCCTTGGGAATTGTCAGAGGATTTGGCGGCAGTCTCATTGTGATGTGAACATACTATTACTTCATTTCACTGGAGACATCTGCCACCTGCTTTTCGGCTATGCTGCTAGTGCTCCTTGAAGAAAGTGTGCTTTCTGCCACAGTGGTTAGAAGAGCAGTTGCTTGACAGAGAGGGTAAAGTGGGGAAAGGGTTGCTGCTATGGCCAGTGACCTCTTTAATGAGCTTATTCGTTGATTCCACCATTCAAGCCAAAGGGTTTGTTGCTCCATTTGCATCTTTTCCTCTTGTATGCAGTTCCAGGAGACCTTTTGTGATCTGCTGGAGATATGTGGCAATTTACTCCCGGACAGGTTCTGTTAAGTCTAACATACCTTCTTCACTTCAGCCAACATTTGCTCTCTAGTATACATACATATGTTTTGTAGTCTGTGTATGTTACTTGTTTTGGACATGGACAAAGGATAATGGGGATAACCACTCCTGCACTAACCTCAACAAAGAATGAAACTTAGCTTTTTCCTGCTGCGACTGAAAAAAATGAGCCAGGCATTCAATGTAAGCTGTATGGCAGAAAACATTGCTTCCATTAAATAGGGAAGCTTGGGCTTGTATGACAGTGGAGATGGGGAAAAACTTTCACATTGGCTCTCAAATGTTGTTGCATCTCTTCCATCACTTTTGACTTTCGAGGATAATTGATTCTTTTTGCTTTTTCTGTTCTATAGATAGTCTTTAAAATGTGTTTCTGTTTAAGAAATATCATATTGTGCTAATTTGTATATCTATTTTGATTATACTGATTTGTAGTACTACTTTGATTAATATCTTCTACAACTTCAAAAGTGAGTAAAACAGTAATCTGACAGCAAGTTATTAGGTCTCTACTGATCTAAAGATCCCATGTTCTTTGATAACTTCTCTGACAACTAGATCAAAAGACAATTTTATTTTATTTCTGCCTTGATATCCCTCAAAAGAAAAGACAAAAGACCTATTGTTCTGAACTTCATGCTACAGTCACATTATTATCACAAAGTGATTCATATTTTGTGTCTGGATAGTAATGAAATACCTGGAAAGAGCTGCAGTTGTACATTAGATTAAGTGTGAGGATTCTTAAGCAGGATACTTGTATGAAAGGATCACTGTGCTAACAAATAGTTTTAGGAATTTTGGGGTATTTAAACCTACTGATTATCATATAGATAATGACCTCACTGTTCCAGTTATTAATTTTATTTCAGTTTAATGATTGAGAGTCATTTTTGTTTGAGTACATTTGCCAGCAGCTGCAGGCCATCCTGTAAGCAAGGAGTGACTACTACCTGCAGTTAACTTTTCTGGTGAAAGTAGGGCCAGCATATCTTTATGTCAAAATTGTCTTTAAGTATGTACAAATCAGAAAGCGTGTAAGAAATAGTATATTTTAATTTGAATATCCCTAAACAGTTTAGGATGTTAAAGCAAATGAATTCCTAAATCTAGATTCTCCTCTATAAAAGAACGCTGAGGATATTGGGTGGGCTTTAAAGCTGGATCATCAGCTGTAAATCTGTGTGGTGTGGCAGCTAGTCACTTCATGATGAAGAAAACCTTTGGCTTTAATTCATGCAACAGATGTGCACATGTTCTCCTTTCATTTCTACTTGACTGTTCCTTAAGGTTTACAATTCGAATGTTTTGAGCCAATTAATATATATCTCTATTTCCTCTGAGACACTAAGCCAGTCTATCCCAATGTGACCCTTAAAGAGAAAAGACCTGAACACTCCCACTGAAATGGCATCTGAATCCATGATATATCCAGGATATTCGAAGATTAATAGGGAACCCCAGCTGTTTAGCTCCATGGTTTAATGATGGAATTGGTATTGACATAAGTCTTTTTAGAAGAGGTGTCTTCTGATGTATTATTATTATTAGCTGGGAGAGCTCCTTCTCACATAGCATATGCTCAAAAAATTCCCCCAGCTTAAAGGTGAATCTGCCTCCAATTTCTTTTTTTTTTTTAAGAAATGTTTGGTTTTGAATTTCAGTTTTAAACTTCCTCTTGGGAATTTCCTATAATTTTTCAATTGTGGTTATAATCATAGTAATCATAATATTTTCACAATTTATGTTATGATCCCACACTCTAATAATAGGAACTGAATTACATCTCACAAATAATTCCCTTTCTCTTGTTCAGATGTGAAAACTATCCACTAATGAGTTTTATTCTCTACCTAACTATTCTGTGACATTCTTTTTCTTCAGCTTAAGTGGTAATTTTGTACATATCGTTTGTATTGCTAGAGTCAGAGTAAGTGCGATCCATTGCTTCATCCTGCAACTTTTGTTCTTTGGTATGTTCAAGCCAGGAGAGACCATTCAAATCCAGATAATGGGACATTACTTACCAGGATCACCTTTGCTCACTTCTTAAATGCAAGCATATTTCTTGTTTTCCATTCATGGTATATTGCCTGGGTTCGGAAGGTTTGTGTTAAATGTGCAGTATCCATTACTCCAGGGCCACATGTCCCTTCTTTATTGTTCTGGAATGGATAAAAGCAACTCAGCCCAGTTTGAATTCATTGTAGCTTTGCAAATTTTCTTACCATCTCCATAACAGTAGTTTCTCTTTACAAGTATTGCCCTAGCCTTCACACTTTAATGCTGCTATTTTTATAAAAAATGGAATAAAAATATTCATTTTGATTTGGGCTGAATAAAGAGTCAGAGATAGCATAGTAAATGGATATATTTGTGTATATCTAATATGATATACTTTGCAGAATAATTCAGCTTGACCTTTACCAGTTTCTCATTTCATCTCTATGCTTTTCATCCTCTAAAACACAGATTCCTTTGTTAATCAGTTCCTTTTTCTGTTCCCTCAAAGATCTATACTTATTCCTAATATCCTTCCTGAGGAAATTATTTATTCACTTCATCTGGAGCACTTCCTACAAGTTTTTTTTTTTCCCTTGTGCACGGCATTTAGCACCTTTGACTTAAAGAAATGGATTAAAGCTTCAACATTTTTCTTCCTGAAATGTTGAAAAAGTTGTTTTATTAGCTCTGTTACACTCTGGTTGCTGTTTCCAGTTTGGCTTCAGCAAGCAGTCCCACTTCCTGATGTGAAAACTGGACCATAGTGGTGAGACTTTCAGTGGTGTGGATCTGTTTAACTTTGGAAAACACTTTGCTGTGCAGGTTTTCATTCCAATGTTAAATAGTCTGGCCAACTCCTGAGTTTGACACTCACTGAACAAGGAGCTTGGTTCCAGCAATGTGGTCTGGACCAGTCTCCTTGCCAGCTGAAATTTATTCATATCTCAGGAATGGAGGTCCTCCTGGAAAGAAGCCAGAGATCTGGCTCTTCCCTGAGCTGAGATAATGGCAAAATGGTAGCAGTAGCAGAATTATCAGTGATAGTTTTGTCATTTAGTGGTCTCCTTGGCTGCTTTCCAGTCAAAAGAGCGGAGGTAAAAAGGGATGAAAGTCCCTCCTTTTTCTCCTTGTGCATAGCACCAGAGCCACTTCGGGACTTTGGAAAATGAATTGTAAAGTAGGAGTAAAGCTTTTTGCAACTTAGCGATCTCACTTTTCATCTTTCACAGTTTCTTTCCTTTGAGGACCCTATGTGAACTAGCCTATTACTCCACAGAGGTCACAAGTTGCTCTGGTCTCCCTGCGGGAAAGAGACAGTCAGATTAGAAAGGTTATGAGATATTTGGAAAGATCCTATCATTTATCTGTATAGCAGTTAAAGCTGTTCCTTTCTGTAACATAAAGGGTGCAGCACAATCAAAGAATCTAAAGTAATGCATTCTCATTCTCAAATAGGAGAAATAGAAAGGGAAAAAGAGAAGAAAAGAAAAAAAAGAAAAATAACCATCTCCTTTATTTCTAAAAATTACCCAGGAAAAGATGCAGAGAGGGCAGTCTCAGTAGAATGAATACTCCTTTTTTTTTTTTTTTTTTCTTGGAATATTGCAAATGTGATTACCCTGCAAATTGATGTTTTTGTCTGTGAATTATTTTATATTTTCAATAAAAGAAGATAGTGTGTGTTATGTCATTTATCCATGAACTGTGTCCACAAAAGTCTATCCAAGTCGCAGAGTTCTCTTGAAAGGCAACGTCCTGGATCCTGAGAGGGTACTTCCACTAACATTTTAGTGTATTCTAACCTTGTGAAAATTTTGTGTATGTTTCCCTTTTTTCTTTAAAAAAGGTAAGCTTTCTTTAAAACTTACCTGAATGATGAATAAGCCTGATTTGATCTTTGCCTTTGCTCTAGTCTTGCAGTGCTCTATAGCTTGCAGATGTACTGTAAAGAAAAAGTAATATTTCTTCTGTGAAACCTGGGAAAGATCTTTGAGGTTGAGCCATACCTCCAATTGTTTGTTCAAGTGGTTTAATACTAGCTGCTATGTACTTTTTTTGACATTACTCAGAAAAGCTTTTCTCACTTCTATTAAAAAAATGGAAATATAATTACATTGACTAATAAGAAACATGGAGGATCGAATTCTGCTCTCAAATGTACCATTATAAATCCAAAATAAATTCACTGAAGCTAGTTCAGTTATTTTGGATTTCTCCCAGATGTAACTTAGAATCCACTCTTCACCACATTCCTAAGAAATCCACTGCCATCACAGGCATTCACCATAGCAAATGCAATACATGCACATCTTTGAATGAACACACAAAAATCAATAGGCTTTCTGGTGTGCATTTTCCCGTCATCAGTCAGGTCTCTCTTTGTTTTTAAGGAATACGTTTCCAACATCACAGTTTACCAGAGAGGCCAAGAGAATTAATTTTACCAAAAGAGTGAAGTTTATTCTCCTTTCTCTCATTCTATTCATGATTTTCTGCTGACTTTTGAGGTTAATCCAATGCCTTTCACAGTGTTACTCAACCAAAATAAAATTCCTCATTGTTTTGCTTTTTTCAACTGCTTTTGGTAAATGTCAATTTTATCTAGCATTACAAACATTTTGCTGCAGGAAAAGGAGAAAATTTAAAATGTTTTTTTTTAAGAATAGCATGGTCAAATATACCATAAATTTTTTTTTGAAAAGTAAAAGTGTAATCTCAGAGTTCATCGTCTTTAACTCATATGGCACTACTGATGTAGCAAAAATATTTTAGAAATTCTAAGAGGAAGTTTAAATGATTAGCAGTCATAGGATCACAGCTCCAGAGAACAACTTAGGACTGAAAGGACTTCTGGAAACCATTTAGTTCAATTCCTTCCTTCAAACTTCCAGGTTTACCTTGAAGTTATACATATTTGCTCAGAACCATGTCCAGGCAAGTTTTAATATCTCTAGAGGTCAGCCTCTCTTGACAATGTTCTTCAGTGTTTGACCATCCTCATTGCAAAGACTTTTTCTTTCAGTTCTGTGGGATTTTCCTTTGCAGCACCTTTGTGACAGCTGTCTTTTGCCCTTCACTTGTGCACTTCTTAGAAGAGACTGAATCCATCTTCTTCTAAGCTAAGATTATGTAGTCAAAGACACCACTGAGTCACCATATTTTTCTCTTTGTGTAAGTAGGCATGCAAACATCCCTCATCGTCTCTGATAGGTCAAGTATTTTGGCTTTCTAAACACTTTGGATGCTTTCCCCTGGATCCTCCCCAGTTTTTCAATATTTTTATTACACCTGAAAAAAGTACTTCTGATAAAACAGTACAAATGCCAAATAGATGGGAATAATTATTTACTTCTGATATTTGTTTTGCTTGCATGATTTTCCGTAACTTTAAAAGGTTGTTCTCTGCTCTGATGCTTCTGGCATGATGGCTTGCAGCTCTGAAGAAGATGGCAGTTTTCTGGTCATTTTAAACTGTCAGTGCTCTGTGGATTTTCAAAGACTGTTACAATTTACATGAGATGAAGAATTTCCTGTTGAACTGCTGAAGCCAAAATACAGTTTAATATGTCAGCATTTGCTGAGTTTTGAGACTGTGGCAGGATCCACAGAAATCTGTGTCAGACCGTCTTGGGTGTTCTACATATGTTGAAGATTTCCTATGGAAAAAATTGATTCTGTTCCATCCCAAATTTCAAGGAAACTTGTCTGTAAATAGAAATAATAAGTTGCTCTCTGAAGTCCTAGGTGCTCTCTCTCCTGCATCATTTTGTTCTCATGTACTTCAATAGAAATATGGTGAATATCTCTATGAAAGTCTCTGTTTTTCAGAAGTGTACAAATGATATAAGATTTGCAAAATAAAAATGATAATTTCTTTCCATACTCATTTTCACAAGAGTGAAGGTAACAGTTTGCACATCACTTTTACCAGACCCCCTTAACTTATTTTCTTAACTCACTCTACTCAGAGGTAGTGGGAGTCAAGGACCAGAATCCTCTTTACTTCCTTTTCAATGAGATACTCACAATGATAGATTATTAGTATATATATTTTAACAGTCATATAATCATACACTCATCTTTGTCATCAGTGTTACTTAACTAAAAGTAGAACTCCTATAATTTGCATGCTTCATAACTTAGGCTCCTGGAAGATACACAATATATGCTCAGTTCTTTAATCAGTGGGAACCTACGATAAAAGAGATCATCTGACTTACCGTTTAATAAAATTATCTACAGTGGGCTAATGCAAGGAAATAGGAATTTTATCTGGAAGCCTGCCAATATGCAATAGCCTGGGCTGCCCTTTATTCTGTCGAAAAATGTATTTTCATTTCAGACTGATTAAATTTTCAATCTAGAACCAGCATCTGAATTGCAAAATCATTTGGAAATGTTATTGAGTTTGTGTCACTGACAGACTGTTATTCCCCCAGAAATGAAGGTTTTCTGCACTATAATGTAGATCTGACTTTCAGGAGCTGACCCTGTCCATTCCGACAGCAGTACTCCCAGCTGCATTTACACACCTCCTCCAAATGGAGGTATGAATAGGAAGATGACAGTTTTCACATCGCTTTAAGCAGACCTCCTCAATTTGGTGTTATATTCTGACGTAGCATGAACCAAGGACCATAATCCTTGCTACTTCCAAATGCTAATCCTTTTCATGAAGACATTCACTGTCACCAGAGGGATGTCTGAATAAATGATTCACATGATAACCTCTTATTCCTACTCACACTTTAAGCAGGAATTTTCTAGCCTGAATTCACAAACTTCTTGTCATAATTAGACTAGCTTTTGTGTATAAGCTGATGATTGAAGTAACCAAGTCTGATTTTTTGAAATTTTCCAATGTATTTCTAGAGCATTTTCAAAGCACCTTCTATGAAACCCTTTACAATTGTTCCCCTTTCCTTCTTCTTCTTCACGCATTAAAATACTTGAAATAAACATAGAAGTGGTGAGATGGTTTTAATATCTAAATTCAAAAATATGTTCTCCAGTAAGAAGTGTTATTCAGTCTGTGGAAAGTTGTTTCAAAATCTCTTGCATTTATCAACTATAATGCTTCATTAATTATTAATTTGCATGTCCTCTCTCAATTAGAAGCAGCCTGAAATATTTAAAATATTGGTGTATTATTAAAATAATTAGCAGGCAAAAGAGCAAGACAGTTGCTTATTAGAGCAGGCACTGAATGAATCTATGTGTTCTAAGTTTGTAATACAGTACTAAATAATACAGTACTGAAACATGACCATCTTTAAGAATGGTTTGCAAACTCCTGGGCAGCCAGTTCTTCAGGTGTGCATCCTTTCCCATAAGTTCTGTTTGTTTATTTAGTTCAGAGTGGAGGGTTTTTGCCTGCTTTCCCCTTCCTCTTGTTTTTGATGTTTTCAAGGCAGCCTGTAAGCTAGAGATCCGATTCTGTATTCATGTTTGCTTATAAAAGTTCTGTCTCCTCTCCTGAGCATTTATATATTGTCTCAGACAGGGAACTATAAATGGAGCATAGTGGTTATGATGCTGAGATATTCGACTCAAGAGGAAACTAAGGCCTCTGCAAGTCTTCCCAAGGGATGAATTTGACTCACTGATACTTCTGAGGACTAGATTTACATCATATCTCTGTTTGCTGAGAGAAATAAAAGAGGATTTTGTGGGCAGAGAAGTAGCTGGATCTTTATCATCTTGCATTTTGGACTCAAAAATGGTGAGTTCATACACTTAACCTCGTTAGAATGTACTTAACATCAAGACTTTTTATTTTTCTCTCAAATCCAGCTTTGAATTCATTTGAAATTTTATGTTTGTGGAGTAGAAAAGGTGTTGCAAAGAAATAGCTAAACATAGATGCTAGACACTGTTGTATTTGCAGAGCACTCTTTCCACCTAGACTGGGGAGATGAGAGTCCAGGAATGACTTGCTTTTCAAATTTTCCTCCTCTCTTTGTTATCTAATCCCAGGTGTGTTCCCTGTGCTAACAGTACCACCCTTTGAGAAAGAAAGGTTTGTTAAATGGTCACAGGAAAACATTGGGGACAGATTTGTGACCTTTGTGTCGTTATTTCATGGAGCATGTAGGGAAGCACCGAAATGTGAGTGGCGCGTGAGGTCCCTGGGGGCCACCTCTCTGCTAGTTGACTTGGGTCTTTGCTGCTAGGCAAGTAGTCTGGGTGACAAAGTGATTCAAACCAAGCATTCAGGTAATAAATGTGACTGCACAGTGAATGACATTGCTTTTGTTTGGGGTAAAAGATTTGAATCTCATGTCTTAGAGAAATAATTGGTCTGACCACTATAAAACCTGTTTCTCCTTGGTGCAGTGAATATTGCTATAATTTGTATCTGCAAAACAGCTTCAGAAAAACATGCTGAGAGAGTCCTATCACAGAATAGCCAAAATCTCAATAGTCATAGCACCAGCCTGGAAACTAGATCAAGAGCTCCAGACCTTCAGCTAAGTTCAAACTAGAACACATACAGTGAAAACATTGTAGAAAGCCCATATCAACAATCAATTAAGCAACTAATGAAGAACCTCCTGAGATATAAAAGATTCAATTTCTTCCCTGTAATAGGTCTAGAAAGGTTTTGGTCCTCCGTTTCACTCATCTGAGAGAACTGTCCCAGTCTCTGATTTACGAGAGCAACAGAGAAACAGACCTGTCAGTGGCCAAGGTGGAACTGTCCTACCCATCTACTGAGACTAGCCTTTAAGATATCAAATTCTTTTCACCTTAAGTTAAAAGTTAACCAAAGTTAACTTTTTTTTGTCAAAATCATTCACAAGATTTGTGAATAATTCAGAATCTGTCCACTTTTTGTGAATAAATCATTCACTGAATAAAATGCATCCAGCTACACTTAAAAAGTGTAGTTCAGAATTGATGTAAATCAGAGCTATTACTCAGATATCAACAGAATTACATTCATTTTCTCCAACGTAAATTTGATGCTGTAACTTTATATTATGCCATTACGCTAAATGTGACTGCTCTGCAAGAAGCAAGTCTGTGTTTTCCATGGAATTAGATCAGTTTTTTATCTTCATTTTAGTAAAACAATTAAACTGCAGTCATAAATCATAACTCACTGTACATAAGCAATAACGAATTTGACATGTTCATTATCATAGTGAATGATCTGGGCAACATATGGAGTTATCTCATATGTAACAAACCTGATAAGAAAGTGTACTGCAGCGCAAAAGTAATCATTAGTTTTAATAAAAAGTCAGAAGAATATGCGGTGAAAGATTTTCAGTGTAAACACTTACAAAATATCAAAAACTCATTACTGATTGCTTGTAATGGGAAATGACATACATAAATAGGCCAATAATTTTATAGTCTCTCTCTTTTTTTTTTTTTTTTTAGTGGAAACATGTATAGCCAAGAAAATTTCTGATTTTTATCTCCAGGTGACGGAGTTTGTATTTGTCTGTAATCTGTTTTAAATGTGTATCTTGATAAAGTTTGATGAAGAGAATTAAAAGAAACTATCTCTTCTGTTTTCTCATGATAACAATAATTAAGCACACATAAATATATTTTCAGTTTATATTAGGAAGTAATAATTTTAATTCTTGAGATAATAATGTAAAAGGAAAAAGTAGTACAAAAATTACTTTCTTTCTGAAAATCTTTAGAAAGAGAAAAATATGGAAATTATTCATTAGGCTGAAGGAATAGAAATGTGGAATAAATATTTTCTTCCTCATTGAGGAAAAAAGTAGGATAATAACTACTGTTAATCCAAATAAAATTGGGATTATTGACTTTTAATGAACTATATTTGGGACCCTTATAAGCCTGAAAGAACTATTCTAGTCTATTAATACTAAACTTTTGTATTTACTGTTATAAATATTAAATACTTGTAACAGTAGTGCTAAATGAATTAAAAGAATTGGCTGAGGTGGCCCTACATAATTTGATGTCATTCTTTTCAAAATTGCAGAGCACAGGGAAACCTTTAGGATTTGTAGGAAAAAGAGGAAAGAAGCAACTGGTGTACAAGGTCACTGAAATGGTTAAGTAGACGATTTGGCAAGTGAGAACATGCAGTAACTAGAATTATTTGATATGTCATAAGCCTTAAGCAACCAAAGTCAAATGATTTGTGACTCAAAAGATATTAGGAAGGTTTTCCTCTGACTTTATTTTCCTACATGTGCTCCAGCAGTATAATAATTCAAGACTCAATTCTGAGGAAAAATATAGATAAAATTGACAAAGATATAGGTAGTTAAGAACAAGAATTTGCTGAAAAAAATAATACAAATGTCTATAGTCTTTCAGACAATGGTTTGTTAGACCTGTATTTTGCATTACTGGTCACAATATTAAAAACAGAAAATGATGAGAAACAAATGGCGAAAAAAAAAAAGAGAGAAGAAAAAACAAGAGGGGAACACCTGAGAAAGAACAAAAAGCCTTTTTTTCTACTACCACCTCTACTACTCTTTCAATCACCTGACATAATATTTTAAAAATCAGTCATGTTAAAAATCTAGTGCCTAGTCAATACATGTAATATACTGAAAAATTATATATGTGAGATATTTGAACTGGCTCCACAATCTGATAGGAAATAAGAAATCCAAAAGCACAGCACAAAATCAATGCAATTTGTATTTAAAAGATCAAAATCTTAAAAGAATCAAAATCATAAAAGAGAAGTCATCTTCCTTTTGGGGTTGCTTCTAGTTCAGACCTGCAAGGATCTGTCCTTGCCCCATTGCTCTTCAAAACCATCACTCTTCAGAACCTTTCTAAATGACCTGGAATAAAATACAAAAACATTTCTTGTTAAGTGTGCAGTTGATACAAACTGGTGGAGAGAGAACAGGTCAGCTATACATCAGCCTGGTCTGAATCACATAATGAAGTGATCTCATTTGATCAGTGTGAATTTGAATGCTGTCAAATGCAAAGTCACACACACAGAAGGAAAAAACGTATCTTGTACTTATTAGACAAGATAGTGTCCTGCAGGCCCTCAGCATTGGAAAAATCTATTGATAAACTCATCGATAAAAAATTATCGATAATCAAATCAACATTAGCTGTATCGTACTTCTGTAGCTAATGTGGAAGACTTAAACGCATAGACAAGAAATTCCTGCAGAGAGTATAACCATGATATTTACTTTTGTGTTCTGAGTCAACAAGAATTCTGACTGACACCTCTGCCTCAAAATAGACATGACAAGACAAGGGGAAGGATTTTAAAAAAGAGATACAAGAAGTATTCTGATTGGAAAGCCTGTTTTATTTAAATAGAGTCAAAGAGCTCTGTTTATTGCATTTGCCTAAGGGAAGTCCTCAGTATCATTAAGAACTGTCCATAATATAGAAGAGTTTTCTCTAAGTCAGTGGCTCTTCAGTTTACTAGGAGAAGCCATAAAATCCTAGTTGTTGGATAAAAAAGAGAGGAATTCTTAGCAGGCAAGTTTTCATTTCCAATTACACATTCTAAAATTTAGCCATTTGTATTTCATTTTTAATGCACCACTTGGATAGCCTCCACAGAGGCAAGTCACTTTCTTGTGATTTAAAATTCTGGCACCAATTTTTCATCTTTATGGAATATTTAGATAAAGCAGAACTTACAGGTAGTATGTTGCAAAGAGTGTTTTGGCGTAAGGTTGATTATTATAGTACCTTTCCCTTCAGGCTTTGATATTTACATCTAGAGGAAGGTGTTTCTTCCTTTTTGGTGTCAGTCTTTTGCTGTAGCGCTATAGTGACACTCAGAAACTTTTCTTTCTTCTCAGTGCAGAGCCAAAGACCAGAAGTGACTGGCTGCAAGAGTCAGAAAACTACTGATGAATGGAGGAAAAGGGAAAAAATGCTCTAGAAGTCTGCGACTCACTCTCCTTTTCATTATACTGCGTTTGCGTGCACAAACCAGTAAGATGCAAGACTATTGGTACTGTTGTGCTTTAAGTGTTTGTAAAAGATTAGTCAGGTTGTTTCAGATGGTTTTACTAACTTTATATCTGTCATAAGCTATTAGAGATATGTTCTGAAAAATTTCTGAGCTCCAAGCCATTGCTTTTCAGTGGAATCTGCACTCGTTTTCTTTAAAACACATTAAGGTTTGATAAAAAATTCTTGTAAAAAATCTGCTGTTTTTTTTTCCTGAAATAATTTTTCCCTGTATACGTAAGATTTGGGATTTGGCACCTACTACCTATTATGTAAATCCTATTCTACAGGGCATTTATGAATATGTCTTCATAGATTGCTCAATCAGGGCCATTAAGGCTTCAATCCAGAACTAAAATGATAGGAGTGCCTTAAGTGCAACCAAAGGAAATTGATGAAATCCTTTTGAGTTGCCTATAAAGCCTTCTTCAAGCACTTAGATGTCTAAGAATCTATGGGCACGTTTGGTTATGGCAGGCTTTTATGTCTTTTTCAAACATTGTTCACTTATCCTGTTGCATGACTCTTTAATGCAGGATGTGCAAGCAGTGCCTAGAGCTGGAACCAGAAATGTAGGATGTTTGTTTCTTGTGGAAAAGATCTCCTCAGGGAAAGAAATCTCCTTCTTTCTCCATTTTTTTTATGGTTTCTCTGAAGACTGTACTGCTTTCTAAACATTATTTTCTTACTTCAGTAGGTCAGATGGAGTGTGTCTTCCCATAACATCAGCCACAGATTAATGTTCAGCTCTTTCCTTGGAGATTGAACAGTCTGAACCTGAAGGTGGTCTAGTTGCATCTTTCATCTTTGAGGAAACAGTTTAACTACTGTCACTGACATTTTTCGGGAGGTTAAGGGCAGGCCTCTCCTCTGTTCCCAAAAGAGAAGAGATGAGCAGCTTGAGGCTGTGTCTTGTGTAGTCTTTCCAGAACATGGAAATGAGAGAGATCTCCAGTGCCTTATCTGCTTTTTTCTTGTGGCTAGATTTAGATACCTCTGCTGCTCCGCATAGGTTTTCATAGTCTATGTTCTAGGGTCCTGCCCATCCCTCGGCATTGTCTTCAAATGATAATCACTTTGCTTTGTGATTATCATTCTGAGCTCTTAAAGGAAATAAATGTTGGGATATGACATTGTTATGACTGTCTTCCTTTGTGAAACTGAACCTTACTCTTGCAAGGCAATGTGGGCAGTCAGGAAGAAACGAAGTTTCTATATCTCTTTTTAGACCCCAGAGAAATTAAAGATTATTTGTGCTTTCCAGTTATTTACTATAAACTGAACATTTAGATAAATACCCTGATGAAAATATAATTACCATGTCATTAAAACTGTTTAAGGATCATCTGAAAATTAATAACCTGATTCTTAAAAGTGCAGTGGAAGAAAAATAATATCTGTGTAAATATAACATTGCAATACAAATAACTAGAGGTTGTAGTTCGAAATTAGAAAAAAAAATATACACAGCACTCAATAAAATAGAGTCAGCAAATTTCTTTTATCACTATCATTGTCAGGATAATATAGCAAAAAGATGGAGGATTTAGTATAATTTGGTTAGCTAATTTTAATAAGTTTGACTGCATATTCTAGCTTACTTTTGTATTGGATTTCTGCTCTGTGTGAGATAGTGTAGTATATTGTAAATGTTAATAGAATCACAGAATCATAAAGGGGTTGAGGTTGGAAGGGACCTCTAGATATCATCTAGTCCAACCTCCCTGCTCCAACAGGAACCCCTAGAGCATGTGTCACAGGGCGGCATCCAGGCGGGTTTGGAAGATCTCCAAAGAAGACTCCACAACCTCTCTGGGCAGCCTGTGCCAGGGCTCCGTTACCCTCACAGGAAAGAAGTTCTTCCACACCTGGAGACAGAACCTCTTATGCTTCAGATTAAAACCATTGTCCCTTGTTTTATCGCCAGCCACTATGGAAATCAGCTTAGCCCCCTTCCTCCCTACAATCATACCTCAGGAATTTGTACCCATTGATTAGATCCCCTCTCATCCTTCTCTTCTGTAAGCTAAATAGGTCCAGCTCATTTAACCTCTCCTCATACAGTAGGTGCTCCAGTCCCTTGATCATCTTGGTCGTTCATCTCTGAACCCTCTCTAGCAGCTCCACATCCCTGCTGTACTGGGGAGCCCAGAAGTGCTCCCAATACTCCAGGTGTGGCCTCACCAGAGCTGAGCAGAGGGGCAGGATCCCCTCCCTCGACCTGCTGGCAACTCTCCTCCTGATGCAGCCAGGATCCCATTAGCCGCCTTGGCCATGACGGCACATGGCTGACTCTTGGTTAACTTGTTGTCAGCCAGGACTCCCAAATCCCTCTCCGTGGAGCTGCTTTCCAGTAGGTCAGCTCCTAATCCATCCTGGTGCCTGGGGTTATTCCTACCCAGAGGCAGCACCTTGCACTTGTCCTCATGAGGTTCCTATCTGCCCAATTCTCCATCCTGTCCAGGTCCCTCTGAATGGCAGCACAGTCCTCTGAAGTGGCAGCCACTCCACCCAGTTTGGTGACATCCACAGACTTGCTCAGGGTGCACTCTGAGCCCTCATCCAAGCCGCTGAAAAACGAGTTGAACAGCACTGGACCCAGTACTGACCCCCAGGGAACACCGCTGGCCACAGGCCTCCAACTAGAATTGACTCCATTTATGACGACCTTCTGAGCTCTGCCATCCATCCTGCCCTCAGTCCACCCCACCTCACTACCTTCTCATCTAACCCACAATTTCTGAGCTTCCCTGTGAGAATGTTAAAGGAGAATGTGTCAAAAGCCTTGATGAAGTCCAGGTAGAAAACACCCACAGCTCTCCCCTCATCCATCCATTCAGTCATCCCATTTTAGAAGGCTACCAGGTTTGTCAAACATGACTTCCCCTTAGTGAATCCGAGTTGACTAATCCCAATCATTTTTTGTTTTGGTCAGAAAAAGGCTGTAATCTGCACACAAGTGCAGTTTGTCTGGTAATGATTACAGTAGAATACCATGTAATCTAGTTTAGAAGAATTTATCCTTCTGTTGAAAGAAAAAATATGCCTTGACATACATTTGTGCAGTTTACAGAAAATATTGTATGGGACCATCCATACTACTATCCAAATTTAAGGAATGCACCATCACTCCCATCCTGTCCAAATCCTCCCATCCTAGCTAGAAATAGGAGAGATAGAAATTAACCAAATTATTTGGTATTATTAAATAAAATTTTTATGTATACCTGAAAAAAGTAGGGTCCTTTCTGAATGAGTACTAAAGCTGCATCATTTTCATGTCAAATTAAATAAGGTGTGCTATATCAAAAAGACGACATGGGAAAATAATAGTGCCATTAAATGGTTTATTATGGCAGGCATTCTCTATCTTCAATTGAACTATATGTAATATGTATTATATTACCTGAAAAGGTTCGCTTTATCAAGACTAGTGGCCAACCAGTACCTAATTGAGAAGCTATTTAGTAATAACGACTTAAATTGGCTATTAACTTTGGTTGCCCTGTGATCATAATTCCTATTTATAGAAGTAGAATTAATCTATAAAAATAAAATATTCTGTAATAACTAGTGCAAGAGTAAGCCACTAGAAAAAACTCTTTAGCATTCACATGCTGAGTAGGTTCTTTGTGACAAAGAAAGAAGGGAATTTGTACAGAGTTTGGGCACAGGAAAAATCTGCTGAGTCTGGAAGTTAGCAGGGAGCTATTTAATATAATCTGTATTTTGGGTGATTATGCTTAACTCTGAAAGAAATACAAAGTAGAAAATATTAGAATACACATACTGACACTAATATCGCAGCAAAATTCTTCTTACTGAGTCAGTCTAAAAAGGAAAAGTATCAAATCATTGAAGTCATGGAGAGAAGAGTATTATAATTTTGACTGACTACGCATTGATTCTTGGTTAAAAAGAAGTTGTTTACTTTTAAAAAAGTATTTTTGGTTTAAAATTGTAAAGACAAGTGGGAGAGAAGGTCCTCATTGATTTTAATTGCATTGCATAAATATGCAAATTGATTTTGACACAATTAAAAGATTGTTTCCTTTTTCTTTCTTTCTTTCTTTCTTTCTTTCTTTCTTTCTTTCTTTCTTTCTTTCTTTCTTTCTTTCTTTCTTTCTTTCTTTCTTTCTTTCTTTCTTT
>PTEX01000272.1:455121-539467 GCA_003342815.1 Eudromia elegans | reverse complement strand
TCTTTCTTTCTTTCTTTCTTTCTTTCTTTCTTTCTTTCTTTCTTTCTTTCTTTCTTTCTCTCTTTCTCTCTTTCTCTCTTTCTCTCTTTCTCTCTTTCTCTCTTTCTCTCTTTCTCTCTTTCTCTCTTTCTCTCTTTCTTTCTCTCTCTCTTTCTTTCTTTCTTTCTTTCTCTCTTTCTCCCTTTCTCCCTTTCTCCCTTTCTCCCTTTCTCTCTTTCTTTCTCTCTTTCTCTCTTTTCTCTTTCTCCCTTTCACCCTTTTTCCCTTTTTCTCTCTTTCTCTCTCTCTTTCTCCTTCCTTCTTCCCTCCCTTCCTCCTTTCCTCCCTTCCCTCCTTCCCTCCCTCCTTCTTTTCTGATAGATTCACTTAAGAATTCCTATTTACTCCTTAAGAATTCCTAATAACTCAGAATTACTCAGAAGCCAATAAGATAATAATAGTAAAAATTCCTATTAACAATAAGAGGCAGAATAATATTGAACCGGAAAATTCTTGAAAATCTGCAGCATAATTATGAAATGTTTCATTTTCTTGTAAAAAATTTAAAAATAATCTATCTAATCATATTTTCTGGTAGTGTCCATATTAATATATCTGTTATTATGCTGGATAGATGAGGACAGAGTGGTGAATGTCATCTATCTGGATTTCAGGGAGGCATTTGACACCGTCCCTCACTGCATTCTCCTGGCCAAGCTCCGAAAGTGCAGGATAGATGAGTGGAGGGTTAGATGGATTAGGAACTGGCTGGATGGCAGGGCTCACAGTGTAATCAGTGGTGCAGAGGTCAAGTTGACCATGAGGCAGGAGTGTGCCCTCATGACCAAGAAGGCCAATGGGATCTTGGGGTGCATTGAACAGAGCTTCTCCAGCAGGTCAAGGGAGGGGATTGTCTCCCTCTACTCATCCCTGGTGAGGCCACACCTGGAGTTACTGTGTGCAGTTCTGGGCTCCCCAGTGCAGGAGGGATGTGGAGCTGCTGTAGAGAGTCCAGCGCAAGGCTACGAGGATTATCAGGGGCCTGGAACATCTTCCCTATGAGCAAAGGCTGAGAGAGCTGGGCCTCTTCAACCTGGAGAAGAGAAGACTGAGAGGGGACCTGATCAGTGTGTATAAGTACTTCAAGAGAGGGAGTGAGAAGGATGAGGCTGGCCTCTTCTCAGTGGTGACCAACAACAGAACTAGAGGAAACCACCAAAAATTGAGGCACCAAAAGTTCCACAGGAACTTAAGGGAAAAAATTCTTAACAGTGAGGGTGACAGATCCCTGGATCAGGTTGCCCAGAGAGGTGGTGGAGTCTCCATCTCCAGAGATCTTCAAAATCTGCTTGGACACAATCCTGTGCCACATGCTCTTCATGACCCTGTGTGTGCAGTGGGGTTGGACTAGCTGATCTCTAGAGATCTCCCTTCCAACCTTAAGTATTTGGTGCTATCTTTTATGTGTATAACTACGATATGGGGTTTTGGCCCAATACTCAAGGAGTAGCAATTTACTTTCTTTTACTTTGAAAGTTCCAAAAGTAGGATGGAAAAGTTGATCTTACAGGCTGATATATTAAGACAAATCAATCTCTAAGTCATAATGGTCTTAAAAATGAAATAACAGAAGAAATAAAGAGTTAGGAAGAATAAAGGGAGCCACATAAGGCAAGTGGGAAAATGAACTGCACAGCAGTATTCTGAATATCCACAAGAACAGTGGGATTGAATTTGTCAAGACCACTGGTAAGATGTAGCAGTAATCCAGAAAAGGTAAATTGATCTTGCAAATAGCAAGGGAAAAAAAAATCTTCAAACAGTTTCCCAGAAGAGAGTTACAAAATTAAAACATACATTGGCTGTGAGAACCTCTGTAACTGAGAAATGTCCCCTGGGTTTATTTGTGTGTAAAGGTAATGAGATTGAAAATGACCAGGAAAGAAGGAAATGAAATTCAAAAATGGGAGGTGATCAAGCTAGGCACTCATGAAGGGACACCAGATTGGCTAATGGAGGAAAAATGGGTCTCTGATCTTTTGCCATGGAGATTTCAGGTAAATTTATGTTTGTGGGTATCCATGTGAAGAAAAGGATTGGACCAGAAATTATAGTATAATAGCTAGAGTAAGTTGAGATTGAAGTGAGTTGAAGAGATAACACTCATCCTTTGAGGGTTATACTGAAAAGGCAATTAGAAAGTAAAGAGATTCTGAAAAATATTGAAATTCTAGGTAGGCAATTTGTTGGAGAAAATAAGAGTAGATTTCTGGTTATAACATTTTTCTGATGAAGGAGAGGTCATAAAACTATACAGACAAAAATAAAGTGTTAAGGAAGTTTAGAATCCACTGTGACAGAACAGGTAGACTTAACTTTAACATAATGCACTCAAAAAGTTTCTGCCTTATGGATCAAATATGCTATCATAGAATTTACAGCAGTTGTAACTGTTACATATCACATCATCATCTTCATGTCCAAGGCCAGATCAATACAGACTCCTACACGTTTTGTTGCTGTTTACTTCTCTACTTGCTGCTAGAATACAAATTAAATTCTTGAAAATCTTGAAATTAAATTCTATAAAATCTTGTATAAAGATAGAAATAGAATGAAGCAGAAAGGAACAGAAAGAGAATGATGGGGAAAATTGAAATTTGTCACTGTATCAATGAGTGCTGTGTGCTGGCATGGGTGATGCTGAGTAACAAATAGCACATCTGGCAAGTTGAACTTCAGCATTCAGTTTGACTGTGTAAATCACACAGAGTATAATGATCTTGGTATACTTTAAATGAGCAGAATTATCTTTTCAATATGATATTTGCTCTTCAGACTGGATAAATAGTGAATTATTTGTATGAACAACAGATCATTGAAATCCTTACCCAGAAAAAAAATACAGGTCAGAGTCACTCTCAACTGATTGCTTGTTGACTGAGATAACGAAAAAATGCTGCAACATTTATACAAATCTTGAACCATATTGTACTCTCAGCTGTACTTGGATAACTCTGGAATTTACAGTCAGTTATTTAATTATTGAAGTATTGTAACACTGACTTTTTGATTTTTCTTCCTTGTATACTGATTTGCATAGATTTCAGAGTATTCTTCTCCACCCAAATAATGTGAGTAGCTGTCCAAATGACTGCATTTACCCCACCCAAACTAAAAGGTTTGGATTTTCCTATTGATTTCAAAACAGTCTCCTGTCTCTTTAGTTCATGTTTGGGTCTCCAGCAAGCATTAGTTTTCCCTTCTTCCATTTTAATTATGAAAAAGAAATTGAATAATATCCTAAAAACAAAGAGGAGATTACCAAATCATACAAAAATATGTATAAACGGTCCAGAATATTCTGTATGTGCCTGTCGTAACATGTCTCTAAAAAGAAGATAGATAGGACAGTAAATATTTTAAATGATCTGGTTTATGTAAAAGTTATATAGGTATGAAGATGAGCACAGAATTATTGTTCACAAAGAACACTAATAATTTGGATCATTTTCTTACAAGAAACATTGCACTGTACAGTATCTATACTGCAAGGAATGTTTCCTTTCTGTACTCTTGCTAACAGGAAGAAGTTAATGTAGCACAACTTGCCCTGAAATGCCTGAATAATTATTTCAAGGCAAGATATTGAGAGGCAAGGTCTAATAGATACTACATCTGAACTCAAGCAGAGAGCAGCTAGATGTATTATTGATTATGCATACACTTTAGGGTCTTGCAGTTTGCACATCAGCACTTGCACTAAGTAATAAACCTAGAAAAGTCTTAGCATATCTGTTTAAGCAAAGCCATCTAAGCAAAAGTCATTTATTCCAGCAATTAAAAATAAATATGGTCATGAGGTTACTACAATGAAGGATATTTATTTAGTTCAGTATTTTAAAGCTTCTGTTAAATATTGCTTTCTCAAGATGACCTCTAGCTTTGACTTATTAGATAATATCAGACAATTTTTTTATTAGGTATTAATGTTTCTTTTGCACATCAGTGCACAGTGAATAATTTGAAAATATATATATATTAGTTAAAGAACTAGAATAAGCTATTAGTAGCTTTTGATCTGTAGCTTTTCTTTGATTAGTAGCTTTTGAAAGATGCCAGTCTAGCTGGCGTTAATGTATTTAGTACATAAGAGAAAGAGCCTATATCTCCATATAAGTTCTACTTATCTCACTTTTATTGGGATTTTCCTTTTCAGTCTGCAGAAATTTGGACTACTGGAATGCCAGTATTACGATCTTTTTATAAGAAACATATCCTACATTCTCTGTGCCCTGTGTTCCTACAGTCATTCATGATGTGAGGTATTCCAAGAATTTCACCTTTTAAAGAAGATACTTTTGGGAAGAATCTTCCTAGACCAGAGAATTAATGATTTTTTTTTTCTTTTCCTGTAAATGCACTTCCTACAAATTACTCTGAAGATGTTCTCCAGGTTGGTGTTTTTCTTCTCCCTATCACAGACCATTATCCTTTGACGCAGCACATTTAGCCCTGAATTGATACCTATTGCCTGATCCTTCAAAGTGAAATGTATCCCATGAGATCATTAGGAGGGAGACCTGCCGATCTAGAGATCAGAGCATTTCCAGTGAGAGAGAGGGGAATAAAACCAAAGAGCTTGCTTGAACAGGGAGTAGATGGTAAAACTAAAAGCTAAGATAACAGGGAAGCAAAGTTAGCTGGTTGCTCTAAGCTTACAACAGATGCTTGAACCCTACAAGTGGCAGGCAATCAGTCAGTGCTCTACTCCATCACAGAGGCATTCAGGGCAAGGTGATTAGTGAAAGCAGCTTGGCAAGTGAGCAGTGTCCTTGGCAAGGGCCAAGTGAGAGAGATGTTGAGGAAAAAAAAGAAGGGCTTATGTAAACAATGAGTGCTCAGTTTAACCCATGATTTGATTGTTTTTTATCCTAGTATTTTATGGCTTGTACCTCAGATGAAATCTGAAGCTCACAGCAGGCTCAGAAAATAATTGAATTTGGGCCCGCTAAATAGAAATAACCTAAGTGAGCCCAGACTTTTATACCTTTTTTTTTTTTTTGGACCTATTTTAAGATATTTTCAGATGTTTGCTAAATGAGTTTCTTCTCCTCTTCTTCTAATCTATTAGATGCTTCCTTCCCTACCCAAAAACCAAGTATCCCTTCTGAAAAAGCCAGAATCTTGAGTTCCAAATATACATGATAGCTTATCCTTACAAGATGTCTAAGAAGAGATATCACAGATCTAGCTCAATTTTTTGCATAACAGAGAGAAGAGAAAGGTGAACAGACAGGGAAAAACAGAATGTGTATCTGTGCTGGAAGAAAATACAGTTAAAAATCTGGTATTCATTTCAAAATATACTTCTGTAAAGAGACGGTCTCAGCTGTGCTGTTTTGGTTTGGACTGGTTTCTTCCCTCCTCTGTCACACGTGCTAGAAGGGAGAGAATTGTAATGGGTGAATATGGGAAAATAGCAGAGAGAATGCAGTTGACGGGTCATAAACAGGGTGGTAAAAAAGCAGGGTAGAGGGGAAAAGGCTTAACAGGAGCAAGAGACTTCAACAGTGGTTTTGGTAGTAACTCAGGTACTTTGTGATAACTTTCACAGTGTACAGTCTAGGACACTTAAACTTCTTTAGTATAATTTTGCTATAGCCTTGGAATGAGATTGTGTGTGAATTTGATAGAATTTGTAAATTGTTTAACGAAAAGAAACAATACAGATAAAACAGCATTGACACACGAGAAACACCAGAAATTCTTGCACCTCTTTGAAGGAACAGTAACACTGTGTCTGTTACCAACCACTTTGTAATCTTTAAAAGCCTGTTACAAACATTAATTAAATCTCACTGTATCTGTTTGTGATAGTTTAATATTATAGTCCCATGTGAGAGGATTAGTAGAGACACAAAGAGGTGAAGGGCTTGACTTTCAAAGGTACAAAGATGCCTAAGACACAGACTGTCTCCTACTGGGAGTTTGACAAGTGCCTAATTAATTTTGGAGGCAGTCAGGCTTCTGGAAGCTTCTGAAAATCCCCCTTGGCACCATAGGCCCTCAGATATTTCTGAAAATCTGTCTTCCTGTGACTTGCACCAAGTCAGAGGTAGTCTGGCTGGGGGAGGTCTGTCTCAGAGCATCTGTCCTGATAACGCTCCCTCACATGCACTGGGATAAACTGCACCTATCCTGGGGCTCGTATAAGCCTGAACTGCACCACAGGGAGCTGCTCCAGGAATCTCTTCAGCTACTAACGTCTTTGTCTACATGATTACTTAGATTTTATTATAATTCCAAGAAATGCATTTCTTAAGGGCTATGAGGTAAAGAGCTTCATAATGGCACTCCTTTCGGCTCCTCTGCCACATCCACCCCTCACAACAGCCTTTGTGTTGCTGATATGTTCTCCAGCCTGTCAAATCTCTGTGATCTGCGAGTACACAAGATCTGTGTGAAATCTTGCTACGTTAAAATACACCATGAAGGAAATGTGGTGAGAAAAAAGAGAGTACAAGCAGATTGCCATACTGCAGTATTGGAGGCACTTGAATGGGCACAATGCAGGTTAAAATGTACCTGTGTACCTGTGTAAAATCACAGTGGTCTATAGTCTACATCAAAGTAGATTTAGTCAAGACTTAGCATCTGTGCAGGAAGGTGGTACAGCCCCTCCACGCACTGCTGACATCCTCAGAGTAGAGAGGACCTATTGAGAGAGCCGTGAATGGGATTCATTCATTCATCCAAGCACTGTTCAATTATTAATTAAGCAAGAAGGCAGGCAGACTTTGATTAAGGTTTTAAGAGTTTTTGGACAAAATTTTGTGGACTCCAACTGAAAACTGTTTGGAGAGCCCCAAAATCATCTTGATAATGAGCTCATAACAATTTGTTGATAGCAGACAAGCTGATTCATAAGCTGCTTGTCACCATTTCATAAGTGATGTATGAGTTAGAGATTTAAATAAATTCAATATAAGAAATATTGGGGAGCCAGTAAATCTGATTATTGGTTATGAATCTAACCCAGCATCTCTTGCACTGTCATTCTGCTTTTTCACATTTTGCAAAGACGGTCCTCTTAAAATTTACTGTATATGCAAAGCCAGCAGTGCAAGCAAGATGGTAATCGAAGCATAAAACAGAGACACATGCACTCTCCTATGTATTAATAAGTTAGTGGGGGTGGGATGGAGAGAAATGAAAAATAAAACAGGCCTCAGATAATACCAGAATGACAGAAGTGATGTGATGCTCAAATTATAGTCCTTTGAAGTAGGCTCTGGGTGAACTAAATACACAGCACATGGCAAAAAATGTGTGGCAACTGTTGTGGTAGAATTTGTCTTGATTAAGGCTCCATATGAAAAGATAAATCTTCCTAAGCAGGAGTAGGAGTTCAATGAATTGAAGCCAAATATTCAGCATGCCATTTGAGTTCAGCAAGTGAACAAAACATGAGTTTGCATAGTGCATTAGAAACACTGTATTGCACTAGGAAAAAGTACATGTCTATACACCTTTTGAATATAAAATATACAGCTGTTTTTAATTTCATTGTTTAGATTTTTAAGAAGTCAGCTTGTATTTATTCAGGGTGTGGTCTCAGCATCACTAAATGTATTAAGATCTTTTTGTCACTTTGTCAGGTTTGGGTTCTGCTTCTGACAGTATTTGAATCATCCTCATCTCAAATGCACTAGCATGGCGGGGGCATGGCAGAGAATGTAGTCTCCAAAGCAGCTCCAATGTGAATTGAACTGCTATTGCTGATCAAACAAAAGGGTCAATTCTTCTCTCATTTACCGTAGCTTTACATATGGATTAATCCTAAATGAGAAAAACATTTTTTAAAAAAGAATATATTTACCTAATTTACTTCACCCCTCAATTAAAATAAAGAAACAAAAACCAAACCAAGCCAAACCAACCAAACCAAACCAAATCAAAACAATGATCCATCTGTTTACACTGAACATCAGGACCAAAGCTGGCACAGGCTTATTCCTAGCAGGAGACCTGTTGCACATCAGTCACACCAGAGTGAAATGTAGTTGTAAGATTTAGGATCCATAAAATATGCTAATTCACATGACTATTTTTACCTGGAGGAGCTGTAACTAGTATTGCATCAATGCTCAGCAATTGTTAATTCTGTACATGAGAGGAGATCTGAGGCTAGTGATGCTTTTTGTGGTTAGTTGTGCAGACAGACGGAACTGCTGCTTCTCCCAAAGGCTTTACTTTCGTGTTGATGTAATTTATTGAATGTGAGTCTTTTCCATCTGCTACAAAGCAGTGATTGTTCCTGCACTCCTTTTTCAGAGTTGTCTATCAACTGATCTGATTTTAATCAAAAAGGTTTTTTCCTCTTTGTTGCTATTGCCAGAGGTACGTGACCACTGAGGTGCACACATTCAAAATTAATATGCTACCATTCAACACTGGAAAAACTATAGTACTAGCTCTGTACTATACTCTATAGCACTAGAGTTAGCAAAATTGCATAAATTCATTCTGTGCATATACATGCATATGTGTGTGTGTTTATATATGCACGTATGCATGTATGTATTTTATTTTAAAATATATTCTCGGAAACGGAGAAACAAGCAAACATAAACCGAAAGTATTTTGTGCTCTTCTGTAGGGTTTTGGGGTCAATTGCAGTTGTGTCTATGCAAACTTTTTTTATATCCCAAAACATTATTTAAAAGAGGAAGCCACTCAAGCAGAGCATTTATTGGAATACACTAGTTGGTACAACTTTGAAATTTGTCTTACCCAGAATATGCAAGGCCCAAACATCACAGTTCTCTTTATTTTAGTAGAGGCACCATATCTGAAACCCCTGACGATTTGGCCTTAAATTTCTTAATTCTTTCAAATCATTCTAATTACAGCTTGGCTAGAAGTCCCATTTGGCTTTCTGAGCTATATGGACATGGGTGGAGAAATGGGATTGTGATGTGAGCCAGAACAGTGAGAAAAAAAGATGGGCCAGATGATGATATCCTGAAATGAAATGATGAAATGAAACATGAAAATCTTTGATTCTGCATCTTATCTTGTGTCCAGAATAAGAATTAAGACATTTTGTAAGTTTTTATTTCATTTCCAAAGTATAAAGATGGTGCTTTATGCAACAAAAGTCTAAATCAGAAAATATACACTGACTAGTTGTTCTGGAAACTTTAGTTTTTCAGGAGTTATTTTGCTCCAGAATCAGTGTCATAATTCACACTTTTTAATGAGAAGCGGGGAGGGTTTTGAAATTCAGCCAGAATCATCGAGGTGAATTGCACACTAAATGGCTGGGTAAACTCTGCCAAAGGATGCCAAGGTGAGTAGCCAGGGTCACGTCATCCATCTGCCGCCCCGAGCAGCAGCTTCAGAGGCTCTGGCGCTCACCCACTGCACCCACCCTGGCGAGAGCAGCCAAGGTTTTGTGCCCGAGGGTCTCGTGTGACCACAAGAAAGTGTTGTTTTGCTTCCAGATAGTCAGCAGTGACAAAGATTAGAGCTAATGCCCAGTTACCATAGTGGCGTGCCTGGTACATAACGTGACGTGAGCAATATGCCAGCTCTTAATGAGAAGCAGGGAATTTTGGCTCTGGCAGCGTTTTAAGATTTTCAAGACTGTGCAGCCACGGTTAACATCAGAGGAGTATGTAACATTTTTCTTTGTGACTACAGAAGTGTACACACACCGGTATATGTGAAAGGGGGGAGAGATAAGACATGCCTAACAAAACAGATAGCGTTGTGATGACAATTTGTAGGGTACATACTGAAATTATTTAATTTAATAGACAATAGCCTGTCCTAATGCTTTAAGCCAGAAGAGTCTTGTCTGTCTCCCAAATGTTTGCTAAAATAACTTTTTTCCCTGTTAATTTCCAATTCTTGGCTGCATTTCCTGATAATTTCAAACATATGTCATATAAGAAGTATGTTAATTTTGAAAGCCAAATCTGGCAGTAGATGATTGTAGAACTGGCATAGAGAGTTTTGGGACAAACAAACAGACAAGCTCAAAGCTGGCAGGATGCATTTATGTTCCACAAACTACTTTTTTTTTTTAATACTTTTCAGCTATTTCCACATATACAAAGGCAACAATAAAGAAGAAAAGGCAAATAGACTATGATAAAATTTCAATATGAAGTGAGACCACCTTTAATTAAGCATCTGTTGCATTATGTTTTATTTTCCATAAAATAAAATAAAATAAAATAAAATAAAATAAAATAAAATAAAATAAAATAAAATAAAATAAAATAAAATAAATCAGTGGTCAACTTGCAATTCCTGTCCCCAAAATACTGTGCATGTAAATTATCATAACTGAAACATGAAACTGCTCGTGATAAAGATTTACAGCCTATTGGAGCAACAGCTAATGAAACTGGCCATGGGAAAGCAGCGGGGCACTAGGGTTTTGCAAAAACCATGTGGATTGCTATCAGTTGGAAACAATTGCAGTTCCTCACTTATTTAGCTTATTGCTTTTTAGAACACACAGGGTCTCCTAGAGCATGTGGCACAGGGTGGTGTCCAAGCGAGTTTGGAAGATCTCCAGAGCAGGAGACTCCACCACCTCTCTGGGCAGCCTGTGCCAGGGCTCTGTCACCCTCACTGTTAAGAAATTCCTTCGCAAGTTCCTGTGGAACTTTGGATGGCTCAGTTTTTGCCAGTTTCCTCCAGTCCTATCACTGGCCGCCACTGAGAAGAGGCCAGCCTCATCCTCCTCCCTCCCTCCCTCCCTTGAGGTACTTGTATACACTAATGAGGTCCCCTCTCAGCCTTCTCTTCTCCAGGCTGAACAGGCCCAGCTCTCTCAGCCTTTGCTCATAGGGCAAATGTTCCAGGCCCTTAATCACCCTCATAGCCCTGCATTGGACTCTCTCTAGCTGCTCCACATCCCTCTTGTACTGGGATCCCAGAACTGCACACAGGACTCAAGATGTGGCATCACCAGGGATGAGCAGAGGGGCAGGATCTCCTCCCTCAGCCTATTGGAGATGCTCTTCTTAATGCACCCCAGGATCCCATTGGCCTTCTTGGCCACGAGGGCACACTGCTGCCTCATGGTCAACTTGTCGTCCACCATGACGCCCAGGTCCCTCTCTGCAGGGCTGCTCTCCAGGAGGTCGGTCCCCAGCCTGTAGGCATGTCTAGGGTTATTCCTGCCCAGGTGCAGGACCCTACACTTGCCCTTGTTGAACTTGATGAGGTTACTCTCCGCCCAGTTGTCCAGTCTGTCCAGGTCCCTCTGGATGGCAGGGCAGTCCTCAGGGCTATAAGCTATTCCTCCCAGTTTGGTGTCATCAGCAACTTGCTGAGGGAGCACTCCATCCCTTCATTCAGGGTGTTAATGAACAAGTTGAACAGGACTGGACCAAGGACTGACCCCTGGGGGACACCACTAACCACAGGCCTCCAGCTGGACTCTGAACCACTGATCACCACCCTTTGAGTCCTGCCATCCAATCCACCTCACTGTCCACCGATCCACACCACTCTTCTGGAGCTTGCCCAGGAGGATGCTGTGAGGGATGGTGTCAAAAGCCTTGCTGAAGTCCAGGTAGATGACATCCACTGCTCTGCCCTCATCTATCCATCTAGTCACCCCATCATAGAAGGCTATCAGGTTAGTCAAGCATGATTTGCCCTTGGTGAACCCATGCTGGCTACTCCTGAGCACCTTCTTCTCCTCCAAGTGCCTGGAGACAGCAGGCAGGATGAGCTGCTCCATCACATTTCCAGGGATGGAGGTCAGGCTCACCAGCCTGCAATTGCCCAGATCCTCCTTCTTGCGTTTTTTGAAGACCAGGGTGACATTGGCTTTCTTCCAGTCCTCTGGCACCTCCTCCGTTCTCCAGGACCTGTCAAAGATGATGGAGAGCGGCTCGGCTATGACATCTGCCAGCTCCCGCAGCACTCTGGAGTGCATCCCATCGGGGCCAATGGATTTGCGAGTGTTGAGTTTCCTCAGGTGCTCTCTGACCCAAACATATTCTCAAACATACTCCATGAAGAATTGTAAAGTGCTTAAATCACTTATATATAACTGAAATTTCTGTCTCCTCTGTATTCAACTCCACATGAGTTTAACCCAAAACTTACTGAGTTTCACAGTTTATGTTTTCATTTTTGCTTCTTAGATATATTTTTAAATGTATGAGTAGATGCTTAATTGTTAAAGTGCTACTGCACATATTTTTGTGGCAGTGGTACTTAGAATGACCCAGTATTAGTCTACATATACCTGTGCTCAATTGAGCACATCAAAGTTTGATAATGTTGGACTTAATTCTTAAAGGCAGATCACTAAATAAGAATAAACACAACTGCATACCAAATGCAGTGAAAAATTTCCAGAAGAAAATGCATCAATAAAACAGAAAGGAATACTATAAGCAAGAAAATAGAAATCTAAAGATAAAAATGCAATATTAATTATATGGCCCTTTATTTGGATGCATTGTAAACTCAAGTTACAAGATCATTTGTCCCTTATCCTTTTCTCTTCTATGAGAATATTTCTTCTTCTATGTTTTGGACATCTTATTTTTTCTTAAAGTCCTGGACTGAAACAAATATGAATGTATTAAAATTTTCTTTGGTTTAACATTCTGAAATATTCTAGTAGGAAGTTTCAATAACGTCAAGTCAAAAATATATGCTTGATTTTAACCTATATAAATAATACAAATAGTGGCATAAAAATCATAACAAAATGAAACAAAATGATAAAGTCTAAATTAACAGTTTGACATTATAGAAGCAACAGTTTCTGTCATTATACAAATGAAAAGAGCAAAACCAAATCATTTCAAGTTTTCTCTGTCAAAATGTTTTGACTTTCATGAAACTACATTTTCAGGCAGAAAACTGTTCCATTCTGTAAAATAATTACCCATCTTTCACCTAAACTAACCTGTGATTCCCTTGGAGAGCAATGTTGTGAATAACTTTTGTAGGTGGGCAATCCAAGGTTTATTTCTGCTTACAGTGATCTATCTCCAGCTGTCTCCAATAGACACATTTTTGTCTCAAGATACTGAAAAATAAATGACTATAGATTTCCTGACTGAACAAAAGCAAAAATGAGGTGCTAAAGGAAGAACTGACAGTATGATTATTGCAAGTGTTTTTGTAGATCATTCTGTCTGCTAAGAAAAAACAAGGCCATCCAGCTTTATGAATTTGAACATGCAGAAATTCCTGCAAAACCCTTTTAGAAGATAGTAATTGTAATACCACTACAGTACTCATATTGAAATTAATTTCCAATATAGAATAAATAATCTTAAAGTCAAGCACTATAGCATATAACCTTTGGAAATAAAGTTTAAACAAACTTTATTATATGGAAAATAAGAGATGGACCTATAACATATTTAAGTGCAATTCTGAAAGGCTTAAAAACTCTGCTGCTGAAAGATATCATGATAGTACTGAGATAAGAATTCAAGATCTTACTCACTGACTAGGTAAAATATATATATTGCTCCTTCATGTTATGTATCTTTAACCTATGAGTTTAAAAGATTTTTGTCCTGTCAAGAGAAAGAGAAAGAAATAAGCAGTGAGAAGCAGTGCAGCAGTCTATGAGGGGATTTCATCCTGTCTGTCTTGTCTGACTATCATAGATGCATGAATTGCATTTGCATTTTTCATTCTCTGTTAATGAAAAGAGAAAAGGAGCCAGGGACGAGCACCTACTCCTAGGATGGCTGAAGCCCCTGGAGGGACTTTCTGTCCAGGGTGACCAAGTGGAGAAGACATATGTAGTCAGCTAGGAGAAAATAAAAAAAAAAGAAAAAAGAAAAAAAGTACAGAAAAAAATTTTGCAATTCAGATCCCAGAGAAGATTTCAGTGGTTTAACACTTTATTTCTGGCTAGCCAAAAGCTTGTATACAGGTTGATTCTCTTTCCGTATGTACTGGAAATGCATATCTTGATATTCCAATATATTCTCTGTAAACAGTTGTGGATACAGTGTGCAAACAGCAGCAGGGAAAGAGAGGATCAGGAGGCAGTAATGTAGCAGCTTCTATCAAAAGAGTATTACCCAAGTGCTTTCACCATTCTTAGGTAGGGATCAATAGAAATGTCATTTAATACCTGTAATGAATATATAGAGAGCTGACCTGTTCTCCCTTTAATTCAATGTAAGTTATTCTTTTCTATATGGGACTTTACTCAAGATAATTGTTCTTTTACTCAGAGGTAAACAGTAATTAAATTGTATCTTTAGCAAAAAAAAAAAAAATCTTCAAATGAAGATGGTTTGTTGAAGAAAACAAAGCTTTTCTTTACTAGAAACAAAACACAAGAAACTTGAGAAAAGGATAGAACTTGGCCCGTATTGTTATCTTGATACTCCTTTCAGAAGAGGAAAAAGTCAGATTTATCACAACTTGATTTTTAAACTGACAGAAAGGCTTCATAATACTTACACATTTATATTTGGATAATACGTATCTTCTCAGATGAAAATTTCATAAAAAATCCTGTTACACTACATAAAAATTTCAGGCACAGATTTATTATACAGATGATTTAAAATAAGAGCTTGATTCCATCTACATTTATTTCAGAAGTGTAACTTTACTCGTGGGAGTGACAGTATGATACATTATAAACAAAACTGGTAACACTGCCAGCACCAAGGCTGTCCAAAAATTCTTTTTACTAAACTGTTCTCATTTGCTCATATGTTTGTCAAAATTTAACCAGATGGGCTAAAAATTTCCAGACCAAATATCTATTACAGATTGGTTTCTTCAGTTTATTCTCATAATTTTATCAGAAATAAGATAGCTCAGATATCCAATAATATATGGATAATCCTTCTTTTGGGAAGCTCTGCTATCTTCTTGGTGGAGCAGGTATTTCAATCTGAGATGAGAAAATTCTTTGTATCTTGGAAGAGACAGGCTCATTTATGTATTGAGGAATGGTAAAATAGCAAAGATTAGGATTTCACCTTCACTTAAACGCTGGGACAGCATACTTGTGTGTTTGACTTAAGATTTCAGTATTGTAATGTTATTGATTTTTAAGTTAAATATATGGAAAATGCTGTGATAGTGTTCAACAGTTATTTTTGCCAATGACCCTCAAAATATACAACTGGATCCTTAAGGAAGAAATGGACTTTAGAAATAAAAATGTTCTATACGCCTTTGCTAACAATTTTTCAAGATGCTATTTTTTCCTCCAGAAGTTCTTTCATTCAGTAATATTAAAAAGTCGTCTGACAGGTAGATAGTCATTTAAGGCCTTTTTAAAAATGACCTCTCTGAATTTATTAAAAATATTCCCTCCAAAGATAACTGCAAATCATCATGCAACAATGAAAAATATTAATTAAAAAAATTAAATACGAGTTTAACAATCCTTTCTTTCTTCACTCAGACCAAAACACTTTTTTATCCCTTGTGAATATTTATCATGAGCAGTTAATGTGTGAAAATATCGAAGAGTTAAAGCTTTCTTTTCCTTGTTAGTATCAATAGACTAGACAAATAAAAGTTTTAGATAGCGTAGAATAGGCATTTATTTGGATAGCTTCAGACTCATTTAAGTATATAATTAATTTTTTTCATATTATCAACATATTTGACATCAATGTAAAAAATATCATTAACAGAGTGGAATCAGGTATCCTTAAAGTGCTTCCAGGCAAAGCTGGCAGGTCTTATTATTTTCCCATTTTCCAGGTTATCCTCTTTCAGAAACTATAGCTGAAACAAATAAATAAATATCTAGAAGAGCTTTAAAAAAAGAACGCAATAGAATTCCTTAAAAAAAAGAAAAATATACAAATGTAAGTTCAGTTGGATGAAAATCAATTCTTTTTAAAGACACAGAACTTATTTTCATGTTCGTATTCATATAAGACACTACACCAACATTAGAGTAGGACATGTTTTAACTATATACTTCTTCCAAAAAAGATTATGTCTGCTAGTTAAAAGTACCTAAGGAGCTTCTCAATATTATGCCATATTTGGTAAAATAGGAATTCTGTGAGATTTAGGTATGCATATATACATATTACACATATTAATTTATGCATATACGTATTTATTTATATATATAATATTGCTTAATTTGTCCGAGTTACTTTTCATGAAAAATTATCTACTTGCAAAGATTCTAGTCCTATTTCTCTCTATATTTCTCTTTCTCTGTTCCTTGCACAGATTTGTTTTTGCTGTTTGATAAATGGGAAAGGTTCTGAAACTCTCACTTGAAAACGATGAAGATTATCACTTTCATTGTTTTTGAATATTACCCAGTTTACTCGAAAACACCTTTCACTGTGAGGGCTGTGCAGGACCGGTGCAGTACAGATAGACTGGGCTTGGCACTGAGAAAAATACTGTCTTGGTTTGCTTTTGTACCTCAGAGAAGTCTCTTGAGTGTCTCAGACATTTTCTGTATGTTCTCATAGCATTGTGGCTGAGTATTTTCCCGACAACAAAAAAAAACCCAAACCTATACTGTTGCTCTCTGAATATATTACTGCTATCTACTATCCTTTAAGAGCTTATTAGCTTTGATGGAACTTAAGAGCTGCTTTAAGCCTTAGCTTAAACCTTTTCAGAATGAGTCTTTGATCATCTTAATACTATAGTAGGGCTAATTACAGCAGTATTCAAAAAAAGTTAAGAAAAATGTACTTTTTTTTCTGAGACTGTAAACTTAATACTAACTTGCAAATACACTCTCCTGCTTATCATTTACCCTTTATTCTTCCTAAAGGAAAGAAAACCAAAGGGCTCAGGGAAATTTTGAGCCAGTATTAATTCCCAGGGCAAGCTTGGAGAAGGCTGAAATTGAAATGTTTTTCAGTTAAAGTTTTGTTTGGCGGAGCATATCATTATTACATGAAATAGGACTAGGTGAGTTTGACACAGGCCTCCTAGTAAAGCGGTGGCCTGCAATTGCAGGCAAGACACTGTGGAGTTAATTCAAATCCATTTTAGCTTCTTAAAGGAAATAGGTGGAAATTTAAGCTACTGTATTTTGTCATTAAGTGTAAAGCCCCAGAAGATCTCCTGAGGCCTTTTCCATATAGTTATTGCAGGAAGGCTCTGACTGCTGAACCTCCCCAAGTACTGAATGAGTTAAGAGTGTGTTTCTGTTGCAGGGGAGGAAACGGCGGTGTAGGGGCCTAGCTGCCACCTGATGTTTGTGTCCTGGTGCTGGTGTCCGGGCGGCGCAGGGGAGGTGACAGATGCCATCAAAGTGTGACACAGCAGCTGGCTGCTCCTGGCTATGAATATTCACCTTTCACACTCTGTTTCCTGCCTACTCCTTCCACAGGAAAAGGATGTGCAGGTAGAGTGGGGTTTGTCACCTGTGTGAGCTTTCCTTGAACTCTCTTTAGTGTGAAAAAGTGAAAAGCACACAGAGAAATTACTACCTCCTACCTATGCCTAGTGCAGGGCAAAACCAAATGGATATTTAAAGGTTTCCTTTTTGTTTGATTTCTCCAGGGTTTTACACGCTGTTGCACAGGATTGGGAATTTGGTGGTGATATTTATAAAAGAAGCTCTGGTGGGATTATTCTCATGTCATCTCCACCTTTCTAATTATCACTCTTTAAAACATTTCTAGCTAAATCAGATTAATAAATAGCAAACAAACAAACAAACAAACAAACAAACAAACAAAAAGCCTCCATCCCTTCTCTTTTCCTGCTAGGATGGTTGATACTGCTGGGGGATTGAGAGATTTTTTTGGTAAATAATTTTCTGGTTTAAAAGTCTTACCATTCCTATGACTTACGGTGAAAACAATCATTCTGAAATCACTAGATATGGAAAAAATTTTGCTCTCTTTCCACCTTTGAAATTTTGACAAACTTGAAACTTTCAAGTTTGTCAAAATATTTTGTTTTTAGTCTGATTTCTTCCAAATAAAATATTTCATATTTTTTAAAAATCAAAATGTCATTGCAAAATAAAGAATATAAATATTTCATTTCACAGCATTAAAACATTTGTCAGACAAATAGATGGATTTGTTCATGTGTATTCTTTTGAAATAAAATTCATCTTTATAAAAGTATTCTGATATAGGGACTTTTTTCTTGTTTAAGTTTTCTGATGTGATAAAATTAGGGATTAAACATTTTTTCTTACTTTTTAAAAAAATTATTATCCACACGAAAAGTATTATGTATATATTATATTTACATTATATGTATAGTATGGTTATTTATACATTCTGAAACAAATGTTTTTCAATTTCTCATCTTCCAACTAGAAAATAGTGTTTTGAATATTTCAGAAACGCTCTCACACAGAACACATTAACTTTTTCTTCTTCCCATATGAATACAGAAAATGAACACTTTAAATAATCTGGATCTCCTTGCTTCAAGGAGAATTAGCAGCTGTTCCAGATGTTAGTCATTCCTAAAAACCAATAGATGATGTTCAGCTTTTATTCCAAATGTGAAACTCCCTGTGAGTCACATTTATGCTCTGCTTCTGGAGTGGAGGCAGAAGAAATGTTTCTTATCAAACAGGTAAAGTTGAGAGAAAAGAAAAAAGGCTTTAAAAGTTAGAGAACACAGAGAAGATTTGATATGAAATGACTGAACTTCACATCTGACTGTAGTTTAGGGACGCAAGTTTTGAATCAGAAATATAATCAGATTTTTGAACTCCAAAGGAGTGTACATTTTCTTTAAAATTTATTAGAGAGTGGAAAAATCTGTCACTTTCTCCTGTTATAGGTGATAAAGGAAATGGGTTAAAGAACTAAAAATTATGGCTAGTGTGCAAAGGTGTGCTGGTTTTATGCTTTTAATTTTTAACACAATCTTAATGCAGTGAGAGAGGAATTTGTATGAGAATAGGAGACACTATATCAATGGTCCATGACAGTTTTCAAGGGCTACTTTAAATATTGTCATATGTTTCTTAGAATTCAAGCTACGTCAAAAATAACTAGAAAGGAAATAACTGAGGAAAAATCTCTCTTTTTCTTTCCCCCTCCTTTCAAATCTTCCCTTACAATATTGGCATTAGGATTATTTTTTCTATGTTATCTCATTCATATTTTCGAAATAAAGACCTCTATGTATGTTTTTTCCTTCCTGATATTTTTTCTGAATACAATTCTGTGATTCATGTCAAGTCTACTAACAGACCTCCCGTAAAATCTATTCCTTTTGACAGTAATAGAGATTTTTTGTGTGCGTGTAGAGTCAACATTTGATACAATTATAATAACTATAACATACCTATACATTACAGTTCTATATATTGACACATATAAATATACATTTATATTTGTTGTTTCTGCTGTTTAATATGGAAAGTAGATGCATATGAACATGCACATATATCTATAAAATTGATAACTATTCCATATTTATCATATAAAGTAATGAGCCATCATGTTCAGAGAATGGCAGCTATTTCTATATAGCTGCCTATATAGCTGCCTAGCTATAGCTAGGCAGCTATTTCTATATCTACTTTTGGTCCCAGCTGGAAGGCCCCCTAGGGATTTCATGATACACTGAGGAGTTAGTCTGGAAGTTCAGAAAGACCATAAATAGGAGTTATAGGAAGGAGTATATTTAAATGATAGAGGATCCTAGAAATTTCATCACTGATTTTTGAAGGCTTTATTCTCTGTGTAACTCCTGTATCTCACGTTGCTTAAAGGAGCAATAACACCACACAACCCTTGTTAACTTTGGTCAGAGGCATTAAGGCCTTACAGGAATTTCCAACTTGGTTTGACTGAGGCTGTGACAAATTTCACAGCTTCAGCTTCTCCTTTGTGGCCATGGCATTAGAGGTTGTCATGCAAGTTTAAATGCTGAATGTCACTTTGTGAGTTGTTCTACCACTATCTCATTCATTCAAACTTTTATTTTGGGGTATTGAACACAAAGGCTTCATCCACATGATTTTCTTCAAGTGAGATTTAAGACCAGGTGATGTAGTGTTATTGTGAAAACATACTGAAAATTTCTTCTCGGCAACTAACTGTGAGTTAACAGACCTCCAGAGAACTGTTAGAAAAGGACTATTAAGAAAAAATGAATATCAAAAATGTCAAGAATCTAAAGATCCATTTTGAATTGTATTTTGAATATTGTTTTTAAACTATTTTTGTGTTCCTGCACCATGGTACTTCTTCAAATACTGGTTAATTTTAAAAATAAAATTTAAAAAAGAGTCTTAGAAATGTCAAAAACAAAAATGAAACATAAGAAAGTTTTGTTCACTGCCATTCAAAATTCAGAGACTATGAGCCTGCCAGCGGCTACATGATACCTTCCAGTAAATTTTATCTTGCCGTATGTGTTACTACTAAACATATATGTGGGAGTGTGCAGTCCGGAGGCCTGGCTGGCAGCGGATACACCTCCCACAGGGATGATCCCCTGACTCTCCGCTGAACCCCTAACCTATATAGCTAATTGTAGCTGCGCAATAAGGTGGGACCTGAGCCATCAGCCTCGTCCCCGGAGTCTTCCTCCGTCGCCTTCCTCACTGGGGTGCAGGCTGCCCCACACATATATGCAGAATTTTCACAACTCCTACATGGAAAAAAAATTGATTCATATCTTCCTGTAGGATGTTAATAAAATTATCCTATTAATTGTAATTTATAATGGGAAAGAGAGAAAAAAATTCCTTGTGATTGAAAGCCTGTGTTTGCTAGATGTCCTATGTATAAACATTACAAGTGAGGATATATCTTGACTGAGGAAGAAATCTTGCAAAAGAAACACCTTTTGTGTGCATATATTCTGAATGCAGTTAATAACAGGTCATTTCTTACACAGGGAAAGATAAAATCAGATTAAATTTCAGTGGAATCATTCACCTTGTCTGTTCACTATTTTTAACTGTAAGATGCAATCCAGAAGTTGTCTGGAGCCAGCTCTTTGAAGGCAGAAGGGAGAGAAAGGGTATGGAAAAAAAGAAAACGAATATTGCTCGTTACATTGCATAAATGCACTTGGTTTTGCTCATATAAATTTCTACTGTGCAGAAATGGAAATGGATTGCAACTGGCATTACAATGCAGAATCAAAAATTGATGGATCTGAGCAAATTTGGATTATAGCCTGATTTACAAGGCTAGCCAGACAAAAAGAATGTGATTGTTGTATTATTCAGCAAGGAATATGAACAAAGAAAAGCAGGAGCAAGACTAATACTTCAAATTAGTCAAGGAACAACTTTATTCAGTTGGTGAAGAATCAAGCTTGTGGGCTGCTGCAAATACAGTTAAGATAGCAGGAGGTGACCTTCAAGGCTTATTGAGTGCTGGCTGGTGATGGCTGTGTCACATACTTATTCATGCTTACAGCTGGATTTATTGTGTGTGCGCTTGTGACAGAGGTCATATGAACTGATGGTCGTATGTTTCCTTTCAATGATTTCCACCATCAAATCATTGCTTTAGAAGCATTTTCCCAAGTAATCATTACTTTGTAATTTTGTGTTGTAACTAATTCTCTCTCCAGAAAAGGAGAAGGCATGGTATATTTTTCTATACACTAGAAGGCATAAATTTTCCTTCTCTGGAAGAAATACGCACAGATGAAAAATTACTGTTCTGTAAGGAACCAAGCAGTTGGAAACAGACCTTCTTTGTTGGAGATGAGAGCTCTGTGGTGCTCCAGTTCATGTCAGACTCCAAAGAAAGAGTATTAAGTGCTCTTTTCAAGGAGAGTAGGTGAAAAAGCAAGTCAGAAGTAGAAAAAAGACAGTATAAGAGCATCCATTTATGTTCTTCCTACTGCCGATCCCCTAGAAATCTGTTGTAGATAATTACCTGGCTCACTAAACAAAAGATAACATGAAACACCAGTGTACCAGGTATATACAGCTAATATGCCATGTTGCTGAGCAATGTGGAGAGTCTGCCTTTTACAGATTTACTGATGAGAGCTGGGAGGTTGTATTTTCTTCCTTTGCAGCTGTCAGTTTGTCCTCTGTCATACTTTGTTTTAGGAATATCAGGCATACAGTATTAGGTAAATTATTGTCAGATTTGAGTTAACTTCAGGATTATATTTCAGGTCAAAAAAGGTCAAAAGGTTTTTATTAAGAATGTTGCCAGAAAGCTTGCTCTTAATATCAGTAATAGTAATGATAAAGGGACTCAAACTTACTTTTACTTCTCATATAACTTGTTTGGTTACCAAATACTTGAGATATTTGATCATGTTGCACCTTCTTTGTTTGCAATTCACCAAATGTTTAGAAAACCTGGTATTAGAGCCTTGATATTTTTCAAGCCATGTAGTTCTGTCTTTCCTGAGCACTGGTGTGTAACATGTATTGCTATGAAGTTCTATAGACAGTTTTCAGTTTTGGGTGTTTATTTTGTTTTAAGAAAATCGTTCTTTTTTTTTTTTTTTTTTTTTTTTGTGAGGGAGACATGCAAGTAATTTGATAAACTAATAAACTAATTTATATACACGACATCAATACACAACACATTTTTTTTCTAATGACTCTAAATGGTTTGTGTGAGTTGCTTACACCACAGGTTCAAACACAAAAGTTCCAGCTACGCATGTCAAATATTACTAACAAAAGATGAGAGGCTTATATTTATAATTGTGGCTACTGCTGAAACATATTATAGATAGCAACCACAACAAGCTATGATATGATTAACTGGTAGTGGAAAGATATTATTTAAATCTAGCACTTTTTTCATAATTGCCTTGCACAGGAACTTTGATGCATATGCCAAAGTTATAATAATAACACTCTTAAAGTCCATTTACTAGAGGGCTGAGCAGTTGTTATTCCTGTTCATTTCTCATCAAACTTGGTTTTTCTGCTAGCAAAGGGAGTATTGATGTTGCTGACACTATGAATACAGATTCCTGCTGATTTCTTATAGGAATTTTCATTAATATTCTTTTAAAGCTGAAAGGTTTTAAAAGAAAAATCAGCAGTCGTTGATCATGGACTCATACATGTATAACTTGGTATATACAACAGATGCTATAAATCAGAATAAAACAGTGTGCACATACATGGAACAAAATGTTAAAAGACCATACACTGATGTGAAAAAACATAAATTATTAGTTATACTGGGGCAAAACATGAGACTAATACTTATTTCCTGGCCAATATATATCAGACTAAATTACCTTTAAAGTCCTAAAAATTTATGAAGGTAAAAACAGATGAAAGACATCAAGTATTATGCAATGTAATCAATTCAGAATTATAGTGAGCTTTGAAGTATTTTAATGTGTGTTGCTCAACCTGAATTTCCCTAAAATAATTTTGACTTGAAAAGCCTGAGTTTTGGAGTCTTTGCTTCTGATTTGTGAGACTGATTTTTTGAACTATTTTCCCTAACCTGGAGCACTAAAAAAAGCACTGTAGCCACAAGCACTCATCAAGGCTAACACAGCAACAGGTTTAGCAGAGACTTACAGGACTTACAGGACACCATCTTCCTGATGAAACTTTGAGTTGATGGGCTGAGATGTTGTAACTTTCCCTCCACCTGCTCTGCTCCTGTCCGTCTCAAACCATGACACAGTTTGGGATTAGGTTGTGTCCAAGACTTTCCTTTCACCTCAGGAATACCCTGTTGTTGTGCTGTAACTATATTTCTCCACATCCATGTTGACAGGTTCAGATAATACAGCTTTTCACAGCTGTGTTACATACTCTGTCATGTACTTTTCAGCAAGGGACACCATTAGCTCATGAGCTTCCATGCCCTCCTAAAGGAGGAAGATGCACCCCAATGTTGTTGTGGATCAAAATAAGAGCTGAGCTGAGCAGAGCTGTGCAGAGCTACAAACCCTCAATATGCTAACAAAAGTCTTTTGGCAAAAATACAAGATGAAGAGTCATGGTAGACAGGAAAGGTTAAGGGACGAGTGAGATGGGTGAATTACAAATAACAGCAAATAAACCCTAAGAGTGCAGAACACTGCTTAACATATTTAAGCATATTAAATATATTTAACATATTAACTGCTTATGACATATTTTCCTTAGTTTTGGTAGAACCTAAATGATACGGTCACATATCATTTCACATATGGTCACATATCATCAGTGCTATGAGTCAGCAGCCACACTTCAGGTTGAAGGGTCATCTTGAAGTTTGAGCTCAAAAGATAAATTCCCTGCAAGATCCTGATACAATCCCTGCAAGACTCTGAATTTTCTGGTTAAATTTTGTAGCCCAATGTTGATTGCTGTTAGAAAGAGTAATAAGTTAAATGAATGAAATGTTTAAGTAGTATGTTATGGTGCAGCTATCTAAGTTAAATATTTATGATATCTTGTTACTTTGTGTAAGAACCTCTTTGTTTACAGGCATATTTGTACAAAGAATAGTCATTCTGAAAACAATTGTATACATAAAAATCTGTTTGCCTGAGCAGTCTCAGAAAGGAAACATAAAAGAGTCACGGACCAAATGAATAGGTAGGTAAAAGTGATATGCCTGTTTAGTCAGATTTCCTAGGAAGTTACTCATATGCTAGAAATGTATATATATCTTTTATTCAAAATAAGGACTTGGTTTGCTGTGTTTTCAGATATAGTAAATTCCTTTTACTGTATTTTCACATTAAATAAACAAAGGATGTATCAGAAATCTCACAAGAAAACTTTAATTTTAAATTTTTGGACAACAGACGTATGGATAAGTTTTCAATGATCATTTAACCTTACCAAACATCTGTATTCAAGAAAAATACTGAATCCTTTGAGATTTAATAAATACCATATGTGAATACAGCCCTAGGAACTTGTTGCATTACAGATACAGTTCTTTTAATATTATTTAGTACCAAGCACTTTGGATCAACAGTGAGCTCTGTCAAGAGCTCAAGTACAGAAGAGGAGCATCTAAGAGAGTGAAGAGGAGAAGCTCCCAGAAAGGAAGAGAGAAATATGGTTTAAGTGTGCAGAGGTGCAGTGAGAAAGGTAGAAGCTCTGCTGGGGCTCAGACTGGCAAGTGGGTAACAAATCATTGGAAAGTTTTCCACAGGGTTGTTAGCAAGAAACAAAAGAATAAGGAATATGTAGATGTGCTGACAAATAGGGCTGGCAAGTTAGTGCAAAGTGACACAAAAGGTTCTGAGGAAGCCGACACCTTGCTGTGCTGAGCTCCCAATCTCTACAGGAGGGAGCAGCAACAAAGGAAAGAGTGAGGAACTGCTGACAGAGGTGGGTGGATTTGGAGACCACCTGTAAAAAACAGCTCTGTGCAAGTCTCCACAGGGGATGTGACGGCGTGCATCAGGCTGATGGCAAACTTGACTATCTGGCTTGCAAAAGCACTGTCTTCTCTCTTGGAAAGCTCACAGGGATGTATAGAAGCCTTATTATCTGGAAGGAAATAAAGGATTCCTCTAGACCTTTGCAAAGAAGACCTCTAGGAAGCTGTGGGAACCAGTAGAGCAGTCAGCCTCACCTAAGCCCCCAAAAGGGAAAGGATAGTTCCAAGTGAGATTTACCCAGAGTATATGTTGCTTGATCCACTTGGTTGCCTTCTAGAAGGAAACACCTTACTAAGGAGACAAGTGTGGGGAGGTGTGGATGCCATGTTCCTTGTTCTTAGCAAGGCTTCTGACAGGCTATGCTACAAAGTCCTTGTTGACAAGCTGGTAAGGTCTCATCAGGGACAAAGGGACTATGTACATGATTGAATAGGACATCAACTGTGGAGCTCCTAGGTGCTGCTTAATATCTCCAAGTCCACACAGCAGATGCTGGGCGTGAAGCTGCTCACAGGCTGATGCTGGGGCTAATACTCTTCAGTGTGTTTGGGAGGTGCTGGGGTCAAATGCCACTCACCACACTTGTGGATGATACCAAGGCCGACGTGCAGGTGAAGTAATTTTGCTGGGAGGAAGAGCCATGGTGGTGGGAAACTGTCTCCTTCTGGTGCTGCTTATGCTTGTGGGTACTGTTAGTGCTGCTAAGGGAGATGCTGCTTGTATCAAGAGTGCTTCATTTGCTACTATAAAGGTGGAGTTGCATGCCTTTTTGGTGAAATAAACAATAGAGCTATCGTGGCTAATTTCCTGTTGAACTACAACGATTACCTCAGATGGTTTATTCTGAAAATATTCACCTATCACAATTGCTTTGTACCAGTACACCCTTGTGGTCTTCCATCAGTCTCAATCTGGGATGACTTGTGCTTTGGAGTAACAGGTTGGCCCCCGTACTCCATGTAGGCTCACCCAAGGGTCTCAAATATACAAAAGCTAAAATTATGAGAAGACACAATGATGACAAACTCTATATTCTTACTCTTCCTCTCTGGGAAAGTAGCCACTTGTGAACCGCAGTAAATTATGACAAAAGAAGAGACCCTTCTCCATGTCAACATTTTGCAAAGCCAAAAGTAAAACAAGCACTTCCTTTCCCTGTCACTTTCTCCTTATTCTCCATGTGAATAGAACATCACAGCCTTAAATCCAATTAGTAACATTTCTCAATCTCTGCAAAGAGTCCTACCTATACCACAAAGGTCTTTTTGTTATTGGATGCTGAATCTATTTTGACCTAGAATTTGAGCCAAAAGAAGAGAGATCTTTTTTTTTTCTTTAGATCTCTTTATCTTTTTCATGCTCCTGTTAAGATACGTCTATAATGTCAGAAATAACACCTTCGGAAGGCAACATACTTCATATTGATCTCCTTGTTCCTGTCCTGTTGAAGCACAAACTCACTAGTTCTTTACTGTATTGAAGTACAATCTTCTGTAATAGGAAAATGTCATATGTTTCCTCCAGCTGTGAGGTACTCCACTTAGCAGGGTCATGTCATTGTAAGTGGGTAATAGAAAGTGTTATATCCTCAAGGTGCTGTGGTTACTTATGTTGGAGAAAACAGCTCTAAGATGACTGAGTAAGGGTGTAACTGAGTTTTGATATAGTAGCCTGCAACTAATAGGAGTAAGCAAGGAATTCAGAAGTTGTTTTCTCGTTTGTTTGTTCTTTCACTAGAAGTGTAGCCAATGCATGCTGTGAGCTTAGCCAGACTCTTTGCTGTGAATTGTTTAAATTGACCAAATAGGCACTTTTATATGGAGCAAAGAGATTGAGGGAGAAGTCTAGAGAGCGTTGTTATCTGGTGTTATCTGGTCTTGTCAGTTTGTCTGTTAAATAAGAAAAGGTTCATGAATAAAATGAGCAAGGTCACTTGAAATAATACTAAGAAATTCTCCAGAACACCCTGAGAAAGGAAAAAATAACCCCCAAAAGCAATTAGACAAGTAAAATAATAAACTTGTGATCTAGCTATTTTTAAGGAAGAATGTGCTAATGATGAACTATTTTTTGAGTACCCCACAGATGACTTTAAATTACTAATGTGAGTCAATAAGTTTCTGATGATGAAGCAGCTTGACAAAAGTACAAGGTCAGTGACTTAGGGGAACAGGTTTTAAAATCACCCAAAACTTTGGTTTGGCTAAGTGCTCCTAGAAGAGTCAGTTAATTTGAGTGTGAGCAGTGTTAGTGCAACTAAACTTTTCAAAATCTATTCCAAAATGTATTTACTTTATAAAAATTGCACCAAAATGAAAATTCAAGTGATAAATAACGCAGAATTGCATTGGCAGAATATTATTGGTTGGGACTGATGTATCAAAAAGTAGAGGAATTAAACTGAGAATATCAATCATCTAAACTAATTTTAAATGTTGTAAATCATAGATCATATAATTACGGGAATAGTACACATGTTAATCGTATTATCACAATTATAGGGTAATATAGCTGTATCTTATAAAAAATCTTATGTTACAATGAGTGACAAACTTGATACATACTTTTGATGGTACATCAAACTTTTTTTTTTTTTTACAAAATACAGTCATGTGATTATGTCTGTCCAACATCATGAATCAGAGTTCTGTTTTAAATTATATAGTCTTAAAAAATAATTTAAGAATACTGAAGAACATAGTAATATATTTTAAACTTTTTTTAAAAAAATTATCTGTTTTTTCAATAACTCAGAATATTTTGGACACATCACAGCTGGAGAACAATTTCTACAAGCCAATAAGAATTTTATTCTTTTCTTCTCTGTTTAGAAGTTTTGTATATATTTTTTTATTTAAATATCAGAGGTAGCTAAAAAATGCCCTAAAAAAGTTGAATATAGAAACCTGTAACCAAATAAGTTTTGTACCTTTCTATAATTCCCTCTTGACTGTTATATTATAAGAATTCATATTTCTAATCACACAGCATTTTGTGTTCTTTGATTAACTTTTTTTGGATATTAATTATTGTAGAATTACATATATTCTGTAAGTCTGCTAAAATATAAAGACTCAAAGCAAATGTTAAGTGAAATCTCCCATTTGTATTAGTTGTTGCAGTATTATCTGATGCTGTTCTAAGTCCTTTGAAGTCAATGGGACAGGTTTTTTTATTGATTTAGTGCAGGGTGGATGCTCACTCGATATTGGTACCACCCATGTAAAATTCTTTTTTGCCACCTCCTTTTTGAAATTATTAATATTTCAGTAATGAGGTTTTCTTGGTTGCAATTCACCCAATTTAGAGAAGTATTCATAGTTTTAGTTCTAGTGTATGAGCTTCAAAAACACCATTCTTACTTCTATCAGACAATAGACAATTTTCTCCACTTTTTTTTTCAGCATAGCATCTAAGGGAAATACTGGAAGAAGAAAACTTTTATTTGGATCTTAATGTTCTTCATACAATGTTTAATTTATTAATTATGATTTATTAGTTGGAAAGAAAAATATAGTTTTGTAAACATGCTGGATTGCTTCTTATTATATAAACAAGATTCAAAGAATTTTGGAAAGCAATAGACAAGTATTTTTACAGAACACTTGTTCTCTGTGTAACTTACTAACTATTAGAATATTGCTGTTTATACCCTCTGTCCATGAAATCTTTAGGAAATATAGGTCCACACAGGACCTGCTAGTTGTGCTGCAGCAGCCCATTCTGGATACATTAGTTTATATTCCTTTTACTTCAATAAGTTTTAAGATCTATATCTGATTTCTTGAAACTACAAAGTACCATGCAAAATTAAAGGTAGGATTAATACCCAAATCAGTGTCCATCAGCGCTATCTTTCCTGTAAAGCAGAAGCCTGGAGAACCTATGACCCAAGATTGGATATCGCTCGTGTTTGAGTGTGTAGGTATACACACTCACTGCGGGGAGGGCGTGTATGTAAGTATGTATGTGTGTGCGTGTGTATATATGTATGTGTGTCCATTTCCAAACATCATATTGTCATCTCATTGTCCTGTTGTTGGGTATTACTGGAGTGTGTGTTAATGACTGCAGAATCTCTCTGAGAGGCTTACTTGTCCCTCAGCAGGAAGAAGGTTCCACTTCCTCCCTTGATAGTATCAAAATTAGCATCAAAGAATAAATGAGCAATTGAACAAAGGATTCAATTAGTGGAGGAGGATCAAATTACAGTGAACTTCTCTCCTGGGTTCACTACCCATAATAATGACTTTATTTGGGACAGAATTATTGAAAACTGCCACTTTAAAATATGCTCCCTCTCTCTCTGTTGATGTCAAGCTGAAGCAGATGCTTTGTGGAATGTCACAGTGGTTAGAGTGGATGCGTTTGCAAGGCAGAGATACAGTTTGAGGATGAGCCTTGACTGTTCATTATGAACTGAAAAAATGTTAACTCAAAGGCAGCTTCTAGTCTGTTTTAACTCATTCTCCAAAGCCTTACACCCTCTTTTCAGGAGAAGCAGCAATCTCTCAGAGGAGTGATGGGTCTGAGTCTTATCGAGCTGCTGTTTCTGACTAAGGAAGCAGGGCATAATTTACAGTAACTGCAAGTAACTTCACAGAGATTCTTCCTGTGCTTACACAGTTCTTCCTTATACAAACTTTTCTGCTTTTTCTTTAAAAGAAGCCTGGTCTGCCAGCTGTGCTCTTTGGAATGATTCTGGCAATAAATCACAACTAAAATGTGAGTGTTTTCTCCTGCTTGTAAAACTACTGTATGAGGCAAACATAATGCAAGTAGGCTGGCTGAAGATAAAGTTTGTGTTTTACTGTGGGAATTTTTGAAACATCAATGAAATTATCTGTAAAAGACCACAGGCTGGCCTTCTTCCAGGCAGTATTTTGATCTAGAATAGGAAAGCTAAATTTAAGAAAGGTTAAAAAAAAAAAAAAAAGCTCTTGTTATTTGCATGAGTATCTGGGCAGGGCTTGCTCCCGCTTCTGTCAAGGGGTCACATCAATCCATTTTATCTAATTTGTATCTGCTCCTTTGTGATACAATTAAGAGACATCCGCAGTACAACGAAAGAAAAAGCCATTAGCTTGGTAGTTCCAAAGAAGATAATGCATGTTGCCCTTGCTGTATTTTACATAGACAAAAAAGGAAGATACGAAGGTCGATTTTTTTTTCTCTCAACTCTTCTGGAGTCTCTGTGTGTCTACTTTTACTTTAGAAAATGTGTAGTGAAATAAATTAATACTTGATTTTTATCCAGCATATAAAATAGGCAAGCCTTCACTTGTGCATAAATATTCCATGGAAACACTGAAGAACCATCTGCATAATTCAGTGTTTGGTTGAGTCCTTGCCATTTTTTCTTAAATTATCTGTATGCTATCTGATGATCATAAGAGAGAGAGAGAAAGAGTAAAAGCTAAAAACATTTTTGCTCTTGGTTTTTGGAAAGACGGTAGAGATCAGTTAGATAATGACTTGTCCAGAGTGTGATTTGTTGTATTCAATTAAGAACAAGATTAAAAATTGTAAAAATCAGAGTACATTTTTAATTGTGCGGTTCACTTGTGCATATCTCTCCAGGACTTTACGAATCTGAGATGGACTCTCTCTGTGCAGTGAATCCCTTTATGCAGTTGCCTTGATTCAGAATAATTATCTCTGCTCGCATCAGGCCTTGAGCATTTAGAAAAATTAATAGATGGCAGGGTATCCCTGGGTTTGAACATTCAAGTCCAAAGATGTAGTAGTTTCATTCCCATACCTTTGCCTATGATTCATCTGCAATAATGCCACAGAGGATGGGAGTTACACAATATTTTTCTTCTTTATTTTGGAATGTTACTAAGATTATCTTTCATCTCCTGAAAGGAGGTAGATCTTCAAGGTAAGTTTTAATGACACTGCAACAAGGCAAATTGAGGCAGTGTTGTCAGATTATGAGATGCATGATTTTTGGACTGCTTTGTAAAGACATAAGTGAGTCTAAGCCATTAACAGTGGCAACAGTCTGTCGAGAACCACACGCTACTTGCAGCATGCTGACTCAGTGTAGAAGTAGCCTTTCCTGTTCTTAGCACATAGATTTGAATGTGCAACTTATCTGTTGTTTGCCAGCTGACCTGAGCAGTTTGCACGCAAACAGCTAGAGGAATTCAGTTTAGCTCAACTGGGCTAAATAAATTTAGATTGTCTCCTATTTGTACATGCTGAGAGCAGGCAGAGAAGGCTGTCATGTTTTGGCTGATGTGAGTCACAAGTTGGTTTATCACTTAGTTATTACGAGTTACTAAAAATTGCTGTATTTTTATGAAATGTATTTTATGGAATTTACAGAGCCAGATCTTTTACGCTGCATGCTTTCCAATTTGGATAAAGATATCTTCTAAAATAACTGTGATAATGTAGTAATGTTAATGTAATGTGTTTGATTTGTCCAATTAAAATGCATTTATCACTTTTCTCACCTTGGTGACTGCATTCAGATTTGATCTACTAATTTGAAAAAAAAAAAGAAGATATATGAAAAGTAAAAAAAAAAAAGAAGATAAAAACATTAAGAGAAGAGGTACAGTGGAAGCAGAGTTCTGAAAACAAAATCTTTTTTCTGTTTGGAAGTAAATTTTCTCAGGGACAAGAAAAATTCAGAGCAAGACAGAGATGCAGATCTGTTAAGTGACACAATCAATATCAACTCAGGAATATTATTTTCCTTTTTATGAGTACAGAATCTAAAGGACTTTGAGGGAAATTTTTGTCAGTGGAGTTTTTTCTATCCATATATCTACCTATTCATCTATCCATTTCCCAGCACAGTGTTCTGTGATATATACCTCTTCTGTGGAACTCATTGCCACAGGAATTTCTCAAGCAAATAGACTATATATGCCGAAATGTGCATTGTAGTTAGACTAACTTTGATAAAATTGTTAGAGTTGTCACGTTCAGTCTTTACATCAGCATCTGAGAACCTCACATCTGGAGAAAATTTTGTCTGCTGGTATTGTACTGCAAAATTAGTTACCTTTTGTTATGCATATGCCTTTCCCTCAGGTATTTTTAATTAGTCTGAGACCACCAGCTTGTATGAATCACTGGCTTTTTAGGCTGTTGGCAGTTCCACTTTTCTTGAAGTATTTCAATAACAAAGTCAGAGAAAGATAATGCTATAGGCAATGACAGACAGTAAAGTAATTGATTAAAATATTTAATATGCTTGTGTGCAAGATGGAACTCTAGATGGAGCAGTTCCCTTTGTTTGAACTTTGCTGGGCTGATAATGATTTCACTAAGTTAGTAACTATTAGACAGATGCCTGGCAGAAATATAATAACACAGCTCTCTTGGAACATTCAGACTTAGATTGCATTTCCTTAATAAGAAACTTCTGTGTTAGTGTAGGAGGAAAACCTGTAGCCATTGTTCACCTTCCTAAATTTATTATTTGAAAATAATGACTAAATATATTATATAAAATAAGATTGGATAGCGCAGCAAAAATTAATCCAATATTTCTATTTAACCTGCTTTAATAAGTGATTTACTCTAACGGTAAAATAACAGTTAGAACAGAGAAATAGGAAAAAGGTCTAGCTGAACACCAGAGATATAAGAATTAAACTGCTGTGCAACATGCCAGTGATGCTGGTGTTACTGCATTCATTAAAAGTGCCTCGGAGCTCCATTTGTGGAGGTATTCTGAGAGAACTTGCCCGAGGTCAACTTTCAATCCCACGCTCTAGGAAAAAAATAAGGGATAATCAAGGTTCCTTGCAAGTCCTAAAGTATCAAATATTTACAATAAAAATGGCCAGCCTTTTTTTTACAATATTTTTACGTGAATGGATTTCAGGGGACTCTTGCTTGAACATGTAGATCCAAAAGGAGGAAGATACTCCACTCTTCAGCACAGCAATAAATGCAGTTCTTCCCTTTCCTGTATTTCCCTATAGCTTCCTAAGACTGTACATCCTCCTTAGCAAACAGCTCTGCTTTTGGAAAATCATCATCTTCTTTTAGTTTTCTTTCTTCCACTAGTCTGACCACTGAACAACCCAACAAGTAAACAATATAAATAAATAAATAAACAAACCAGGAGAAACTTCTTTCAGCTACTCTCCCTTTGTGTAAAAAGAAAAGCAAAACAGCAGATTCCAATTAAGCACCCTTTCCTAATTAATCTGCATTCCCTGAAAATTAGAAGCAAAAGGAATGGTATTTCATACCTGATCTCCCTAAAACACAGTGGATACTTGAAGAAAAGTTGTGCACTTTAGCTTAATTCTCCTTCTCCTTGGAATTAGACCTAAGGAAAATAGGCCTTGGAGTTCTGCCTTTTGTTAATAGCCACTGCTCATTTGGAAGTTAGTCCCAAGCTACCTGAGCAAAATAGCATCTGATGTATACAAAGACTATATTATGGGAAAGGAAGTATTTGTTACTTCGAATATACAATTTTTTGTGTGCACAGGATATAAACACTACAGAAAGGAAGGTTTGATTACCTTATGTAAATACCTGCAATTGAGAGCAAGGCAACGATAGTTCTTCTACATTTTATATCTCCTCTGTCCTCAGCCTTTTGTATTATGGGTCAAGTTTAGTTAGGAGACACTAGAAAGGACTGACAAAATTATAGGACATCATTGATGCATTCAGTCATCCATTTTACAGTCTAAGCCTTTGTCTACTCTCCCTGCTTTTTCATCATATACTACTAAGGAAGTATTATAATAAATCGGAAAGTAGCTTCAAGACTCAAGTATTCTGACACTTGATTTCAACATTTCTCATCAAACATTGTAAATGTATGTCTAATGTAACATTGACTTTCTTCAGTAGTACTGCCTCCCATGTTTTTCTTCCGCAGTATTGCCTCCCAATCTCACATGACAAATTGCCTTGCTCTGTAACTTTTTTGAAACATAATTTCCTAATATTTAACGTATTACTTCTGTAATAGGTTTAGTCTGCAGCTTTTCCCCACACATCTTTAGTTGTTTCCTCCTTTCCTTTGTTCCATGCCATTCTGCCAAATTCTATATATTTGTTAGAATTTGTTTATATCAAAAATCAGGTAAAAAAATCTCTTTAAAAAGAAAAAAAAAATTATTCAGAAGATACTCTAGAGTGTGGATTAATGATCTACTAATATTCATCTTTGTTGGTTTAAGCCAATTGGCTGTCATTCCGTCCTGCCTGACAGCACACTAGAGGCATGTATTCAGAGGCTGTTAATAAATGACCCTCCAAGATTTTTCTGCTAAACTGTAAACCATTGGTACAACACATATTGAGGGAAAGCAAAGGACTCGCTGGGCCTCTGGTAAGAAAATGCCACATTTGATTTTGAGAGACAAGATGTGGAGCCACATTGCTAAATGTGATGTTTTGACAGAAGACAAGCCATGGGATTCTTCTGTTTGCCTGGGGTCAGAGTTCTGAGTCAATAGAAATATTCACTATCTCTCTCCTGATCTAGATGAGTTGTCTCATTATAGATGAATAAATGATGTGACCTGACTTTATGATTTCAGTACATTAATCACTTTACATTCATGTGCATGATAAAATAAAGTGGGACACACACTTTCTAATTGGGAATTTCTAAATCAATATTTGTTCTACAAGAGGAACTGTGTTAACAAATGAATATGGGTGGTTGGCAGAAAGCAAAATTATGCCTGGAAGAGCTAACAAATCACAAAGGAAAGCAATCCCTCCATTTCTGTTGACCAAGTAACAGATAGAAGGGCAAACACTATACTGTGCCAATTTAGATGTGATCAGAACATGGCAAAAGATGAGAAAGACACAAGCAGTTTAATGAAGTGTTATCAAATACTACAATATAAGAGTAAAAAAAAAAATCACTGAGGTAAATTAATCTTGATTTTTTTTCTCAGAATACAATAGCTAACATCGGGCTGATGACGATACATGCAGTAAAAATTTTGGCAATTCCTTTGAAAACAAGTCATAGTTTGACCTTTGGCTTCCACGGTAGTGAAAGAAGTCTCTTTACTAAATTTAACACATTTCACAGCTGAAGAGCCAAATCCATAGATGAAATAAATCTGTCTAGCTCTGCTGAATAGATCAAATATGTTGAGGATCTAACCTAAGAGTTGAGTGAAAATGAAGGTTTACAGATAAGAATAACTCCCGCAAAATTCTTATAAAATGGACAGTCCAAATAGGAGACTTACATTGCCATTAAGTATCAAATTAATTATGTACTACAGACTCAGGACTTTCATAGCCTTATTCCTTTAAAAATCTCTTTGTTGTAAAGTAGTGTCCAATCCCAAACTTATTTGTGGGCTCATAAATCCTCATTTGTGTGCATGGGCTAATATATCTTTTCTCAAATCTCTGAGAATTCTAACTAAAAAAGAAAAGAAAAAAGCCCACAATATGATCAGGCTCACACACTTGGAAAGAAGTTTTCAGAACACCTACCTAAACAAAGTTTGATAAAGTATTGATTTAAGTTTTAGAATATTCTCTTTTTCTCTAGTGAAGCTATATGTAATTTTCTAGTACAGGTCCCAAATTCACACGAAGACTTTGGGATTTAACACAACTTACTGAAGAGAGTCTATATTCTATAATTTTATTTTAGAGCTCAAAGAATTGTCTAAATCAGTTCATGAAATGTATTGGAATATTATTTAAATTGAGTCCTGCCTCTTAAAAATAGGTCTATTTGGATTGTAGCGCTGTTTTGGCATGTTTGTTTCTCTCACTGCACCAAAGTATGTGTAGAATTTTCCAGGGAAATAAAAAGAAGAGAAGCATTCTTAATTTGAGGATTATGGGTGAGGATTCCCAAATTCAGGCAATCATCTAAAAGACCTGATTTTCTCAATAATTCACTCACAAAACAATTTACTCAATCATACTCTTAAAACAAAACAAAAAGAATGGATGTCCTTCAGGACATATTACAGCAGAAGTGGAGTCCAGATAGTTTGTCTATGCAAGAGTAAGCAAAGTTCAAAGCAAGAAAGTGAAAAGAATCACAAGCAAGGCACGCTCTTATGTCTTCCAGAGCCTGAGTCTCTGGTGAACAGCCTCCTCTTCTTCTAAGCTGTGGTACTATAAAGAGAAGGGAAGTGTTTTGGGTTGTGTGTTTTTCTCTTTGCAGCAATAAAAGATTATTGGTAAGATAGATTTCTTATAAGGTAAATGGAGAAATTATCCCATCAGAGCTATTTTATCTAACTGTGTGTCCCAAGGAACCTTGTCTATATAACTCAGCACAAAAACATTCATGCTTGTCAACATATCAGTAGATTTTTTAAGTCTCTCCTGAGATTTTTAAGCCCTATGACCCTGCCCTGAACAAATACCGCCATTGTTCATCTTAACAAATCTGATTAAAGGAGCAGGTACAAAAAGGCAACAGACCCTATGTTACAGAAAATTATGCAGGGAAAGGTCTTAGGCATGTGATTTCTGCTAGCCTGAGCACTGATCATTTCTAAGCACTTACCTGTTTTTAGCAACATAAACCTAGTGTCTCTACAAAGAGAAGCAGCAGTTGAGTGCTACTGACAGCTGAGTAGTTAGAGCCTCCTCTGCTAGATGTCAGCAGTCGTTGCTATCTGATTGCTGCAAGCAGTGTTTTCTAACAGGAGACAAAAACCTGCCTCGGCAGATTTCTGTGGCAAAACTCGATTGACTTCAGTGGGGTCAGGATTTCATTTAGTGCCTCTATATTTTAAAACTCAGAAGCTGCCAGAGGCATATAGTTCTTCAGAGATAAATAATTCTTTAAAACCAAATCATGGAGACAAATCTACTGTTTTCCTAGCAGCTAAAAATCTTTCATTGTAATGGGTACAACAGCAAAAAATCTTTCTTACTGTATCTTAAGGGGATATACAGTGTATATGAACTGTAATCTCTCACTGGATCGCAGCAACCTGTTCTTGGCATTCAGGTGAGAGCTACTGTTTCTAAGGATATAATTAGATGATCTGTAATCACTGCTGTCTTGCAGTTTGGTGCTGCTGATAGCTCCACTTTCTTCCAGGGAAGCTTCACCTAGTCAGGGCTTTGTTTTTCTTAATGAATGGACATTTGCCTTCACTTAATGCTGAAATAACAAATAATGATATAAAATAAATGAAAAGCCTCATATTCCCCATTGAATGTAGCAGTTTGGAAAATAAGTTCATTCTCGCTGCCACTACGCCTTGGTATTTGAGTGCTAAGGCACTGATAGTCTCAAGCAAATCCTATTCGGGTGGTTGAGACATGTTATAGATCCTGATAACAGCCAGAGGAAGGGATTGTAAGCCTGTTTCCGAGTGACTGGCGTTTTTATTTTCAGATGAAGCATAAAGTGTAGGTCTGTTGGGGTTTTAATCTGATTCTTGAAAGTAGTCTTTGGTATTCAATGATTAACTGACAAAGATATATCATCTATTAATGTTGAAAGACTAAATATTTCCTCTGCTTCCATCACGAAATACCTGCATAATGCCTGAAAAAATGTAGGGAGACTGGGACACAGTTCTTCCAATGAGTCATAACAGTTCAGTAAAGAGCAAGAGTATCAGAATCAGATGACTTATATGCTTTTTAAAACCAACACAAACACATTTCTGTAGCCATTCATTCATTTCTAATCAAAAGGTCTCTATCTACAATCCCGTGTTTTCTATATATTCAGAATGTATTACTGTGGCAATAGCTGCAGATAGGAAGGGTCTTACAAGCAGGCAGCATTGCTTAAAAGTATGCACATTGGGGGAGGAAGGGAAAAGTGGTGGGAGGAGCAGTCATATCTCTTAATTGCTTTTTGAGAGTATGGGTTGAAGTTGCAGCTCATGCCTTTTATATTAATGACAATGTCTCTCACTGCATAGTTTTGAAATGTTTGATATGTTTTGCAATAGGTTAGAGTCTAAAATGAGGTCAGGTGTCTGCATCTTTTGCATGGCAGGTTCTGCCTCTGACAGAAAAAAAAAATCTTTTTTTTTTTCATTGCTGTATGTTGGAGGCATTTTCTACCATAGACTTTAAGCCTACAGCAAGGTAAATACAATCTACTTGGCATTAAGACCATACTGTTTTCTATAATACCATGTCTTTTAATAGCCCAGTGTTTTATTTGGCAAAGATTCACGAAAAGTAGGATGGGGAAAGTAGAAAGTTCTTATTTATGGAATACATTTTATTGCCTCTTTTGAACATAGCAGCACAGCTTTTTCTGAATTTTACTTTATTTTATGCAATAAGAATAGGTTCATTGCTTTAATTGTCAGTGACTTTGATTTTTTTCCAAATTAATATTTTTTGTTGTGAATAGCAATTGAGAAGGTTTAAAAATTTTTGAATAGCAGAATATATAAAACCCTATGAATTTTCACAAGAAAATTTCCATTTCATTTTATGGTAAAATTGTTCCAATTTGAGTAAATACTCGTAGGTGCATAACACAATAGGTTTCCCGACTAACTTTACACCATATGCTGAAATGTGAATCTTTTCTGTAGGAATCGCAAATGCTTAGCATTTCTTGGTTCATTATTTTCCTCTTAAGGATTTCTATTTCTGCTAATTTGTAGAAATTATTTGTATAAAGAATGACAGAAATAAACAAATACTTTTTTATATTATTAATATATTCAGAATCCATAAGAATGTAAAAAAAAAGAAAATTTTCATCATTAAACCATAAGAAAAAATAAAATAATATACATAGGTTTGAGTGAATACAACAGATGTTACTTCTTCTAACCGTAATAGCATCAAGTAGTCCTTAAAGTCTCTGTGGGGAAGTGGTTTCTAAAATGCCTGGATTGCCATGATACCGCATTTGAATACTATTACTCATTTCAGTTAGGCTCAGTTTCAGGAAATCTGAGAAGCACTGAAACATATGTGCCTACATTGCTAATTGTCTTTTCTTCCCCCTCTTTCTTTCATTATCTTCTCCCCACAACCTTTTCTTCATTTCCCTTGACTTCATTCAGCTTCATTCTCATGCTGGCACCCATAATGAATAAATTCACTGGTACAGCTAGGAATATATTATTGTTGAATATTCCCTGCAGCAAAGTTCCATCAAAATTGCTTATCAGTGACAGATGCCCACCCAGAGATGCAAAACTGCCTAATTTAGTCCTCCCTTTTCTACCCATTTTTGTGATATGTGAATAAAAATGGAGATGGGAGGGAGAAAACCTTTGCCTCTAAGGTACAAATCTTTAAATGTTCTCATTATCCTGATTTCCATCCAGACTACTGGAAGTTTACGTACTCCATGTGCACTGGCATCCACCAGTCAGCAGAAATGAGGCCAGCTTGAATAACTGCATTGTTTGATCTGCTTTCCAAAATTAATACTCTCAGGATGTTCTTTTAAAAGGGGAAGGAGATGAGAAATAACACTCTTAGCCAGTGTGAATAATGCCTAGTTCACTCGTGCACATTAAACAAATTGGCCACTGTTTCTGCAAACTTCATGTTTCAAGTGAAACAAGCTGAAGCTGATAGACCTGTGGCTTTTAGTAGATGGTGAGGTGTTTTGGCTCTCTGCTGGTAGATGTTTGCACAGGACTTGTGCCTCTGAGCCAGTAAGAAGATCAAGATATCTTCATTCACAAATTCTCATTTTTATCGACTATTGGTACTAATGGTGTCTGTACAACATGTACAGGCGATTCACCAAGTTGTCAACCTATTCAAAGTGATCTTGACATTAGCTTCCAAATGTGCATTGATGGTACTTTTGTGGGAGGCCATAACACATTCCTTAGGTGAGGCCTTACATAGGAAATGGAGATAGACAAATGAAACTTGATTTAGTGAAATCTGCTGAAAGTCTAGCTCAAATCTGTAAGCCTGTTAATCAAGTCGGGTTCTGGTCCACTGCTTAGTAAATCTGAGCTGCTTTGTGTTTTTTGGAGGGAGAGGAAAAAAATAACCACTTTTGCATTTTCGTTGTGCAGAAACTACACGAAATCTGGTTGTTTTGGCATCTTTATTTTTTTTCCCCAGGTTTGAAAAAAAATGCATACTGTAAGGCTTAAGTACCTTATTTTATATCAAGACAGCAGAGTAAGGAGGCAGTCTCTAGAGAAAGAGGAACACTAGTATATGTATATACACTACTGGAGAGGCGTTATCTTGATAGAAAGCAGTATCCTCTTCTACTGAAGCAGCATATTACTCTTTAATGAGGCATTTCCCAGAAAGTTAGACAAGACTGCTAAGAACTCCATAGATGGTAGCTGCAAAAGTTTTCATGTTTTTATTTTTTTCTTTAAATGTACTCCTTATTCAAAGGCAAACAGGGGTTGTAAATCAAACCAAAGGTAGTTTTTGTATTCTTCATATACCTTGTGGAAACTTCAGCATTCTGCACACTTATTATAAGACTGTTGGCTGCAATATGCGGTATACCTGGGTTCAAAGAAAAGTTTGTGCCTTTGTTGTATTGCCAGTTTTTACTCTGTTCCAGAAGACTACTGCATCCTCTTTTGCCACTGTAAATCTCCAGGAAGCTTTGAAAATATGAACTTGACTAAAATGCATTTGAATAAAAGTGCAGCAAGAAAGAGAAAGGTTTTAAAGAGCATCATTCTATGATTACAGTGCAGGGGTGACATAAAAAGAAATATGTGAGATCTTGTACAGGTAGTAGTAAAGATATATTACCCTCAGGAAGACCTTTCTACAAGCAGGAAATGTTCAAAACTCCTGAAAACAGCTTCCCCCTTCCTGCTCTTTTTCTCTTCTTCCTTCTGTCCTGCACCCCTATGCTATTTTTTCAGCTCAAATACATTTTGCACACATTTTTATGTAACTGTGATACACTGGGAAATTTCCAGCTCAAATTTATTCTGCTCAAACATCCGCTATGGAACTTCCATTATTGTGGTGGGATGGTCTATATCTACGGTAAATGGCCAGTTGTCCTACCAGCTTTCTATAAAGCCCAAAAAAAGGATCCTCAGCAGTGGTATATATCAATGCATGCTGGCAATGGATTGCCTGTTAGGAGAAATATTTTATTCCTAATGAAACTGGAATAAAAATGGAAGCGACTTGGTACTTGGTTGCTTTTCCTTTCACCTGTGATTTGCATGGAAAATACACCTCCAGTTGTTCTGCCGAGATGGTTCACTCCATTGCCACCCTTCAGGTGGCAATCCCTAATTCAGGGATAGTAGATAGGATATTTCAGTTCCAATTGTCCTGAAACATCACTCTGAGATGTTGCAAAAGGGGCCTTGTCAGGATTGCACTGAAATGTTGAGCAAAGCTGTTCCCTTGTTTTAACATGAACTTTAGGAAATAAAGATAGCTTGTGTGATAGAGGTGTTTATTCAGCACTGTAAAGGCAAAATGCTGAATCATTTTTGAAGCAAAATAGAAAATGTTTAGGGAAATTGCTGTCTTGGCAAAGTCACATACATTCATTTGAAACAAAGGATCATTTAAAAAGCAAAATAAAGGAATCTGCAGTGCATGTAGTCACCGAGAGAGTCTTTGGCTGTAAATTCCCCTCCCTTTTCTCTGTGGAAGCACATGCCTCTGCCTGCTGTTCATCAGCCTTGATTTTGATGGGATGATTTTTAGTCAGCTGTCTCTATCATTTTGGCACAGACAAAAATCCTTTAAAAAATGTTACACTTCATCAAAGTGTATCATGAGACTTCACGGTCATTATCTCAATGGCTGCTCTGATGTGCTACAATTGGCAGGGACGCAGGCGGCAGGGGGTGCCGGGGAAGAAAGCCGGCGTTTCATGTGGAAAGCTGGCAAGCCTCTCCAAGCTTCTGTCAACAACTCAGCGGTCTGATCCGATGCACTGAGTGCTGATTATGCTCTTGTTTCTGTAGGAAGTAAACAAGAAAATGAATTCCACAGCACAACACAGCCTCTTTGTATCTTCAAAATGGTGTGGCTGGAAGCAGGCCAGCCGCGTCGAAAGTTTGGCCATTTGTGTCATCAAGGCCCTGGTACTGATGGAAGCTTTGATTACAGCTTGGATCCGGCGCGGAGACCTTTCATGGACAACCACTCAGCAAATAAAGGCATTGATAGGTTGTTGGGTCAATTTAGCCATAAGGGCGCAGAGTAAGGTCCTTTTGAAAAGCCCTAATGGATTAGCTACACAACCAGTCCCACTGTAGGCCTTATTTCTCAAGTAACTTCATGACTGCTTTCCAGCTTGGCAGGGCCTCTCTTCCTCTAAAGCTAGCTTCAGAGGGCTCTTGTTATCAATAGCGCAGCTCAAAGGATTAGACACAAAGAGCTTTACAATTTAATGAAAACAGCTGTTGAAACAACAATTAAGGCAAACAATAGTTTGCATGGAAAACTATTAATTATGCAAAGTTATGCAGAAAGTAGAATACTCTTTTATTCATAACCACCTAATGTGACTGACACAAAGTTAGACACCTTCGCCGCCGTTGATTTAAAGATGTCAGCAAGTGGTGTCGGTTATAATAATATTCACCATTTTTTCTTTTGTTAACATTTGAGCAGCTAATGGTTTCAAGCCTGTCAGTTCTCTGTGGCATGGCTGCAGCAGGAACAAGTAAAACAATAATCTAATGAGCTAATATTTCATGTCGAGGCAGAGCCGAGTGCTGGAGTTTACCGCGCCGGTTTAACACGAACAATGCTTTATGCAAACAGTGCTGCGTACCGCTATTCGAGCGGGTTTGCGGTGCCGGGGCCCTGCTTTCTGTGCCTGCCCCCTTCTCTGGGGTCTTTTCCGGTGTGTGCCTTTGCCACGGTGACTTGCGGGCAGCCACTGAGCCTTGTCATCCCCCCAGGCTGGTTCGACAGCTTGGAAACCCCTTCACGTCCCCTGCTTCCCCCGTTAGACCCCTCCGCCTCCTCCTCTCCTTCTCACTGACTCTTAGAAATTCATTGCTCCTCTATTTGCGGTTTCCATCCTTGGCTAACAGCGCTGCGAATTGGCTTACGGTCTTTTGAATGCAGTATGTTCCATGTCTTGCCTTTTTACAGCACCTTGAGCCATCCTACCAAGAAGTCCCATTTAAAATGTTATTAACTGTGCAGATATAAACACTGTCTTATGCCTCCAACGACTGTTTATTTCGGGCTGCCAGTTAATTGGCATGCTCTAACACCCTTATTAAGCCAACTTGAAAATATTGCTTCAGAAAGCCTTGGGAATTTAACTAATTTCATGCTAGAACCTAATAAGTATGATCCAACACTTTCTTTCATATCTCCAGTAATCCATTAGGTGACTGTAACTCTTTTCAGTGACTGGATGAAAGCTTTATTAGTCATAGAGTCTCTACTCTAAATATGTCACCAGAATTTAATACAGTATCAGGACTAAAATGCAATTGACTTTCTGACTAAATAGACTTTCAATGATGTCCTAGAAAGTAGTTTTGGATACCCCTTTTAAAAGCTTTCTGCCTAACAGGCTTATAATTTTATTCAAACATTCATTTTTGTTTCCTTGAACAATATTAATTTAGTGGCAAATACACAGCAGTTAGATAAAATAAAACAAAATCAAATCAAATCATATAACATAATCAATCTACCCTGGATCCGCTTCTCAAATAATGTAAAAGGAGCTCTGCCAAATTATGTTATTTAAAGATCTCAACCAATATTTAAATCGACGTCCTGTAAAGCTGCTTCCCCCTAAAATCCCCCACTTGCTTCCCTCCCCCACTTCGTCTGTTAAATTTTTCTTTTTCTGTTTCTTTTCCTTGGATTGATAAAGTAAAGAGTAGTTTTACCCATGCTGGCTGATGCCTTTAGATCAACTCTTCTGCCATCAATATGTCTCTGGCAGGCTCCAAAAGAGGTTCATTAGCACATTTTCTGGCAATAATCCTATTAATGTATATTTATTTAAAAACTGTAAAAATAATTTTATTATTGGAAAATGCAAACTCATTTTCCGTGCTAAGTTAGTCAGAAAGAAAATGCCCTATACAGCAAGATGCAATTTATATTTTGCACTAGAGATTACTAAACAGCATTCGAAATTTGAAAGCAATTATTCCAGTTATCCAGATGTGATTTTTCAATCATTTTAGTAATTTTTTTTTCCTGTAGCGGTTCTTGTTCAGCAGTACTCCTCATAGCTGTCATGCTGGCACAGCACTCACATCTCTTCATTACTCATTCAGCTCATGGAGCTTAATTGGACAAGGCTAGAGCGAATTTGACAAACATCACAGCAGCAGAAAAAGCAATCACTCTTTCAAGATGAAAATTTGTTTGATGTCTTACTGTGTAACTCATTTACTCTCCTTGGGAGCCACGTGACGAGCATGTTAATCAGCCATTGATTGGCTTCTCTCTGTGGACAGTCACGTGGAGGGAATATTAATGGCCTGAGACTGGTGGCGGTACTGTGAGGCAACCTTGGGATTGGCTGCCAGGTTAAGATCGGGAGATAAGTGGGTGCTTGATGAACACTTGACAGAACTTCACAGAAAATTAAGGCCCTAAAATAGCATGAGAAAGTCTTGTCAAATCAAGCATGATTATCATTGAATGCTTAAGGAATTCATCATCTGCATGAAATTGATACACTTCAGCACCAGCAGGCCCGCAGTCAGCAGGGACTCATCAGACTTTTATTTATATGTGTTCACCAAATCACATTAATTCTGAGAGCTAAAACATGCTAAGGATGAAGGTTATTTTCTGTTCAATCTAATTTATCTATGACAATAATCATCACTAATAATATGTCAAATTAGATTGCAGTCATTTTATGCATGCATGCTGATTTGGAAAATAGCGTTAAACAGTCCCATAGTAATTAACAATCGGTAAAGGTATGCGGGACCTGAAGTCATCAGCATATATGGTTGGAAAATTACATTTTAGAGAATGGATTTATAGATGTATATCCTTATTTAACTCTGAATATAAATTAAAGCCTGTAAGAGTAGATTTATTTTATTTATTTATTTTTGATATAATGCTATTAGGATTAATAATCCTTGAGGGGAGTCTGTCCTTCTCCCCAGATCATTTTGGGCCAAATTCTGGACTTCTTGGACTGGAAAGCAGTTATAACATGACTTTGTTAGAACCAAAAAATAGATTCTCTATTCTAATTTTTTTTTTCTGTGGGTTAACATTCTCATCATTTGTCGACAGCTTCTAGCTTTTAGTACAGATTTAGCAGGGCTCTGTAAGTACTTATATGTGAATCTATTCACTGTACAAGCATTAACAGCAGCATTGGTACTGTAATTACATGTATTATAACAACACACATTCCATAACATCTGCCAGTGTTATTAATTTAATACATTTATAACTTGATGCAGGGTTGTATTTTGTTGCTGGTTTTTTATCTTTTTTTTTTTTTTTGCTTGTGTTTTCTTGCCTTTTTTTTTCTTCTAGAATGAAGGAAAGAACAGTAATTGTGTGGATTAACCCATCCAGAATCTCCTTTTCTTAGGAGATCATTAAAGCAAAAACAGCTTCCGCAGAAACACTCTAAATAGGAGTTCCTTTTTCCATAGTACATATTTCATGGTGCTGATTGCTTTAATAATACCTTTACAGTCTCTTGACTTCCAAAGTATTTCTGTATTAGAAAATACTCGGTTCTAAACTGTGTGCTTGGTAATGAAGTTTTAAGGGAGCATTTATATCCTTTGGCTGGTGTGGTTTCAAGAATTTATACACACACACATACAATCACAATCACACTTTGGCTTACAGAATTACATTTTAAAAATAAGAGGAAAATAATCTGTTGTTTCTTACTTCCCGTTAATCTCTTGTGATCCTGGTACTGCTTCTCTCTCTCTTTGGAGGCCCTCTTTATTGATTAAATGAATCTGCTCGAAAGGCTGGTTCCCAGGCTCTTTGATCTAATCCGATCTGATCTTATCCGATCGCTTCAGCAGGACATTGGGGAATTAACAATAAGCAGCTTTACCACAAGTGTTTAATAACTCAACACAATCTCCTTATGGCTCCGAGCTGCTCATGTTCTCATCCAGTCAACAGCTCACCGTATAACAGATTGGACATCCCTCTGAACCTGAGGAATTTTCATGCACTGTGAAACTAATCGCTTCAAGTTCCTTCATAAATCACACAAAGCAGATTTCAGCATCTTAACAAATTGAAAAAAAAAAAAAAAAAAAAAAGAGGGGGAGGAATTCATCCACTGAGCTAAAGACTGGGAAGGGGTACTGGGAGGGAGGAGGTATAATCTAAATTCTGTCATCTTATTTAATGTGTTTCTCATCTGCTTAACTTTCACAAGCGTGAAATAATTCAGGCAGACTAAAGCTTTACAACCCTTCAAGTCCACACTGACCTTATTTTTTACGCTGTGTGATAGAAAACACGTGGTTTCAACAACAGTCACATTATTTTTTCTCTGTGACTATTCTTGAGTTTGCTGGTGGCATGCAATTAAAAAGGAGATGTGATATGGAGAAGCTAGGTAGTGTGCTGCCTTATTATGGGTGGCAAACAGTGAATGAATGAGAAAAGAGACCCCTTCATACTAAGAGAAGAGGTGAGATTACCTTTTTGGAGATTAAGAACAGTAGCGTTCTGCATCTGCTCAATGGATCCAGTGTGAGCTTGATTTAATTCTTAGATCTTTCCAAGTCGCAACCTTTCAAGGAAAAATAATAACTGTTAGTATGTTTAGCAGATTATGCACCCTGACATTCTAAAAAACATCAATGGTAATCTTTTTAACTTCCCACATGGACAAAAAAAGGTATCTACTGTTGCCAAATTCTTGCTGAATTCCTCAGCTCAGAAGATACTCTGTAAGATGTGTTTGATAGCCCAGAATGGATGCTGAGTCTTATGTTTTTCAATATAGTGTAAAGGTATCTCATCTTACTTGGATCTTAAATTGAGACAAACTTCTGAGAATATTGAAATTGCAGTTTGAATTCCAATATGAAATGGAAAATCTTTTTTAAAATTCAAAAATAGCTATGAACTTCAAATAAAATCAAATGATTCTCTTATTTCTCCTTTATAAAGAATACTGAAACTATCTCCATAAAGGATTTAAGGTTTTAGCAATTTTTTGTGATGTGTAAGTCAGTCAAAATGCATGAAGTGAGTCTGGAAGGCTACTTTAGGTTTGCATTGTTGAAGTCAACTGATCTTTAAAATAATGAGAAGAATGGACAAATCTCCTACAAATTGAGTCATTTTATACATAGAGTACTTTCTTCCCAGCTATGAACAATATTTTATATCTGTTCTTTGTCTACCGTGCTACCGTGCATGGAAGCTTTAACTTTTTTGTGTGCTCAGTAGCAATCACAAGTCACCAGGGATTTCTTTACTCCGTATTTAGTTGGCTCTGGTATTAGCCAATGAAGATGACTCAACTGTTGAAAACTTGGTTGAGTTATGATGTGTTGATCATTTCAAAACAACCACAGAACCTCATAGATATTGTGTTCTCATTGCAGATCATTATTGCAAACCAGGCCAAGGAAGAAATGAAGCACAACATACCTCCTTAAATTAATTTATATGGAGATAATTTTCTTAGCAGTAAAGCAATATTTACAGAATTGATATACTATGCATATATTCCAAGAGAGAGGGATTAATCCTGTTTCCATTATGCTTGGAGTCTACTAGGTTTACAGTCTGGTTTATAGCATGTACATCTAAACATTTTCAAAATGTTATTCTGTTTGGACACTGACATTTTTTAAATGTCATCAAAATAATGGGATTGCCTTTTGTAAGTGAACACCAGAAAAAATTCTCTTGCTATCCCTTCTCATTCAAATAACCACAGAAAACCTACCTAACTGAGAAAATAATCCTGGAAAATAATGTTTGGGACTTCTATGACACTGGTTGAGAAATTTCCTACAAACCTTTTTTTTTTTTTTTTCAGAGTACTGGTTTCATTAGTGCTTTGTTGTGTCAGAGAAGGCACGGGAGTTCATTCTTATGAACTTTTGATGAAATACAGGCAGCATTCCCTCAGAAAGCTGTTTCATCTCCTGCCACCTCACCTGTTGCTATTCTTTAAACCATGCCGTTTCAGTAGCAGAGCTGTTGTACAATTTGCCCCCGAGGCGCTGGACCATGGCGCTAGACAGCTTGATTTGTGGACCCCATAGTATTATGAAACCGGAGTCTGGAAGCCTGAGAAACCCCAGCTGCGCAGTAGGAAGTGGAGAGAATTTGAGAATGAGGCTTGAACCAAAGTTCACATGGCTTGGTTGCAGAGCCTCTCACCCAACCTCTTTTGCTTTGATGTTGTCTACACAGAATATGAACTGCTATGACTTTTATGGATGATTTTGTCTTCCATATGATTTTGTTCAAATTTACTTTATGTTTGGAAAATGGAATTCTGGTTGTCTTTGCTTTGGCTTTGGGGTTTTTACTCTTTCCAAAAATTCCAACAAAACAGAAACATGATTTTTGATTCTTCCCTGCCATCCAGTGTGGTGGTGATTTTATGTCATTCTCACATCTTTCCAAATCATAATATTCAAATTTCACTTGGTACAAAAAACAATAATGGGAATGAATATTCTTTTCCTCCTCAGTTTATTACTACTCAAATGAGTGAAGATGCAGAATTTTACCTTATTGCCTGGGCCAAGTTACATGAAGCCTTTCCCTTCTAAACTCCAGTGAGGTGTAAACACATTGGTCTTTTAGAAAATGAGTCTTATGTAAAAAGCTGGAGAGGTGTCCTTAGGCGCAAAATTTAAGAGAAGGATAACAAACACATTGTGCTCCTAATCTGGGTTTACTGGAGAATACAGAGACAGGCTAAAGCTTTAGACCTATATTTTTATGAAGCTCAATACTTAAAGTCTCAGAATATGTAGAAGACATATGCAGGATAAAGATCATTACTGACAACCCGGACCCCTGATACATTGGATCTTCCCACTTCAAAGCCTATTATTAGTCAATAGATATTTTGTGTGTGTGTGAGAGAGAGAGAGAGACAGAGAAAGAAGGGGAAGGAGAAAGCACATATGTAAGAATATGAAAGAAAAACAGGTCTTCACTTTTCTATTTTTTTTCTACATTAGCTAAAAAAAACTAGTACTTTGAGTGTAGTGATGTAACAAATGCTTATGGAGGCACATTAAAAATAAGTAAAACTCTAACAAAACAAAAGACTGTGCTGTGAATATAGCTCTACTCCTGATAGGAAGGAAAAGAAGAAACCACACATGGCAAATATTAGTGATTTAATCACACCTGAAGGTAATTCAAATACCTAGTGATGAGAAAGGTATAAGAACTAGATGTGGAAGCATTAGGTCATTTATACAACTATGCTATTTATCCAGAAGCTACATTTCTTCCCTTCATCTATGACTGCATTGCAACTGGTACGGTGAAGCATAATTCACGAAAATCTGATAAAGTAGCTAATGAATGTGTTTTTGCACTGAAACAATGATATGATGCACCTGCATTACATGATGAAGCAGTGACACACAGATATATTAAAATTGGAACTGCACTGAAGCAGTACAATTACTTCTTCACCGCAGTGTGATCTGTGGCTACACTAGTCTTTGACTATGCCATTGCCTCGCATGGCAGTATGCTGTGTCTTGGTGACACAACAAAGCTTTGAAGATGATGTGGGTTCTCCTCATCTACCTTATTAGCTAAAGTTTCTCAGGTACCTCAGAAGCCCATTTCTGCGTATTTGAAAATTGTAAGAACAGTCTTTCTTTTTCTCTCTTTTTTCTCTGCACTTTTTTAGGGTCAGATTCTAATCACCACAGTTTGGAGACATCTGTACTACCTAGTACGTCTGAACTGTGTAGTTACCAAAGCTGTAAAATGCATATTTTGAGGCAGGGCATCTGACTCTTTACCTACTGTAAGTCTCCATATAAACTTTCAAGGGTATAAAACTCAACAACAATCTGATATTCCATGTAGTAAGATTTTTTTTGTGTGATATAAAGTGCGTGAGAAGATTTGAAAAACAGACACTTCAGAGAATAAAATTTCAGGGTGTGTTAATTGTTTTAGCTGTAAAAATACAACACTAGGGAACTTCCTCCTTCCAAGGTTACCAAAGAGGGATGAAAGTCCAATCCCTTGCTCCAACAGGGAGACCTAAATCACATGGCACAGGCTCGCATCCAGCTGGGATTTGAAGATCTCCAAAGAAGGAGACTCCAGATTAACTTATATTTTCTTCTTTTTTAGCTACACTTCTTTAACTAGGGTCAGTGAGTTTTGTTAGTGGATTTGAGCTATAATTCGGGCATGCTGATTAGCAGGCTTCAAGTTCCTCTACCTTTGCAAGGACAGGAATCAATGCATTGTGAGACAGTGAGTAGCTAGTTGAATGCTGATGCAGTTAGCTAGATTTTGTAGACATTTTTAATGATGCTTGGTGCCTGAATATGCAATAGACAAAAGAATTAAAGCTAAGGGGACCATTCTTCAAAATGGTGCTTTTGATGGTATTCCTCTCATCAATTCCTCTCTGTATATAAACTAGTTTTCTAGGCTTTCTTCAGAGTCGTGCAGAGAAAAGCAGCTCTGAGTTATCATTCCTTTTGCCTTAAGACAAGACATACCTATGGGTAGGTAACATCTCAGATGAATCATCTGCTAGAAATGCTTGTTTCATGTTGTTGGCCTTGAAATATTGCTAGCTTGGATGGAGGTATCTACACTGTGGGCCATCTAGGTGAACTGAATCTTATCCTTAATGTACTTTTGCCTCTCTCGGGGGGAAATAACTTCTACAAATCTTCCCACTATGCTTATGGACTGTTCTCACTGATCTGGCTGTTCATGGGGTAAAAAATACCTATTTTCCAGGTTCCTCAGTGAGATTATTTAGAGGTTAAGTGTTACCAGTTCATTACTTTGATCTGAATAAGTAGACTGATATTTAAAGTTAAGAATTCTTAAACCAACATGTAAATACATTCTTGACATCAAAGAGTACCAAAAGCCTTATTTTGTAGTAGGCTGCTGTCATTTAAATATAGATAGGAACATTGCGCTATCGGGGGGAAAAAAAAAAAAAAAAAAAAAAAAAAAAAAAAAAAAAAAAAAAAAAAAAAAAAAAAAAAAAAAAAAAAAAAAAAAGGAAATCCCCAAAGGAAAGCTTCAAATTAGAAAACCAACCTATAAAAAAAATGCATCATGTTTTGTCCATTTTCAAAATATGGCCAAACTAAATCATTAAATGGAGATCTTGTTGCACAAAGTCTGAAAAACTCAACCATAAAGCCACTACACCAAGAATGTTGTGCCAAACAAAATAGCCTAAGAAGAGTTATGCTCAATAAAATCTCTAAAGCAGATGAGTTGTTTTTCAGGCTTAGAATGCTTCATGATGTCAAGGAAAAGTTCAAAATCAAGACAGCAAAAAGCAAGGGTAGGTAATACTTCATTTAGATGAGGAGTCTGTAGATTTTAGTGTGTATATTTGCCATACTCATACTCAGCATACTCGTGGGATAAAGAGTTATTGTATTGGGCCCATAATTTCATAGAATCATAGAAGCATAGAATCATAGAGTCATAGAATCAATTTCTGTTGTTTCTGATGAAAATTTAGGACTTTTGGAGGTGAGGATACACTGGTAGGACTGACTTATTCTTTTTTTTTTGTATATTTTTACGTGCCTTTGTATGTATTTATTTATTTAAGCAAGGGTAGACAGTCTTAAGGTTGAAAAAGGAGTTAAATAAATTTCATGTTCCATGACCGACAAAATAAGTATGCTTTTTAAAAGACAAAATAGGAATTTTGTTTTTCCTCCAATACAAATGTGTGTGACTGTCAGTGTAAGAAAACCGTTTAAAAGTACAACATTGAAAAAGTTAAGCAGCAGAATATATAACACTTCCAAGTAATTTCAGTTTATAATAAAAATACCCAATTGCATTGCTTTTATCAGCAATCATTTCTATGTGTCATACCACATGCTGCACACCAAAGGACTCTGTCTTTCGTAAATGCATTGCAGTTTATAGCTTCAACCCTGCAAATGTCTTACATGGAATGGTACTTTATAATACATTGGGCTTTATCAACCAAGTTCAAGGATTTCTGCCACTCACTTAAACAGATACAAATAAAAGAATGCCCTACATTAAGGGCTTTCCCTGGCCTATTTCAGGAATATATTAAGACAGTAGCATTGTCCTTATTTGTAGACAAAACATATCTCATTATTCCCCTTCTTGTAAAATTGCTATTCTTGGCAGTCAGATGACTGACCTTCCTACCTGAGTGAGGTGTTAAAACGGCTAACAGATTGGTTGAAAGTGACTAGTAATAGAGACCTCATGTTTAATATTAGCCTCTTCAGAAAGCTATTTGCTCTTCTGGCTGCACAGTATCACGGCATTAGTGTCAGGTCTGGTTCTTGATTATCTGTCCATGGTTTTATGTGTTGTCACAGATACAATAAAGAACTGAGGGGTTTTGGCCATTCATTGACTATTTCATGGGTGGAAAAAAGCAAAAGAAAACCCCTAATTTATATATCCTACCTTTATATGTGCTTAGCTAAATGGATAGAAATCATATACATTGTCAGTGACCAAATTTTCAGTTTAGGAAAAAAAAAAAAGAGACTGATTGTAATTTTTAAATTGAGACGCTTGGTACAGCTCTTCTGTGCCCATACTCCTCTTAGGAGTATTTGTACTGATCTCAAAACAACTATATGAAAGAATTTGGAAGATTATTTATACTAGCTGCTTTGTGTTTGCACAGTGCAAAGATCTATTAATAACACCTAAAAGTCTTCTAAGAGATACAGTGGTCAAAGCAATCTAATTTTTACAAATACATATGAAATAAGGAAAAATACATCATTTTATAGATGGAGGTGCTGATACACACAGATATTAAATCAGTTAGTCCAATTCAAATTTTTTAGTAAAATTAAGAACATTGAATATACTCAAGTACAGCTTTATGAAAAGAGGCTGATAGAACATTTTTGTAAATGAGGACCTGAAGAAATATAATGATCATTTTGATGGCTATCATCTCCCATATCTTTCTCAAGAAAAGTGATTAAACGTCTTGTGGAGAAAACTATACTTTCAGCATGGTGCTGGGAAAAAACTGGCCACAAGAATTTTGAATGTTTTGATTTTATTTACCTTCATCTTATCATTAAAAGAATAATGTGAGCTTCTATGAACCATAAATACAACAAAAAAGTTAAGAATCCAATCGGTTAAAAAATTTAGTTTGAATTCTATTTTCTACTTGTCCATGCAGGTGTTCGTGTGTGTCATATATTCATGATGATTTCTCATGATTATTTTGATTTGAGAACAGAATATTTTCTCAAAAAAAAGTGATGAAGTTTCCACAAAATTCTGCAGATTTGTAAGGAAATTATACATAAGGGAGGAATAATCCTTTGTTCTAATACAAATCCAATTTGGTCCAGCAAAGATTTACAATAGTTGTTTTACAATGGGGTGATGAATGTTACTGCTCCTCATCTACACCTACTTGCAGCAAAGGATGATTTTCTGTAAGGTCTCAGCAGAGTTTATAAATGTTTTTCAGAGTTTTCAAACTTTATTTAGCTGTTTGTATATCTCATTATATCTGCAAACCAAATGAACACAATTGCTCTCTCGCAAACTCAGTTCCTGGGATTCATAAGAGTTTTCATATATGGCTTGGTACAAAACACACAGAACATTCATGTAAATTAATGCATCATATTTTACAAAAACTTTAAAAGAAATACATCTAATTTGAAAATAATCCATTTAAGTATAGTAGGCATAGGTAAGTAATGAATTAAACCAAGTAAATCTTAAAGAGGGTGCTTTAGAAAACTGATATAACTTAACCAAATATCTGTTTCTAGAATATACAATATGAACTTCTCTAATTAGTTACACCTGGATATCGTGGCATTCCACACTGGGGGCTAGGGAAGAATTCAAATTAATACCTACAAGAAGAACTGAATCCATCTTTTCCAACAAGCTTCTGATGTTGTCTATTAGGTTTATTAGGTGGCATTTTGACCTAATTTATCATTTGATCATAACTCCACAATCACTAAGACTCTATTTTCTAAACTTTAAACTACTACCTCTTGTATTCCTGAGTGAAGGCAATTATGTTTAAATTATTCTCTAAGGAATCCACAGATATTAATGGGTTCGAAGTTCCAATTGTTGTCTCACTATTCCAATGTAATAATTTTCATGCTGTTACTTTAAACTGTATAAATCAATTCAGTTCTTTTATAACTGAAAATATATGCAATTTTGTTTCTTAATATTGCATATGTAAATGAAGATTAATTGAAATTACCAACTAATAAATGTTCCTACTATAATATTCATAAAAGGACATTTCAAACAAATATTTGTTTGCATGTGAGATAAAATTTTGCTTTGAATTAAATGTAAAGGTGGTCTCATTTTATTACACTAGAGTTAAAATGTTATACTGGATGTTGGAGAAGTTAAATGAATTTGTACATCATGATGAAGGCAAGTATAAATGTAAGAGCATGTGCAACCCAATGATTCCCCTATGGTCTTATTAACAATTTATGCTGTACAAAAAAATACAAAAGAAAAAGAAAGAAAAAAAGTTCTGGATAAATAACAATAATATTTGATAGTTAGAAGTGAATGATATTATGGGTTTTTTTTCTGTCTTTTTCTGTCTTTTTACTGTCTGTTTTTTGTTTCTATTTTTTTCCGAAAATATCCCTATCTCAGTGTGTACCTGTTGAGCTTAAAGTTATACCTCAGCAGGTATATTTGGGTATTTCGCCACTTACACTTTCCAAATACAGGATTATTAAATCTGCAGATTAAAACAAGAATTATTACTTCTGTAGAATCTAAGTTTTATTTTGTTTAGGCAGTGGGTTTTAGCCCTTCTGTTTCTGAAACAAGAAATAATACATTCCTAGCTTATATATTGTTGTACTTCTTCCTTACATAAATACCAAATATGAGCTGAAATAAAGGCAAAATGGGACATGACTTCAGTGATGATATAACCTTGTGAAAATGCAACTCCACTATATTGTTTTTGTACTGTATGCTTTGTATTAAGAAATGCTTTTGTATTGCAAACATTGTGCAGCTCAATCACTAAATGGAAATATGCTTTTTCTACACACTAGACAGCTGAGCTGCTGTTATGTAGCACTACCTGTCATTCCACCAGTATTCGGCACATCAGAGGATCCTGTTAATGTATAAAAGGGTGATGACGAGTTGGCAGAGCATTAATCTAATTGTGAGAAAAGATAAAAATGAACTGCTGCTCATGTTAAAAGACATATGTGACTAAGGACTCTTGCTTAAACCCCCCCAAGGTGTCCTGCCAATGGGTTGCGGGAGTTGCGATGTGGCATAGTGGGTCTGGGGCTGTGGGGGTGAATGCGGAATGCTGTCCGTGGGTTTGCGGTGGCCCAGCACTGCGACGAGCTCATCTGCACATGCTGTCTGTTCCTGACTGCAGCCATCAAGGTTGCAGCAAGATGTTCTCATCACTCATCTCTCCAAGATGCTCTTGCCAGGCAATGTCTCTCTATAAGAAGTGTTACTGCTTTTCAGATCACAAGTAAATCAGCCTGACATCTGCATGGACTTTAGTGTTGCATTTGTGTACACAGACTCCACCCTCATTCTTCCTGGCTATTTCCTTAGTGTGCATGTCTTCAAGATGTCACAATTCACCAAAAAAATGGAGACTTGACCATAGTAATTTTGGTTAGCTAACCGGTCAACATGTGCTTCCAATATGTAGGCTATTGGTTAATTAGGTTTAATTAACAAGTGTTTATGTCTCTTGTAGGGGACAATGACTATCTAGTGAAGACTTATTTATTGGTACCATATGGCAATCTGGTAAATGATTACCAGAGCAACTGTTATGAAGCATTTAAGAGAACTCATTCAGTTCTGAGAAACTTTTTGAATATCAAAACAGCATTTTCAGATGTCTTCCTCATCCAGGTAGTGTCTCTTAACTCATTTCTTTAAAAATGGACCAGGTGCTCCTTTCAGTGCCTTTCAACATATAGCATAGGGCTTTGGGGAAAAAAAGCTGTCTTAGCATTAAAGTGAAATAATAAAAAATAATGCAAAAAGAGCAAAAGAGGCTCCAGAAAGTGTAGCTAATAATATAACCCTCTCTACCTCACCCCCTCAAAAAAGTAGCTAAACCTCCTTATCTACACTGTGACTTGGTTTCCTATGCCCTACACTTTATAGTGATGATCTCCATTTAAAATGACACTGAAATTTAGTATTAACTTTAAGTAAATAATAAAGTAGGTCATACTTAGAAATGCATGCCGCTTATGTGCTCTGTACATCTGTAGATATGCAGGCAGTTTAAAATTTGTCTCTAAGCATATTTAAGGGAAAATCAAAACAAATCCAGTCACATCCCATATAACCACAGATATCGGTCTAAGAAAATAGATTTTATAGTATGATGCTTTTTAATTGAATTGTCCAGTAAAACTACCACATTCAAAACAATTGTTGCCATTAAAGTTAATCTTCTGCTGCGGTGTTGATGCTGGATGCATTTCTGCCTGGATTGTAGCTCAGGGCTTGTTGGCAATCTAACTGTCTCAGAATAAAAATATTTTTTATTTTATGGACTTATCTTGAATTTTCCCGCAAACAATGGGGGGTTAGTCTCCATCTAAGCTCTCTTTTTTTATTGCATTTTTGAATCTTTGCTCTTGGGCTTGTATTTGCAAACCAGCAATGAAAAAAGAGTCTCATCAGTTTTGGCACCCCTGTGGCATAAAGCAGTATGCCAACTGAATTTATTGGCTCCTCAGAAAGTTGCGTTATAAATGGAAATTTCCAGGAGCAATTACTCATTCTGGCTTAATCTTCTCACCGTTGGACACATCTTTGATAGGACTGAGGTGACTCTAAGTCCCTTGTCCCTTGCAGAAAGCAAGACAATCTTCTGCCTATGAGCAGATCCTGCAGCTCCTCTTCCCTGATATCTCCAGCCAGATATGGTTTGTCCCTTGGGCTCTCAGGCACAGGCAGATTGTGACATTTGGTAGAGCAACCCATGTATTACCCAGTTGGCTTGCCCTCCTTTTCAGGAACTTCTGTGAGCTTCAGCTCAACCACAGCTTTGCTAAGGGACAATAGGTCCCCACTTGCACATTAAACCTAGCCAGGTCCCATTCCCCTAAGGCTATGCTGGTACATCTGCTTCTTGGCAGAAAATATCCTACTTCATACTTAATCTTAAGAGGTTCAGAGGGAATCTGACGTGAAGACACATGAACTTTATAAAAAAAAAAAAAATCATATATGCTATCAAGTTTGAAAAGTTGCAATTAAGACACTGTACAGGAAAAATCTGTCTATGTGGCTTGCTTCATGCCAGTAGTGTTTGCAGCTCTATGACCAAGACTGCTCTTGGCTCTAATTTGAAGACAATCTAAAATCAGTGGTATTAATTTTTACTGTGTCTTCCTCTATACTTTTAGGTTTTCCTTATTTGTCCACTTGGACTATGCTTCTAGAGAACTACTCTTTCTTAGAGAAAAAAAAACCTTCAAGAAGTTCTTAGCAGAAAAGTCCTTGTACTTTATTGAATCAATGACATTTATACATGAAGAGATGTAGGCTACATAAACATTTGTTGTACTTTAAGGAAATACTTTTAATATTTAGAAAGGGTAGTTGTTTTCTGTTGAAGGAAGGAAGATCATTAAAGTTATTTTGCAGAGTCAGCAGCTAGACTAACTTCCCAATTGTACTCATACAGCCTCCTTTTTTATTCTCCTTTTCCCTTCCTCCAGCAGCATATGGCTGTTATCATATGCTTTCTGCTTAGCTACACTAGATAGCTCCTATAAACACAGGAGAACCTTTATCTGTAGATTTCAACAAAGCACCTAGAGAATAAAACAATAACACATATGGAGAAACATTACAGATAATCAGCAAATATCCACAGGAGGCAATTAGTCAATACAAATTTTGTGCAAAAATGAAAAATACCAAGTTCTTAAATTGTGATCTCTTTCCTTTCTTTTACAGAACATAATACATGACAGTCCTAGACTAGGAAACAGTGATACTAGGACCTGCTGCAAAGTGAACACTTACTATTTTTTTCTGTCATCTCTACATGACTTTTCTTTGTCTATTTTCTCTACTTTGTAGACAATTTCACTGAAACTAGAACAGCTCTTTGAAAAGAATAGCTTTGCTCACTGTGAAGAAGGTAATTGAATTTGACTCAGTATGTCTAATGATAATCTAGTGTACTGTTAAGCTGTTGCCAAGAGCTAAGCATTATCAAATACTGAAATGTATTTACAAGTGATAAATGAGATAGATGAAATTTAAGGGTTCAGAATAAGAAGACCATATATGCCATATTTTAAAGTACGCTATTTCATGTAGACAAGGACCGTCATTGGACCAAAATTTCTCTGGGATTATTTCTGTGGAAGTTTTTTCTCCTGTATCATTCACAAAGGGATGTTAAAAATAACAAGAAGACATTCTTCAGATATATCTATAGCAAAAGAAAGATTGGGGGAAAAATTATTCCAGTAGTGAATGGGGTGGGTGCCCTGGTTACGAAAGACTCAGAAAAAACAGAGTTACTGAATGTCGTCTTTGCTTCAGTGTTTAATGGAGGCAGACCTCTGGAATCCCAGGCCCTAGGGACAAGGGAAGCCTGAAGAGAGAAAAACTTGCTTTAGGTAGAGAAAGATTGAGTCAGAGAGCATTTAGGAAAACTTGATACCTTACTTGATACAATTTGATGGGCCCTGGTGGGATGCACCCCAGAGTGCCGCGTGAGCTGGCGCATGTTGATGCTAAGCCACTCTCCATCATCTTCAAAAGGTCCTGGAGAACGGGGGAGGTGCCAGAGGACTTGAAGAAAGCCAATGTCATGCCAGTTTTCAAAAAGGGCAAGAAGGAGGACTCAGGCAGCTACAGACCAGTGAGCCTCACCGCCGTCCCTCGAAAGGTGATGGAGCAGCTCATCCTGGCTGTCATCTCCAAATATGTGGGGAACAAGAAAGTGATCAGTAGTGGTCAGCATGAATTCACCAAAAGGAAATCATGCTTGACTAACCTGACAGCATTCTATGATGGAAATGGCTGGCTGAATAGATAAGGGAGAATAGTGGACATCATCTATCTGGATTTCAGCAAGGTTTTGACACCGTTCCTCACAGCATCCTCCTGGGCAAGCTCCGCAAGCGTGGGTTAGATGAGTGGACAGTAAAGTGGATTGAGAACTGGCTGGATGGCAGACCTCAAAGGGTTGTGATCAGTGGTTCAGAGTCCAGTTGGTGACCTGTAAGTAGCAGTGAACCACAGAAGCCAGTCCTTGGTCCAGTCCTGTCCACTGGAATATATTCGTTAATGACCTGGATGAAGGGATGGAGTGCTCCCTCAGCAAGTTTGCTGATGATACGAAACTGAGAGGAGTAGCTAATATCCCAAATACCTGATACTGCCATCCAGAGGGATCTGGACACACTGGACAACTGGGCGGTGAGTAACCTCATGAAGTTCAACAAGGGCAAGTGCAGGGTCCCGCACCTGGGCAGGAATAACCCCAGACATGCCTACAGGCTGGGGACCGACCTTCTGGAGAGCAGCCCTGCAGAGAGGGACCTGGGCGTCATGGTGGACGACAAGTTGACCATGAGGCAGCAGTGTGCCCTCGTGGTCAAGAAGGCCAATGGGGTCCTGGGGCGCATTAAGAAGAGCGTCTGCAGCAAGTTGAGGGCAGAGATCGTCCCCCTCTACTCAGTTCTGATGAAGCCACACCTGGGGTTACTGTGCGCAGTTCTGGGATCCCAGTATGAGAGGGGTGGAGCTGCTGGAGAGAGTCCAGCGCAGGGCTACAAAGATGATTAAAGGCCTGGAACATCTGCCCTATGAGCAAAGGCTGAGAGAGCTGGGCCTGTTCAGCCTGGAGAAGAGAAGGCTGAGAGGGGACCTCATCAGTGTCTTTAAGCACCTCAAGGGAGGGAGCGAGGAAGATGGGACCAGCCTCTGTTCAGTGGTGGCCAGCAATAGGACTAGAGGAAATAGCGACAAACTTAAGTTCCACAGGAACTTAAGGAAAAAAATTCTTTCTTGTGAGGATGACAGAGCCCTAGAACAGGTTACTCAGAGAGGCTGTGGAATCTCCTTCTGTGGGGATCTTCAAAAGCCACTGGGATGCCACCCTGTGCCACATGCTCTAGATGACCCTAGCCATAGAAATTGCAATACCATCTGAAAAAAAAGGCATTTCAGTTTCTAGATCTAAGAAAACTTTATAAAATACACAAAGGGAGTGAAAGCTCACAGAACTATTATTATTATTATTGTTTTAATCTTGGCAGTATGCCTTTCAGAAAAAAAGGGAGGAGCTATTTTTCACTAATTGAAATGCTATTACTCATATGTGTTACGTAAGACACAGTGAATTCAAAAAAATCACAGTCCTTTAGTGCCTTAGGAGCTATTGATTCATGGACAATTTAAATACTGCAGGCTGATTCAACCCTAATACAATCTTTAAAGAGTCAATGAAACTCTACCTTTTATTCCAATTTTGCTTTTAGTATGTACTTGCCTGTTTGGATAAGTAGACCCACTGGTCAATTGACACTACAGTAATAGAAAGAATAGGTAAGATTCACATTAAGAAAGTTAAAGGATATTTTTTGAATAAGAGGATTTCTATCATTACACAATTTATTTTGTCATTTGGCCTCCTTAGTGTCCAGTATTACTGAAATCCTTGAAGATTTGTGCACCAGAAAATAAGGACATTAGATAAGTTTCTTTGTCTAAATTTTGTTTAGAGGCCTATATTAGAATGCATTTTAGAAAATAATAATTTATTAGGTAATATGGTAGACAGACGCAGTTTCATATGGTTTTGTTACAACAATGTGTTCCTTTTGATGCTATGTAAACTAGAAAAGTTGTCTGAAATACATTCTTATTTGTACAAGTCTAAGAAACACCTTCTGAGGAATGCAGCTGTGGTGGTCATTAAATAGCATTTCAACAGAAGATACAAAAATGGGAGGTTGAATGGCAAATAGGATTTTTTTAATCTATTCCAAGGAAGGCAGGAAAGAAACGAATAATGCCCATATAAATTCATATTTAAAAGCTGCTTAATATCAATATGAAAGAACCAATTAAAGCAACTAATTTTGCTTGTCCAAAAAAAGTCAAGAGTCTCCTTGGGAGGTTTCTCATTGTAGATATATATTTCCCCCTATACTTCTGAAATTTATTGAGTATTGTCATTTTTTATAGTTATCTAATATAAATATTGAAAATAAAAAGGTCTCAGAAGATAATGTCTGGTGTGGAAAAAGTATGCTCCTTCTCATTCTGTAACTTGCTGAAGAGTGTGTAAAAGAAGACTTTTAGGCACGCTGGAGTGGCTTCACCTGGAAAAACTAAGAGTATACTCACTCCAAAATTACTTTGAATTCCTGTTGGCAGGAGCAGAACCACTTTTGGCACTTAAATCAAGCAAGCTGGGAAATTTCTGGGGAAACAAACAAACAAACAAACAAACAAACAAACAAACACCCTGAAATTCCTCTCTTCCGCTCTCTTCCCTTTCCATTTAAGATAATCAGACACTTTGCCTTGTTCTCTTTCTATAATAAAAGGTTTTTGAGCTCACTCTTTGGAGTGATACTGTGGCTGTGGGTGGACGTACTGCACAGGAGATGTGTCCTCTGCAGTCTGGAGCCCAGGCAGTGGGGAAAGTTTGCTCTGAAGACATCAAAGATCTGAATTGCTCTTACCTGCTAGTGCAGGTAAATCCATTTTCAATTCACTGCTTTCTGAGGATCTAGGTCAGGACCAGGACTGGACAGCTAGTCTGAGCACCTTTACTGTGGAGGGAGACAGGTGCCTACAGCAGATGTGGTAGAAAGTTCAACATGGAAATTACTAGATTCTTACGTGGATTGGGGCTGAAGCTCCCATGCTCTTCATAGTCTAGTCACATCCTTGCTCAAGTCACAGAAGGATGGAAAATCAGAGAAACTGCATGACAGAAGGAGTTTAAATTTACTTCAAGTAGGGCAAGTGCTGAGCAGCTAGCAGATATTGGAATGGTTTGCAAACCACAAGCCTGTTCAAAATTTTTTTTTTTTTTAAAAAAGACTTCAAAATCACTTTGATTGTGGCCTTCATCTTAGAACCAAGCACAACATTACGCAAGACCAAGATAAATCTTGTCGTAGTGAAAAATAACCATCTGGCAGTCCTGATGCAATATAACAGTATGCTGCTTTGAAAAGAGACAGCTCGCTTTAATTATCAACATTTAGTCTCATATGTAGAAATGTAGAAAGACCTTTAATTATTGTCACTTTCTCTAAGAAGATCAATGACATTTTTCTTTACGAAAGTGAGTGGTGACAGAATTTGAAGGATGTGTGCATAACAAAATTTTAAATTTTGTCTCTAAGTTCAAAACTCTCCTTGCTTGCAGAAAATTTTAAAATACATTTCATATCTGTCAGAAATTAAATCCCAGGTGTCAGTTTGCTGCCTCAGAGCAATATTTTCATTTGCCACTCCTCTTGAACATGTCACACAGCAAGGCAGACACTGTTGCTGACATGACCCTGATACACTGACATACAAACAAAAACGGAAATTATGATGTTCAGTTTCCTGCTCATTGCCTGAATGGCCTTATAATGATACTATTTAGAGCGTGTGTTTACTGTTGAAAGTGGGTGTTTGCTCTTTATCTGTTGCCTAAGACTATCATCTAATATTTTCTAATGCGATTTTTTTTTAATTCTGAGGAATCAGGACTAAAATTAGGAGAGTAATTTCCTACTAAACTTTGATTCAATCAAAACTAAACAAAAGAAATATCCCCTTACTAGTCTTAAATAGGTTATTGTAGACCAAATTATGCTAGAGCATACCTACGCAGACAAAGGGAGCAGTAAAAAGAATAATTTATTGTTCTATTCATCAAATGTCTAAGAACATAGTGCTCATACGTAAGACACAACATCTGTTATGGTAAAAGCACATGTCAAAAACTAATGACCTTAGGGTGCACAGAGCTTTAAGTTCATGCAAGATCTAACAAACTTTGTAAAATCAGCAAAAAACAAAGTCAAAACGAATATAGGAATACCTAGAAAACTTTTGTCTTCTCTTATTTTTTTGACTTAGAAATAATTCTCCCACAAAGCTTTTTGAAAGCTAATCCACAGATTAAATGATGAGTACATATTTGGAGCTTTTTGCCACTGGACTTCATCATCCTAACTCATCTGAATATTACTTGTGTTATCTACCCAATTAAAAATCTTACTTTGCATTTATTCATTGTGTGCATTTCTGAATTGTCTATGACAGCAGAATTCATGAATCTTGTAATGCATTTATTTTGTGTAGTTGCTGAAAAGACACATACTTTTCCATTTTCTCTTTCAGCATTGCATATTTTATGGTGAGAGTCTACAAAGGAGGTACATGTGATCATGTTAGAAAAGAAAAAAATGTAAGAGAGGGGAGATTAATTGTTTAATCTCAGATTTTGAATCTTTGAGGCAGAAAGTATTTTGCATTGTGTTTGTGTTGCACATTTCACAAAGGGATCTCAAATGTTGCCTGAGATTCTTGCAGTAAGGAACTGCTAATAATTTTCTGTTAAAGGTGCCTAGAAGTACAACTATATGAGCATAGATTTTGTGGCATAAAGTGGTGAATCATGTGGCTATGAAGAGCACATTTTTCAACATCATCAAGTGTTGCAGGCGGCAGTTGCCCCATAGTGCTCAAGGCAGGGCCCAACAGTTTTCCCCTGGTTATTTTCCCCGTGGGAAACCTCGTTCTGATTGGTTGAATGTGTTTCCTTGATTGTAGAATGTTCTGGACTCCCTGACTCACTCACTGAGATTTGAGAAGGTTCCCGAACCGCTCACCCCTTCCCCTCCTCCCACACCTGTTGCTGTCCGTCACGCCCCTTTGTCCAACCCTGACCCTGGGAAAATCCCCTGCCCAATGGATTTCTCCTGTTTGTTCCCTCCCTAACCAATCATTTTCCCCAGAATTTTCTGTGATGTTATAAGTGTTGCGTTCACGGTTACTAAATGGCTTCTCTTGAATGATCACTGTTGCCATGTGTGGCTTCTCTGTGTGAGTGCTGCGTGTGTGAGAGCGTGATAGTGCAGAAGCTCCCCCTTCGCTCTCCCTGTTCCAGTCTCCCTCACCCCGCACTCCCACCGATCCTCCTGCTGCAGCCCTCTGGCCTCGGATTCTCCCTGGGATCCTGGTGTTGGTGTTGTTGTGGCCTGGCCGAGAGTCCTCGTGTTGCGACTGAGCTGGTAATATCCTGGGCCTAGAGTGGGTGGGCTTTGGGGGGCCGGCCACGACAATCAAGTAATCTCCATTTTAGAAAGCAAATAAGTCAGTAGCTGTAGAAATGTATGTAATATCTGAAGTAATTTTGCAACCCATATAATTTAAAACTTTAATTATACCAGTATAAATTAATATGGACAACTGTAAACTTATTAAAAATGTGTTCCATGTGATGGAATTGGTAAATGTGGCTCTAGTGATTATCTCCTAACAGAAGGAAAAAAAAAAGTTGGAAAATTGCAATGTTGAAAATGAAAGTATTTAAAAGAATGAAATTATAAAAGGAAGATTTAAGGTAAATGCAAGGCTGATAAGAACTTTCTTAATTATTAAATTTGTATTTTAAACTAAATCACCTTAGTATCTCAGAGTCTCTTTTTCTTAGAGCAAATTGAGCTTAAGGATCAATCAAAACAGGCAGCTTATTTTTATGATTCCTGTAAGAATATTTTCATTATGTGTCACATTTAGGAGCAGAGAACTGGACTCAGTGATCTAAGTGATCCCTTTCAGACCTATCCTCATATTAGTCTTTCTCATGCTCTGAAACACTCCCTCTCCCTCTCCCTCTCCTCTTCCCCTTGATCTGAGGGAAAAAATCAGTAAAGCTGTTCTAAAATGAAGGGAACACAGAAGCAGAAAATAAATGTGTCTTTATTCTTTGGTTCTGGCAGTTTGGTTCACAGCCTTCCTGATAGTCACGCTTCGGGGAAACACCATTAGTCACCTGCTTTTATAAACTGCAGAATATTTTTTTGCAGAAGTAGAAGGATATATAGATACTAAGAACATAAGCAAAAAGGTGTTATTACTAATCAAAGACATTGAGCATTAAGGAAATTAATTCATTTTCAACATTTTTTTAACAAAGCAAAGCAAAACAAAAACAAAACAAAAAATATTTACTCACAGAAGTGTATTACTGGAAAGGAGAGAGACAAGTAATTGCTTCTCTCAGAGGTAAACATGAACTACTACTTTGTTTCCAACTGAGTTTCACACGCCCTCTAAAAGCTGAACAGCATGTGAGGTGAAATCCAAGATTGGAAAGATAGGAAAGTCAGTTGTTGATTTTAAGCTTAGTGGAGAAGACAATGGGACAATGGAGCCATATGTTTGCATGAGCCATGTACAACGCAGTAACATTAACCATGTAAACAAGGGAAACTAAGAGGATTAATAAGAAAAATTACAACCTAGTTATCACTACCTGAAAGTATGAAAGAAAATATTCTATTTAAACAGTGTGTTAAATGTTCCACAAACAAAGCATAAAAGAAGATAGTCTAGCTAATAAAACAGACTGTTACATCTGAGTTACTGATTAAAAAGGAATGAAGTCAATGTTCCTGTTTTTGCAGTTGCATATACGTACCTCTTTGTATTCTGATGTAGACAAGCATTTCTCTACCAGCTGAGATAGAATCACTTTCCCTGAACTAACCAAGAATTTGGCCCAGAATTGTCAGGCACTAAACTGCCAAAGAACCTCTTTTCTATCAATTGTGAAAATCAGCTGAACTAAGCTATTGAAATACTTTGTTTGCTTTCTTATTAGTCAAACCAGTACTGATGTATAATATGCAATGTTAACATTTGTTTATATAATTAAAGTTTCGTCTTAGTCTTTTTTATCTAAATAAATTATATGTCAATGTCTGAAAACTATCTTACATGTACTGTGACTGTTTTGACCTATTTAAGGCATGATTCCTTATGACTTAGAGTTAATATGATATTTTGTCATTAACTATGACAAGCATGGGATCAATGTATAAATGAAAATGAATGAATTTTCTTTTCACGGAGGTACTGACAATTGTGTGAGGAGAAATTCCATTGGAAGCCATTTGCAGAGATTTTGAATGCCATTGACCGTGTGTGACTGAGATTGAGTAGAACATAAATTTGTTCTCTCCCTTTTTTGATGAATAGGTTGACACACAGTATGCAACAGGTTTTTTTTCCAAGGGAAAGATGCTTAGGCCTTGAGTTCCATAGATCAAGCAATCTTAGCTACCAAATGGAAATGCTGTTTTTCACTTAGCTTGAACTGCTGCCTAACATTTTGCCCCACCCAACAATAGTCCTGGATTACCTGTCTAGCTGGTATCCTTTCAGCCTTGCAACAGAATCAACATGTTCTCACAGAGTGTTTTGACTGTGTAGAATCAGCATTCTGAGATAAAAAACTGCTCCACTAGTTTTTTTTCGTTTTCAGTGTGCTCTCATGGCAGTATTTCTAATCTCTCAGATCTACCACAAGAAAGTGGGGTGATTTTTCCGGAGGTCATATGCCTTAGCACAGCCTCTGTGACTTTATACTGCTCCTAAGTATTCTTTAGAAATATGAGCTGTTAGTTTTTGTTTTGATGTTCGACAAGAAAATTTTGTCTTGCTTTTGTATTTTTCGAAGCCTAGCAGTGTTTTTTGGGATTTGTCAGGTCTCTCTCTGCAAACACTTTTTGAGTCTTCTTAATGGAGTGTTTCCATCTGAACTGGTAAGGTCTACAGAAATGGAAGCCCTGTGCTACACCTTGCCAGATCAGCAACAAAATAGTCATTGATTTTAGGAGTGCAATTTGTGTTTGAATAGCTACCCTTATCGAGAGTAATTTCTTTGAAAGCTGAAAATCTTAAAAGGGTCTCATCAGAAGCATGTGCTGTGATGAGAGAGCTCATTTACTCAGGATTCTGTGGTTTTGGAGCTGCAGCAGTAAGATTCTCTGTAGTGGCATCCACTTGCTGCTCTAAGCTCTTTTTGGTGAATATATTTGTAATATTTGTTATGATATTCCTGCATCCTATAAGTATCAGTTCCTTGCAGGAAGAAAAATAGCTCTTTAATAAAGAGCAAAACATAATGGTAACATACCTTCTCTGACAACTAGTCTCGATAGCCTATTAGGACAACAGAATACAGTACATCTGGCGGCATACTGGAACAAATATGTATGTTCTACCGCTGAAAGTATAAAGCTCATCTTTAAATTCTCGTATACAGTCTCCAGGGCACCTGCCATTTTCTGGGTCAGACTGAATGTAGCATGTCACAAAGGCACATGGGGTGCTATCTCATAAATACTTTATTTTTTTCTCTCTTTTAAACCTTCTTTATATTTTCAGTCTTTCTCCTCTTCTCCTATCCCAGAAAAATAACCTTTTCAAGTGTAAAGCTTGTGGTTGTTCTTGGCAAATAGGAACATACAGGACAATAGCAAAAAGAAAGGAGGCATCATTTGGAAGTACCATTTATTTTCAAACAAAATATTTATTTCCAGGAGACATAGTTTTGAAAGTAAATAGAAATTTCGATGATCAGTGCCACTCGGACTACTGTGCACTGAAAACTTCGACTTTTCAGTGTTAAGAAGTCTTTGATATGTGTTCTCATGTGCTGATGTAGTCCTGTGTCAATGATACTTGCATTTAACCAACAGCAGATGACATGAACACTTCTGAAAAATTAAGCAGATTATTTTAAGCAGATATTACTTTTCTTTAGGAAAAGTGCTATTTTTAAATTGTAATTTTACATTTTAATAACTCTCAACCCTATTGTAAATTCTTAACTTACCAATCAAGTCTGCTGATAAGTTCAATTGGAAAATACTACTGAGAAGCAGTGATATTACTTTGCAAGACACAGAACTGGAATGTCTCTTCGTTAAAGTAATTTGCAAATGTCAGCATTTCTGTAACAAGTTATTATGTTGCTTACAGAAAAGACCAAAATAGTTGGTTTCTGAGGACAGGAAAGTAAACATAAGGTAGTAGCAATAAATATCAGAGAGGGCATTCAAGGTAATTGCGTGAAGAAATCTTTGTTTGCTGATCAATCTACTAATTCTGAGAATATTACAAAATTTAGCTTTCAGTCTTAAGGAAATATCATGCATGATTGGCAGAAATGTATTTTTTCTGTGAGAAAGAGTCTGACTTTTTTAGGGACAGACTAGCTCTTTGCTTTTCCTCACTATGCTGGATTTCAAATGTGAGAACCTAAATGAGGAGTGACACCTAGTTGAGGTTCTAACTAGTGTCTTGGTGAATATAGAGATGTAGAATGTAAAAATAATCAGGTTTGATTTCCACCATATAAACAGCAACTCTCAGTCATTAGTAATCTATCTAGGAAAAGTTCATCATTCAAACTAAGCTTCACTGACAGATCTGAGAAATCTGAACCAGTGCTTGTAAAACAGATAATGTGAAAAAAAAAGGAAAAAGTGTTTTTCAAGTTCACAGTGTTAAATATGGACAGCCTGAACAACATCATAAACAGAATCATATTCACATTAAGGGAACTTCATTATTTTAAATATATATAGGGATGTCTGTAGACATATAGACAAGTCATGAGAAACTGTAAGAGGTATCTGATTTAAATTAGGTATTTTTATGATCTGATTATATCAGATACTATTATTTTTTCATATTTCTCATAACTTTCACAGAGCTTGTCACTTTGACATATTTAAAGAGAACTTTTATTTATGCAAAAACTCCATCATGTAGTCATTACCAAATTGTCTGCAAAATTGCTATAGCAGAATTTTCTCAAATACTTTTGGCAAGATATTGGAGGAATCTCCATCATAAAGATGATTTAAGCCCACACAGCATCAATGCAGTATGGGACTATCAGTGCGACTGACTTCTTTGTCTGCTGATGTAGCTCCTCCCCCTTACACTTTTTGCAGTTCTGTTGGATCTAGAGATGTAAGAGCACAAAGTTGTGAATCTGTGATGAGTTCTTCTGAAATCCTGAGGCAATTATTGTGACTTAAGGATTTAATTGTAGGAATGGAGCCTTGTAATGTAATCTTAACAGCTTGGATTTGCTTTCAAGGAACATCAATGGTCAAGAAATCTAATTCAAAGGAAAGGACCTGAAAATTTCCTGCAGTCACACCTGCATTGTGTGACCAAGATGTCTATACCTCACTGGACTGCACATGAGGTCTTACTGGGGAGCAATCACTCTTTAGTCTCCTACTACTCCATTTACCCAAATCTAAACCTTCTCATTTTGCAGCCCTTTAGGGCCCCAGTGTTGATCTCCTGTAGAAAGGAGTTGCTAACAACACTTTATTTTGCATCTCCTAATGTTACAGCCTAGTTGACCTCAAATTTCTGATGTTAAACATCAAACTTGTCTCATTTTTTCTATTCTGTCTCAAGAGAACTGTCTTCCACAGCTCTGAGGTCTTCATTCTTTTGGGTGACATCTTGTTGGTTTTCTGTTTTGCTCAGGTTCCTAACTTCTTATAAATTTCCTATAGCAAACAGTGATTCCTCAGACTCTTTCTCATTATTTGCTTTGTTCTTGTGCCTCTGGAGACAGAAGCTGTTTCTTACTCTTTTTCAGTTTCCTCTTTTCCGATGTCTTGAATTTGTGTCCAAAACCTCAAAAATATATATATTCAAAGGAAACACATACCAAAATAAGAGAGGAAAGCAAAGAGATAATTGATTAAGCATCTGAAATGTTTTTAAGATGCAGAAGGAAATTGTGGTAGTGCAGAAGGATCTGCATGGGACCTTTCTATCTAAGAAAAAAATGTTGTGAAGCTATCAGGTCAAGATATCTGATAACAGTACCCTCTGTGACACAGAGCAAAGAGAACCACTGGCTGAGTTCACGGAAATGAAGCATAAGTGTTTTTCTATTTTGAATAAACAAGCTTTTGCTCTTGCCATTGGATCTATTGGGTCTTCCTATGCTCTGTGTGAAGATAACACAGGGCCTTTGACAAATGCTCTAGCTACTTTCTCATGTTATTGTATTATTATCATTACAGCAGTTTGCACTGGTTAGTAAAGTGAGGTTGCCAGTAACTGCAAAGGCCAAACCAGATCTTCTACAGTTTTACTGGATTTCCAGTGAAGGTCTAACAGTGCTCATTTAAAGTGATTTTATTATTTATTATTACTATACAATCACAATTTTTTTTCAGTTCTTCAGGCTGGTATTGATTAATTTAACTAGTTCCGCCTCATGCTGACTCCGCATGGTGAGTAGTGACTAGCATATTGCAAAACTCCATCTTTGCTGATACCAAATAAACTCTAAGAATAAGTGAATCAGCTCTGAACTATCCCATAACTGGTTCTAAATGAGATGGTGTAGATACCTGAAGTGTTCTAACAGTGCTTGCATGGAGCTCTCTGACCACTCATTTCAAGAAAGACTCAGACCTTTTTACTATATTTTAGCAGGTCTGCCATTCTGATTTCAATCTTTCCCATAGCTCCTGTCAGCATAGACTCATGCATTTTAAAGACAAGTCTTCAACAGTGTTTGTCGAGAGCAGGCTGGTCACACAAATATTTGTTTCTTCCCCTGAAAAAATGCACCTTTATATTCTCAGTTCATAGAGAAAAAAAAAAGTATTGCTTATTTTTAATGCTAACTTCTTAACACTGTTGTCAGCTGTTGCAAAGAAGAAACAATAACCAGGTAGATGATGCTAAAACCTAAGCTCTTTACAAAACACTCCCAAGTTATCAAAACAAACTTAAAATACTCATTTATTTAGTCAATATTTCAAATATATTCTAGCTGCTAAAGATGTAGTCCTAAAATTAAATTATATGTGATTTCTGCTTTTCTGTAAAAAGGAAAAGCAAAAGGGATAAAATCACATCTTGGTTATATGATTGCTTCCCTTTAATAAACTTCAACACCTACAGATCTAGGTAACTAGAACCCTGCTACTTAATTGCTAAACTATATACTATTTTGATATAAAAGGAAAGTTTTGTCAGTAGTTATTAGTATCTGGGCCTGTGGTGTTTATTAGACTGAAAAATATCTCTTAGACCCATTATCAGCCCTATACTTAGTGTCAGAAACCTTCAAATACTTGTAGATAGAAGGCTGGGCTCATACCAAGCAGTAAAATCATTAGCCCCAAACTTTTTGCAGTTTAAGGATTAACAAATTTTCTTGACTAAACTGTCTGTCTCTGGCATATGAATATTCAACAGATTTAAATAAAAGATAAGTTTTAAGTGGTAACACATCAGTAAACTCTTTGATCTAGAGAACAAAAGCAAAATTTCAAATTAGAATATTTTCAATATAATGAAAAACATATTTGACTAATTTTCTTGTACTTCACAGAAACATTCTCATTTTCCTGAAAAAATGTTCAAGACTTTAAGCCAAATATTTTTTCAATCCAGAGTTAAAAGAGTGAAAAAGAACAGGGTTTCATAACTGAGGCTTTTTCTACCCCTCAACCTGGAGGAGTTACCTCACAGGTTTAAAAAAGCTGCCTGATGGTGCTTTTGTGGGACCAAGCCTATATGGCTGTGTGAATGAAACACCACAGGAATCTCTGTTTTGGCTGGCTCTAGTGTTCATAGAAGCAGATGAATGTGCCTGGTCGAAGCTGCTGGGCGCCCTCATCTTGTTGTGCAGCATAAGGGCAAGGCGTAACCTCAGTGGGAGCCCAGCCTGATGCACGGTGGCCTTGTAGGAGGCCTCCTGCTCCTCTCGTCAGCAGGCAGCCAAAGCAATGTGCATGGGAAATAAGGGAACAAGGTGTTCAGCAGAGTACATGCTGTATAATGGAAAGCATCATGTGTTTTGCAGACAATATTTGAGAGCTTCAGATTAGCAGAAGATGTTTAGACGTTACTCTGTTCCAATGTGTGGTCTCAAACGTCGCTCCTTTCTGCACCAAGATATCAGTCTGGCACAGTGCAGCCACTTTGATGCCCTTGCCTGGTAGAACTTCTGGCAACTGCCCCTAAGCAAGCTACATGGTCTCAAAAGTTTCTCTTCATATTCAGACCAAAGGTTCATCCTTTCCCAAGTTCCCCTTTATCTCTACTCAGTAAATGAAGACAACTTCACAGTTTGTTTGTTTTCTATCTATGAGTGCCAAATATCCTATTTACTTTCACAACACATTCTAAAGGTCCAAGAATACAAACTGTCTAGAATATCCCTTTCACCAGTGTACAACCAAATAAGTTTTGTATTTTCTTCTATTCTTCACCCCAAAGCCCTTCTATCTCTGGAGCCACAAAACATTTTTCGGTAAATATTATATTTGTCTGAGTATATAGATATGTATGGAGGTGTATATGAGAAATAAAAAATTGAATACATTTTTATATTTAAAATTTTTAATGTTAAATTCCAAAAAATAAAAGTATGTTGCCTACAGGAAAGACAGACTGACATAAAAGAATAGTGCAACAGTAAAACAGAATAGTCTAAAGCATGTCTTTGGATCAGTTAATCCAAAAGCGGTACCTTTTACAGATAGCTTTACATTTTTTAAGCTCAGATGTTTTACTGAAAAAAGAGAAAATATATTTGTCACATTCGTATACAGAAAACTCTAGGAAAAAAAAAAAAGCAAGCACTCTTTCTATAAGAATTATTTATAATTTGCTATCACATGAGAAAAAGTTAAGGTTTTATGTGTGACCTAAACTTCTTATATGATGACATTTCTGTTGAAAACTAAACCATTTTTTTTAAACTTTTGGACTTTTAATTACAGAATTATTTTAAGGAGATTTTTTCTTTCTTCTAAGCTTATCAATAAGCATTTCCAACATTTCTTTTAAATTTATTTATAAGAACTGACTCAGTGATAACAGCTACCTCAACATGTCTGTTTTCAGAGGGATATATGCACACTTGAAAACAGACGATCTAAACAAAGGTAGTATTCCTTCAGGCAGGCTGTTTGCATTTGTCAACATTACTGCAATACTTCCAGAGCATTTTAACACCTTTTCAGGTGCCAGTTGCAGTTTGCCATTTATACTGTAGAGCAGAAGGTATAAAATGGTAAAACAAGAAGGCATCTGCATCCTCTGGAGCCTCTTTCTGACATTTTAATGAAGATATTTTAACGTATTCTTTAGACATTTTAAATAGTTTTTTGGGATAGCAGAAATGATGACAAAAATGTGAGGTCACTTTAGGTTGGCTTTAAATTAATCAGTGCAAGAACTGTGGGTTTTACAGCTCAATATCATGTTCTTTCTTTTGGTTCATTGAATGCCCTGTTTGGAAATTGAACATATCAATTTCTACCTGTATATATATACATACATATATATATATACACACACACACATACATATAATATATGCATTATATATGCAGTATATAAGCACTATATGATTTTCTTATAAGCATTTATCTCTCTGTTTTTGGAAATAGTGAAGAAACACAAAATTATCTTTTGTATTGCTCAAGATCCTGTGTCAGATCCATGATATAATTAGAATACACATCTTTCTCCTTTTGTCTGATGTAGAAAAAAAATGTGAATAGCTTTTTTTTCTTTTTACCATTAGTAAATAGAGGTTGCACAATAGAACTGTACTTTCATGGAAAATTTGGTGAGGTATAACACCCTCATTCTTTCATTCAAATAACACTTTAAAAGTGATACACTAAAAGTTTATTTATAAGGGCGTGACTAATAGGGAGGTAATATTAGGTGGAAAATGAAGTTGGACCAGAGACTCAAGGCAACAGAGTCTATCTTCTATAGAAGATTCTCGCTAGGGTCTAGCTGTTATTAGTGTAGTTTTAGACAGTTCTTCCATTCATTAAGAAAGTACTCAAACAGGTCAAGACTTCATGTAATGATTTGGCAAATATTTTCATCATCATCATCATCATCATCATCATCATCATCATAATACAGTGAAGCAAATATCTAACATAGCACTTAGTTAAAAATAAGTTAAATTTTATTCTCCATCATCACATGCTTTTCAAATACTTATTATCCAGTAACATTTATTCTTTGTTTTTAATGAAGATTTGCTGCAGAGTTTCGATTTCTTGCAACCATGCAACAATGTACCAGGGGACTGTTAACATAATAAGCTGATTGAAGATTTCTATTCCTAAAGTCCTGCTACATTTCCATTAGAAGGTAAAACTTCTGCTGAATTAAACAGAAAGCTACAAAATGTAAGTGATAGAAGGCTTTGTAGAGAAAGATGTAATTTTTGAACTCAACAACTCATGGTAAGTTATTTTTTAGTGCAATGTGCCAGATAAACTATATTCTAGGACTTTTCTGTGCAAGTAACAAGTCCCAGATGTCCCTTGCAAGCTAAAGAAAGCAGCATTCATGCTGGGCAGCAATTTTATGGAAGATCTTAAAACAAGGAAGAGCGGACAAAGGAGGATAAATATTTCCCACAGTAACTTCTCCAAACTTGGTAGTTGCTCAGGTCTTTTTGAGAAGGAAGCTGTGTGAGACAGTCTGGCTCAGATCGGTGGTGCTTCAGTTAAAGGCAATCGTTTTTAACTCTCCTTACCCATTCCAAGCAGGGAAATTCTCAGTACAGCTGAGTCTATTCTGCTAGGTTGGGCAGGCACCTGGGGCGAATGGTGCCTGAGCTGAGGTGAATAATCTGCACTACATAAAGAAAGAGAGACACACAGAGACTGCTCTCATGCACCAGCATCCAGAGCACCGGTGGATTTCCTTCTGCTTTTGGGACTTGCGTCCCAAACACCGGACTATGTGGTGTGATGTTCAGCACAGAGGAAAGGAGACAACATTTCTGGCTGTGGTGCAGCAGGGAGCGAGCCCAGGAGGTGACTGCTGTTCCCCCGGGACCTGTTCCCATCGGATGGCCTTTTGAGAGGTGTCTCACAGCTTGGGACACAACTCAGTTGAGAAATGAGACTCCCACTCGCTATTGTTTTCAAACACAGGATCAAAATGTGCCAGGCTTTGTTGAGCAATTTGCTTGTGGGAGCTTTGCTCAATTGAGGCTTCAGAATTTGTCTTGTGGTTTGGCTGGCTAGGGGAGGGGAGGACCGACTAAGATTCAGAAATTATTTAAAAACATGTGTGACCTTGTCTGCACCATCTGGCCAGTTCAGCAGGAGCCTTGTGTGAACCACTTAAATAAAGCTGTTTTTGAGTGTGGCCTTTTCTCTTCCCATAGTTTTTATCTTGTCCTATAACAGAACTAAAGATGAGCAATGACCTGTGATTTGTTTTCTTCTCCCTGAATTTATTTGCTTTTTCAGTGGGATCTGAAATATAAAGAAGAAAGTGTCCCACCCACTAATTCAGACTGAAGCGTATGATTTCAAAATAAAACTGTATATTTACTTGCATGGTAAACTGAGACAGATGTTCAGGCCAATTTATGAGAGCAGGCAAAAAATAAGCTTGTAAGAAAAGGATGTAAATAAAAACAATGTGAATGAGAATTTAAAATACTAATTAATTGAAAGACATAGCTTAGCATTTTTGCAGAAGTTGCATGAAAGTAACTGCCCTTCAGTGCAGGTAGAACATTTTACTTGAAAATTAAATGGCACATTGTGAATCATTCTGCAGGAATGCAGAATTTCCCACGTAAAATGCATGTAGAATATATCTCTAAATGCTTAACTACTTCATCTTTTTGTAAGACAAATATTCCTCAGCTTTGTCGAGCTAAAGGCAAAATCTGAAAAAAAAAAGATATCCTGTCTGTAATATTATGAAGCAATAGGCTGCTTTTAAAAAAAGTGCCTAGCTTCACAGAACCTCATTAATAACAGTCTGTGTAACTGATTGCTTTTACAAATCCGCAAATACTGTTCTTGTCTTTCAAGGACATTTCACTCGTAGATGTGAAGAGACCTGGCGAATGTACTTTTGGGGGTGCACTAGCTTCACAAGACTAATCATGTATCTGTTTCATCTGAGTGACAGACCTTGGTTTAAAGACAAAATACTGACGACAAACTGTTATCTGCCCATATGGGCTTAATTCAATATATAGTTAAGCTAAAATGTGTACATATTCAACGGTGTAATTGTACTGCTTACTCCGTCCTTTGTATGGTCTAGTGAGATTTGAAGTCTATTTTTATCTCAAAATGAATGAACAGTTTTATAGAAAGATTTCACTTACATGAGCCTGTCCACCCTCAAAGGATCATTTAACACCAGGTTTAGGGCATAGACTTTCTCCTGGACTGTACTTCAGTGGCATGCTCCAGTAGCATCACTTTTTCTCTTGCATGAGTGCAACTTGACACAGAAAACAAGTACATAAGCATAAATGTAAGCATATGCATATGCATAAGCATATTAAAGGACAGCTAAGCCACAGTAGAAAATGTCTGGACACTTATTTTACTACCATTGGGGCAACTCTATCCTTATCCATTTAGTTTATAATGGAGATTATGGCATCTTTGTTAATTTCGAGCTCTGGTCAGTAGATAATATATCTTGTTTTCAAACTACACACAAATATACAAACACAAAACCCTCAGAAAGCAATTCAATATATAACATCACATCTATACTGTATTCATTGTTGTACTCCTCTGTATTTTCATAGAAAATTACTTCCTTTCAATGGCCTAGGCTACTCATTCCTCAGCTACCAGTTAATCTTAACCCTTTATCATGTTTTGCAACTGACAAATATTGAAATATTTGTATTAGCAATATAGGGTTACACTAGTGTCTGTGTAATCACATCAGATGCAGTTTTCTAAGGTGGGAAGTTTACTGGTGGCTGAAAGCCAGTAAAATACAATGGTAGTTGCAAGAGGTGGGCTTATTTTTCCACTTTTGTGTATGAATTTTATACTGGGTAATGCCACTGATTACAAGAACAGCAGTGTGTCAGAACAGGGATCAGCAGTTGCAAGACATGTATTTTTTTGTAGAAAGCTTAACCTGAGTATCCATTTGAGCTCTGAGAGGAGATATATTAGTGATAGCTCTAAGTCTATGCTGAACTATGGAATTTATGATTTGATATTTCAAGGAAAGGTCAGAACTGTAGACAGATATTAGTGGACACAAGCAGAGACACCTGGACTGCAAGTGGCAGAAGAGTAGTAATTTCAGAGGGAGGTGAGAATCAAAGAAGCAGGCAGAGATGTCTGAGTCGAAATAAACGACTGAGCGATTCGTTTATATGCTTTGTTTTTATCCTGTAAGAAAAAATAATTAGCTGCTGCCAATCTTATGTCAGGTTTCACACCATTTTCTGAGGAGATTTGTTAAGAAATGAACCAAGCTGAGCATTACTGCAATGTTCCCTTCCCATAGGCTTCCTTTGCATACCCCAATGCCCTCTCCATCACTATCCCCATCCAGCAGCTTCTTTCTTACGATTGGAACACTTCACGCTGGATCCTAAAAGCTCTATTGGTAAGCTCATTTCCTGAGATATATGGGAGCCCAGAGATTTTATGGCATGGGGAAAGCTGGAAGCAGAGTTCATGTCTCTGTGCCACCAGTGCTGGAAGATGGGCAGATGTTGCAGCGGTCGCAGTGCCAGCACATTATGGCATTACAGCATCTGTATGATGAAGAGACAGCAGGACAGCACAATCTGCTCTCATCTAGCCTCCACCAGACTGAAAGCTGAGGGCTGCAGTGGAAGGTATGAGAGCAGCTCAGATGGGGTGTATAACCTCAGTGTAGACAAGAACTCAAAATCTGAAGAGCGAGGGCAGAAGTTTTGGAGAAACAGCTGCTAAGCCTGAGCCAACTTCCAACTGAATCTATTCAATTCCTATTCTATTGGCTGACAGGGAGGTGTGATTTTGCACATAGTGTTTATACATGACATCTGCACTTAAATGATTCCTTAAGGCAGTTGCTTTTGTGCATGGGAGAACTGATATTAGCATAGAGGAGAGGGCTCCATGTACCTCTACAACAATAAATATCTATTTTTTTTTCCTTCTTGAAATGCCAGCAAACACAGCCATCTCTCTCTCTCTCTCAGATAATGCTTTTTTTTTATTATGCTGAAATTTTCTTCACGCTTTCCCACAACTCTGTGCATCATCTCTCTTCCCTGAAACATCTCCAGTGAGCTTTTGTTGTCTCATCAATGTGCCAGTTTGCTAGGAGCATGTTAAGGGCAGCTGCTGCGAATTTTGACATGAAAGGAAACACTATTTTTATTTTTTTAAGGAAGAAAAAAGTAAAAAAAAGTCAGCAGAACTAAGTCATTCATGCACTTATATTTACGAATAGTTCTGCCAACTAGTCTTGGTAAAAGTTGATTCTGCTACAGAAAATAAGTAAATAATTTCATTTGTGTTCAGAGGACTTGAAAACGATCTGCATCTGACACTGCTTCAGAATGTGTGCAGCTGGAAAGTTTGCAACTCTAAGGGCTGGCGGCCTAATGGAGGCCATGGAAAAATGAATGAAACAAAGCAAAATATCAGAGAAGAGCCATTCAGGAATGTAAATGTAATTTTGGTCATGAAGTAATACAGGGAGAATAAAACTGTCTTATGAGGAACTATCGTGAGAAACTGTGCAATGAATTTGAGTGTTCCTTTTCCTATGAGCCAGAGACTGTGGCTTCCCCTGCTGATACGTAAGTTTGGGCAAATGTAGCTGGTGAGACTTAAAGGGTTCCCGTTCTCCTCCTGTCACCCCACAGGGGCCCCTCCAGCAGTCTGCTAGAAGCAGAAGGAACAGGCAGCTGCTCTGTGGAGTCAGGACATGGGGACAGACCTTCAGCTCCATTATGGTCAAACTTCTTAAAATGCGTGTTTGTTCACCAGCAGCGAGGGGAGGGCAGGTCAAGTTGTTTTCTGCTTCCTTTTCTTCAAATGGGTTGATTTGCTTTGGCTTGGTCTTTGGGAATGGTTGTGACTCAGTAGGTCACGTCAGACACATTCACTCTTGATGATCCTTAAAATAAAATCTACAGAAAATCTTGTTAATAGAATTATATACCTGTCCCATAATGACCACAAAATATCTGTATCTCTATTAGTAAGTGAAGATAAAAGGTGAAATCATATTTCAGTGATGGATTTTAGTCTGCAGATCTCTGGTGATCTGTAGACTCTTTCTAAGATACCAACAACAGATTACAGGAGGAAAAAAAGGAAAGACATTCTCTATCAGTGCCAAAGGTTTATATGCATGGAACTAATTTGGTCTGGAAAAGCTCTAGGAGCTGGCAAGTCAAAGAAAAAAAAAGTAATGTGCCACCATTAGTCCACTAGACAAGTTAACCATGTTTCTGCGACATCTATGCCTTTTAGATACTTCCTGAAACGGAGGGTAAAAGCCAGTCCTCTATGTTTCCATAGCTTCATTTGTAAGAACACATGTGTTTGACACATGTATGTCACACACAAACAGCGCATTCAACGTATGGCCCAAATCTGGTGAAGGAGGCTTAGACGTAGAGATGCCCCTTCTAATGCAAGCATTAACTTCAAAAGGACTGTTTCTACAAAGCAACTTAGTCATGTGTGTGACGACAGGATCAGGGAGCTGGTATGAGCATGTGTCCCTGCTTACTGTACAAAATAGGCACACAGTTCTGCTTTTGCTGCCATCTCCTTTGGTAGAGGCCTTGTTCTGCAAAAGAATAAAGCGCCTATACTGACAGGTGTTCTATATTAAAAAGGTCATTGATGCTGTCAAGCATCTTTTGAGAGGTGACATTGCACCTAGAAGGTTATCGGGCCGGAGCCATGAAGTCTAAAACAATTTCTCGCACAATATTGTAAACAGGTAATATCTCTGACCCCTCCTTAGACTTAACAAAGCACTAAAGTCCCCCTGCGCCTCCCCCCTACCCTGCCATGCATTCACTTCCCCGAAGCTTTGTCTCTAAGTACTCTGCAGAAGTAGTGAAGTTATGAAAGAGCTACTTTAATTATAAGTACTAGGGTAATGAATTCAAGTACACTCATTTATCATAAAGGGCTTCCCCATCTGTCTCTAAAGTATGCTCCAAGATGCTGTGTATTTGATAACATTAGGGTTGAGAATTTTCCATATTTTAGTTCCAATCACTCCATTTGGTTTAGCTCTTCGTAAGATAGCACTACTGCGTTTTGACTGAGAGAACAGGTTGGGGGGGGGGGTGTGTATGTGTGTGTGCGTGTGTGTGGTCTCTTCCTAATTTATTTGCACTTCAACCCATTGGGATCAAGCTGCAATCCCTGTAGGCGAAGGAAGATTAGGGAAAGCGACTGACTGCTTTTTCCCAGACACAGAAGGGAAAGCAACTTCTCAAGTACCGCAAGTTTTTCTGGCCACCGTACAAATTGTTTCTGAGTATGGAGAGTTTCCAAAAGACCTAATTAGCAACTCGCTGCAAACATTTCTTTGCATTAGCTAATGATCCGGCTACACTTGTAAGCAAACAGTACCAACATATCTAATCAATGCAGAAAAACCAACAGAATGCCTATTAAACATCTGGATGTAATTTTCTAGTTAGACTTAGAACAAAATGAAAACATATGCAGGTTTCTTTGATCTATGCCTCAACAAAGAAAATGTCGATAAAAAAACATACTGGCCAGTCAATGTGTCATTTTCATAAAGCCTGGTCATTTCTCTTCAAATGTTCCCAGTTTAATTTTGTTGGTTTCCTGCAATCTCTAATTTTACCATATTGTGTGAAACCACAAGAGATTCTTTGGATCCGATTTTATTTGAGGTTTTAGTGCTGCACGATTTGCTACTGATGTTTTTTTGAGTTCAACTCAGGGAATTTTTAAGGATGAAAGAACTGGGTAAGGGAATACAGACATGATGTTAAAATGACCTACTGCAACTTTTTTGAACATTCTTGCCTACAAGGAAAGCTACTAATTAAAAAGAAATCAAATTACAAAGAGGATATGCAATGGCTATTAGCCAAAAGATAGTGAATAATTAGAAATGTAATTGCTTTACCCTGCTCAGATCATTTGCACTTCATAAATAAAGAAATATTTTTAAAAGTGATAGTTTTGTATGCCCTTGTAATAATTTTCATTCTCATAGCTTTCCAAATAGTTCACTACTGTATCCCACACACTGTATGTTTCAGATCCCTTTCTCTGCTCCACCTGTGCTGTCCTACCAACAATAAAAAATACAAAATCCCAAAAGAAACATCTCCCCAACCCCACACATACACAGATATATGACTTACAAACACATTTTTTCTCTTTCAGTTGTAAATTCAATGATCCCTTTAAAAGCATAAAATATACTGAATTTTATTCTACTGATTTTCTCTCACTACATAGGTAAGGGGACAGCCAGCTATGACCTCCTAAATTCTTTCCCCTCTGCATCAGCAAAGTCTTAGTGATTAATATTTTTATTATATGTGTCAGTTTCTGAGAAGTTAACTGATAATGCTAGCAGAAGTAAGTAATGTTAACAACAGAGAAAAAAATATAAACATTTTGGTAAATTGAACATCATATAATATTTCATTTCTGTAAAGAACAGATGCTACACCTGAAATCCTTTCAGTATACTCAGACTAGATTTGGACTCAGTTCCCTCAAAGCTCTACCTGTTTACTGTGGGAGTTCTGAGTACTTAATCAATGCAGGATTAGGTCCTCTGCTTCCTGAGGCAAGAACATCATATTAAAATGCTTAAGGAAGAAAAAAAACCCACAAAAAATAGATTTAAGAGAGCACAGTGGAACTGATGATTAATCAGGATGGTTTTGGGGGGGTGCATGTAGGGAGGTTAATACAGAAGGCAATCTGTTTTATTGTATTTTTAAAACAAGACAATGGTTTAAACACAATTATTTGTAATTCAGTTTGAGAATTGTGTAGTGTAATTACAGTATTATGGCATAACAATCTGGTGTAAAATATTACCTTGAGTTGATTGCTGCTCTTTATAACTTGCTTGGCCAAATTTTGGACCATGCTTCGCTGGTATAAATATTGAGTGATGCCACAGAATGAGGAGGCTAAGTTTCCTGGTGCTATTCCACATCTACCCCCATCTTACAAAAGGGAGTTTTTTGTCCTCCAGCTGTCCAATGCGATGATCTATAAATTAGCTATACATCAGGAAGTATGGGTTATTATTGTTATTATGTCATTTTATATGTTGGTTGCTCTCATTTGAAAACAGCAACAACAACAAAAAAAATCTCTTGATTCTCTTACTGCTTTTACAGCTCTTCTGTCCTGATTATGATGGAGAAGGCTCAAAAGGCCCTTAAGTGTCTGATTTAAGACACTAAGTAGGCTAAAAGCATTTGTTACAAGAAATCAGGCAAACAGAGCTGCTCTGTTTCTGTTAAAACATGCCTTGGACATTTTAATGATGATAAAGATTATAAGACATTTCAACTTTCATGTAGGTGAGCAATTAAAAAAAAAAGCTTTTGTTTATGTTCCAAAACATAGTGCTGTTTTACTGTCATATCTGTTAATATCTCATTAACAACTTGTGCCAGCAGGTTATACACAGTACAGCCAAAGTTAGGTAAGTGTTACGTTATTATAGACTCCACAGCTACTAGGTACATGCACAAAGTATATAATAATAGCTTGCCTTTTTTATGGCATCTTTCATCTGAGGATCTAAGCGTTTTATGAGCTTTAATTAATTAAGCTTTCTAATTCTATACACAGAGCAGTGAGTTGACTTGTCCAAGATAACAGGGGAAGAGCTGGGAACAGGAGTCAAGATTTTCAGCTCTGCTTATGTACCAGGAATACCAGACAAGTTTACATTCCTGTCCCAGGACCACAACCTAATAACACAGGGATTTTGAAAAGCAGTGAAAAAGAGAAGTCCTCATTTGTTCATGTTTACGTATTCACAGATACATGTGCCCATATATACATATATATATACAGAAGCACACATACAGACATATGTGTGCAGACACACATGCATATACATAACACGCACATACATATGCACATGTGCATAACATGCACACACACACATACAGAGACATACACATTTGTGTGTATTTGCTTACTGGAATATTCCATAGTCTGAGAATGAAATCCAAAATTCATTGCAGCAGGATGAGGAAGTTCTTTTTTCTTTTAGTCAATTTAATGTAAAAACAGAAATAATGTAGTATGGAAATTAGCACTCTGAATGAGTAAATCTGTATCTTTCTTTTGCAGCACATCAGATTTCGTATCATTTTTTAAGCATAGTCCGCTCTTTCTTTAGAACAAAGATGAAGCTTATTAGATACAGTTATTTGGAATTGTACTAAACATTAATAGTGACGGACAGGACCGGCCGTGCTACGCATTGCGCGTCGCGTGTCGGCGAGGCGGCGGGCGGCGGCCCGAGGCCTCTGCCGCGGCAGCACGCGGCCCGGCCCGCCGCACAGACACGTCCCCCGGCGCTCCGTGCGGGGCACCGGCACGAGACGCTTCGTCACTCAGCTCAGCCCCGAGCCCCGCGGCGCCCGCTAGGGACCCGCTCCGGGGGTTATTTCCCACTGCGAGTGGCGTCGCCATTTGTTATCCCAGGCCTGGAATTTGTTCGACCCTCGCAGGCTTCGAGAGGGGCCGTAAAACGTGGGCAACAGCAGGGCTCGAGACAGCTTTGCCCTAGCGAACCCACTTTATAACAGCAACACTAACAAAAATGGGCATCTTTCCCTAGAGCACCGGCACCCCACACACCTCAGTGCCGCTTTTGGGACGCCGTGGGGTGCGCAGCTCGCGTGCCGAGGTAGGAGGCCCCCAGCACCGCTCGGCACCCTGCGCCCGGGACGGCCGCTCTGGACCCGGGGTGTTCACACCGGGACAGCTCCGCGCGGGACGGCCGCTCTGGGCCCGGCGGGGTTCACACAGCCGCATCTCCGCCCGGGATGGGCCCGCGGTATTCACACACATGCCCGCTCCCCCTGGCAGCTCCGCTCCGCGGCCGCGCGCACGCCC
>PTEX01000272.1:289279-454820 GCA_003342815.1 Eudromia elegans | reverse complement strand
GCGCGCGGCCGCCGCTCCGCCGCGAACGCCTCTCCCCACGTTGGCGGCGGAGCGGGCCATTGGCCGGCGCGCGGCGGCGCGCGGCCGCGGGGGCGGGGCCGCGCGGCTGGTTAGCTCGCCGAGTGTGAAACCGCGTGTTAATGCAAGCGGCGCGGGCGGGCGAGCAGCGGCGCTCGGCAGGGCCGCGCAGCCCCGACCCGTCCCGGCGCGCCGCGTCCTGTCCCGTCCCGCGGAGCCGCCTGGGCCCGGCAGTGAGCCCGCTCGCCCGCCGCAGGACGCCACGGCCGCGGGCAGCCCCGTCGCGGCGCGGCCGGGGAGCGCAGGAGCCGCCGACGCAGCAGCAGCAGCAGGAGGAGGATGAGGATGCCGCCGCCGCGATGCGCCCTGCCCGGGGGGCTCTGCTGAGAGGCGCGCGCGGCCGGAGGAGGCGGCAGCCTCGCCGCTGCGCCGAGGAGCTGCCCGGCTGACCTAGCCCCGACGCGGACGCTTTATTCTCTTTTTGTTTCCTTTAGCCCCCGGGCGTTTCGGGGGCTCCTGCTTCCCTTTTGTCCCGCGGAGCTCTCCGCAAGCAGGCGCGGGGCGCGCCGTGCCGAGCCGCCCCTCCGCCGCCCTGCGCAGGACCCGCCGGACACTCTCGCGCGCCGACAGCGCGTCCCGCCGCGGAGCGGAGCCGTCCCGGCCTCCCAGGGGATTATCTGCTCGTTCGGCCCGAGCCGCGCCGCCCTGAGCGTCCCGCGCGGAGCGCAGCCTCCGCGCCGCAGCAGCGACAGGCGGAGCGGCGGCCCGAGCATGTGCGCGGCGCGGGCGCTCTGAGCTGAGGCCGGCGCAAGGCCGGCAGGACGCGGCCGCGGAGGAGCCCGGCGGCGCTCACAGCCATGTTCCCGCAGAGCCGGCACCCCGTGAGTACGCGGCGAGAGCCGCTCCGCGCCCGGCGCCGGCGGGAGGAGCCGGCCCGCCCCGCGGCGCCGGGGCGCAGCGGCGGGTGGGCCGGGAGCGCGGCCGCGAGCGGGGCGGTGGGTGACGGTGCGCGGCGGCGGGGCGGCCCCGGCGCGTGTCTCACCGCTGCCCCCTCTCCTCGGCCGGGCTGCCCGGCGCAGGCGCCGCACCAGGCCGCGGGCCAGCCCTTCAAGTTCACCATCCCCGAGTCGCTGGACCGCATCAAGGAGGAGTTCCAGTTCCTCCAGGCGCAGTACCACAGGTGAGAGCCGCCCGCGGGCGGGCGCCCGCCGCCGCGCGGCCCTGCGCCGAGCCGCCGCCGCCAGGCGGGGGCGCGCGGCCGTTGGCGGCGGCCGTTGGCCGCGCCGCCCGGGCAGCCGTTCGCGGCTTGTGTGCGTTGGAGGGGGTGCACAGACTGCGGGTGTTGCGGCGCTCCTGAAGCGTTTCGCGAGTAACCTGTGGCACGCGTCGTCCAGGGGCCATTTCTCACGCTTGCCGCGTTATAGCATGTGTTCACACGGGTCAGTTCCGTGCGGTGCCAGCGCGAGGAGTAGGAAGGTGGCAAGGCGAGTGTCCCCGCCGCAGCGCGCGGGTGCCGGGGCGCTGCCGCGGCCGGGTGTTCGCGGTGGCTGCGCTGCCCTCGGCGCGCTCCCTGCGCAGCGAGTGCTGGCGCTTGAGGCCCAAGTCTGCCCCGCAGCGCGCCTGGGGGCTGCTTCTCCCTGCTGCATCCATAAGAATTATGGGGGGGGAATCACATCCTCGCAAAACTTTGTGCTTACCTCTGCAAGGCAAGGGTAGGAGTGGCGTATCTGCGAGTTCGGGTGTTGGGGTTCCCTTGCTCCTGATCGGTTTATCTGTTTGTGTCCGTGACGCTGTACTTTGAGCCTTGTCTGTAGCTGTTGACTTGTTCCCATTTATTGCTATAAAAATGTTGTGTAAACTATGATGATTTGATGCAAAAAGTGTAAATGGAAAATGCTAACTTACACCTTAACTATTGATCGTTTATTGGTATCGTTAGAAAAATAATCTTTTTTTCTAAAGAATGAAGAGAATGTTAAGGCTTTCCCCTGCCATGAGAATGGTCAGAATGAAGGCTGTGAGAAATACACGTTCCAAGTACAACTCTTCATTTAAAGAAACAAAAATAGAAAACATCTTAGCAAATGATACTCAAAGCTATTGATTTTGAAATTGTGGACAAACTAGGATAAACTAGAGATTACTTGAAGATGGAAATTATAGATGTGTTCAATTTGCAATTCTAAAGTATGAGATGCTGTAATTTACTAAATGTCAATCATGTTTTTATTTTGCTTCTGAGAAGAAATTTAGAGAAATTCAGATAACACTACAGTTTGATTGTGCTTCATAGCAACTTTCTGTCAAAGCACAAAGATTGCCTAGGTTCCTCTAGGGAAAACTTGGTCTTTTTTTCATAAATGCTATTACAGACCTTTTAAATTTCCTGTTTAGTGATTGTATTTAGAGGATGAATTAAGTCTTTCTGTCTGTTTGCATGTTAGTTTATGAGTTTTTTAATGAGCTTTTTCTGTCAAAATACAAATAAAGCGAGTAGATGTCAAAACAAATGACATAACACTTACATGAAAGTGTGATCTATTTTGTAGCCTTAAATTGGAATGTGAGAAACTGGCAAGCGAAAAGACAGAAATGCAGAGGCACTATGTGATGGTAAGTACTTAAGTACTTTTTTTTTCCCTTTTTTACTGTAAATATTTTCTAGTGTAACTGTTAATTGACATGAGAAAGTAATGTATATTTCTTAATTTGCAGTATTATGAAATGTCATATGGATTAAACATTGAAATGCACAAACAGGTAAGGCATTTAATTTTCTAAACTATAAAGTACGTAGCTTATCTAAATGTGGCCTTAGTTATATTTGAATGACAATATCATAAGCCTGAAAGAATAGGGTGATTTGTAGCTGAGTACCCTTGCTTACCTACTGTCAAGTGAGGTGTGCTATAGTTTTTGCAAGAGACCTTTCTTAATGTTGGTTCAGCTTTACAAGGTTTTATTTTGTTGTTGTTAGAGTCTTTGTTATGTAGAACCAGTCTTAAATGTGCACAGCATATGCTGTGATAGTTGCTCAAATCCTTGGCATTTAAAGGTATGAAAAGATTAGTGACTTGGAAAGCTCTAGTTATGACTATGAGTTTGCAAGTTCCCATAAAATTCACACTTACAGCCACTATAATGGTGAATAAAGAGAGTATTGAACTGGAACAAGACACTGAGGACCTCATAAGAGAAGAAAAGCTAAATGATTGCTCAGCCCAGAGGACCCTCAATTGAGTAGTCATTGTCTGCCAAAGAAAGCATTAATGGCAGGGTGTAAGTGTTCTGCAGATATGCTGACATTCACTTTTTCATCAAGATGCTGGTACAATAAGTCTTTCAGAAATCGATGGCCTCTTAAAAAAATTATCATTAGATGAAGTTGCACAGTTGGACACATTTCAAAGTGCAACAATACAATTCTTTCTTGATGCATATGTGCTATTTCATCTAAAACTCTTGTTTCATTAAATTAAAGAGCATGGCTGACCAGTTAGGGCACAGCGAAGAAATTGATTAGTTCAGGCTTCAGATCTTCAATATATTCAAAGACTTTCATTAAGCAAGTGAATTGTGGAGTTGAATTTTGCTTTCGTAACTCTAAACTCTTTGATTTGTTTTATTTTTTAATTGTTTAATTTTTCTTTCCTCCCCTAAATATGCCATATTTTTTAGGTTTTTTTTTTTTTTTTTTTCTCATGATAATTTTATATCTGGAAAGCTACGTAGATTTCTGGTGTTTTGTGTTGTTTTTAGAGATGCACTTGTTTAAATTCAGAAATATTATGATAATTATATTGTTTTAAAGCAGTGCACTGGAAAGGTAGACAGGATAACCTGAGTAGTGCTGGACTTGATTTTGTGCTGCCACTGCTGTAGTTTCTTCTGTCTTCTGTTTCAGAAGAATGCAGATTTTCTCTGAAGTGACTTTTTCAGTTTGCAAGATTTTGAGTGATGTGTTGATATGTGTTTCTTATTTTATTTTTTTTCTTTTACCCCCCCCAAATACCTTTAAAGTAGATTTTAGCTTGTGAGGAAGCATCTATATTAGAACAGTATTTTTTTCAGTGCAAAGTTAATGTTTTAATTGTTTTCATAATCTCTTTGAAGGGAGCATGAGACCTCCATAAATGTACCAAGAATTAATTTTAAGGTTAAAACAATTAAGGTCATGAGATTAATGTATGTCAAAATCTCAGTTTCTACTATGATCTTATCATCTGTGTGTTGCAAGGGTTTAACCTTATGTATGTGTGGCAACTATAAATATATATGCTGTATGGAATGATATTGTAGAGTCTTTGAAGATGGATGGATGTTAGAGCATTTTACCTACCTTAGTTCTAGCTGAGAAAAATAAAGAATGATAGCTTAAGAAAAAAAATTAAAAGGGATAGATGAAATTCTCTGGATTTTGGTCTTAGTTACTATGCTTTTGCATATTAAGTTACTCTTGTTTCTGATAAAAAACCAAAACACCTTTGTATTAAAGAATATTGAATTAGATAAGGGTACCAGATAGTTGTGTTACAATTCAAAATACAGGTGGCCTTAAAAAGAGGGGGGAAAAAAATCACAATGGCATTCTTCTGAATTTCCAGTGCAAATGATGAATTCTGAGGAGGCATTTGGCAGATAGTAATCATAATTCTTATTAAAACTGGTGACGTTTGGCCCCAAGGGTGTAGCCAGGCTCAAATTGATGCTTTTTGCTGGCTGATCACCAGCATGGCCTAAGTGCTCATTATGTTGTAGAGAGGGCCTTTGGAGCTCTCATTATGTTTGACAGGAATTCTCTCTAGGGGAAAACTGGGCATTAGCTCGACTCCTGACAGGCTGAAATTATTCCTGCTTTATGGCTTATAACCAAATGCTAGCAAGGCATCATCAGGAGACACGAAAAATTGTCATTTCTGACAACATCTTTGTTACTGAAAAATGCAGTGATGGGGAAACTTTCCACTGAATGAGCTTTAACGGTTTTAAGGCCAGCCTCCTGTGTAGATGTGACACTTGCTCTGTGTGAAGCCCTTTGAGCTGCTAGGCTGCCGTTTTCAAAAACAAAAAAATATACTGCAGCCGGGTTACTTTATGCCACATGCTGTGCAGGTTGTTGTTAAAGTAGAGTTACTTGGATAAAATGATGTAATTGTTGTTTGCCTGCTTATGAAAGGGTTAATTTCTTGTACTGATACTGATTCCTTTCTCATTTAATTTGGCAATCTGCTATAATTTGACAGAAAGAAAGTTAGTTAGGACTTGAATGTTGCTATGAACAGCCTTAATTGAGGTGAACTTTCCATATGCAACCAGCTGCATTATAAAGCTTTCCGCTTGGATATATTGCATTTGAGTCAAGAAAAAGCTGTGTTGTGGTTTTCCTTCTTTTTCCCCAACAATTTCTGTCATCTTCTGCCATAAGACAGAAGATAAGGCTTCGTATGTGTTTAATGCTCAAATTGTTTAGGTGCAAGGTTACTTTTGTTCAGCGGGAGGCAGCCAAAGAAAGAAAAATATCGTTGTTGCTGAACCAACTGACAGACTATATAAACTACTGCAACATTTGGTTCTACTATCCTGAACGTGACAATTGGGTCTCCATTTCTTTGGATGGATTATTATGATTTTTTGGACTGCCTTAAGGACAGCCTGGACTGCCTAATATTGAACACCATATGTTTTCTAGGAAGTACTAATAAAACAAACTCCTAAATGGTACTATGATAACCACTTCTATGAGAGTTAGATACCTGTTTAACTTGGACAATTTTGTTGAATGATTTCTAATGCATTATAGGCAAGGTCCAAGTTTTCTCCTGGTGTCTCTTCAGAGTATTAGTCTCCAGGAAAATGGGTTAAATAGAAAGTAGTTAAGAAGCTTAGTTAGCTTTCTGCATCTCCTTAATAGAATGGTGGTATTCTCTAATAGATTTTTTTCTGGCTTGTTTTTCTGATTATTGTAATGAAAAACTATATTCTAGGGTTTTGATGCTGTGTAATGAGTGTTTCAAGAGACATTTAAAGTTGCCTTTTGCCTGTAAGATGTGCAGAACCTGATTTTGTTTGTTTGTTTGTTTGTTTGAAAGGGCAAATGACAAAATTGATTGAGATATAATATTTTCCCTCAAAATTTGTATTTACTTTACAAATATTCAATTTCTAAATGAGTACAGGTATCACCAATACTGCTATTTCAACCACAAATACAGTTGCCAGTTTGAGGAAAGACCAGAGTAATGAGCTCAACTTTCTCTTTTTTGAACATCATTAGACATTGACATCATTGACATCATTAGAGACCTGCCTGACAGTTTACTATACTGCAGGAAATGTCTCCATATGACTTTGATAGCCATATTGTCAGATTGGTGTCTATTATATCAGGTTTTGGATTCACTTATATGACCATATATCAAGAAGTGCATCATAGCATATTGTAGATATTAATATATATACAATACAATAATACTTGATCATCTTGTGTTTTAGATGTGTTTTGCTAGATTTCAGGTCTTACTATAGAACTATTGGTGGTGGTGCATTCCTACTTGCTATGCTACTAGACTTCGCCTGCATGGATGGAACTTCTATCAGTGTCAAAAGTCTTTATGTAGAAAATTTAAGTATATTAATATTTATGTACTTATGTATTGGGCATATTATACATTTTATGTACATATTATGTATTGGGCAGAAAGCTATGTGGATGTTTTCTGGTGTTGGGAGACACTTATGTAAAAAGGAAGGGCGTTTCATGAGTACTTCTGTGACAACATACCTCTGGAAAAACTTATTATTCCTTTTTTTGGTAGTTGCTTATCTTGTCTGGTTTGATATGGTGTCAGCTATGATTTGCTGAATTGCCTTTGAACTTGTCCTGTTCCAGCAGCTAAGTAGCTGTAGTAAGGATATAAAAGTACATTGTACCTCCTGTGGAAAGTAGAAAATATGGTCTTGTAGGATTGTTGATTGGTTCCATTGATAAGCATTGAAAGCCTTTTTCGGGGTTAACTGGTACTTACTGAAAGACTATTCTATCTTAATAGTAGTATCGGCTTTAAGTAGAGCTATGATGTCATCTTCCTACTGAATATAAAATTTGGAAATATCTAATGACAATTATATCAATAGATGCTGCTGTTTACATCATTTGTGTCACAGTCTTTGTAGCTGCTGGAGCCATAGTAGTTGTTCACATGTATTCCATGTTGGTTTTTCCTTTCTGAAAGAAACATAATTCCTCATCTTTCAAGAAGAGCCTTGGTGAAACAGGTAGTTTAATATGTCCTTAAGTGTATATTTTAGCTATGACTTTTGAAGCTCTTAAATGCAAGCGCGCCCCTGTTCAGTCTGAACTGGAAAATTGTACTTGAATGTCAAGTCAACTTTTGCCTGTTCTGTGAATCCTTTAGGAAGTATATTGCTTCCATTGTCTCCATCCTGGTTTACTGGTCTAGTCTCTGCTTTCTGGTTTATTTCTATTCTTTTTTTCCTCCTCCTCATCTTTTCCCCATGGCCTCTCCATCCTTTCTGTGCCTTTCCTGGGTGCCCTTCTTGAGTGCTTTTTCCACATCTTTTCCATTCTTTTCGGGTCATTTCCATGACTTCCCCATTCTTTTCTGGCCTCTTCTCATTTTATTTTTTTTTTTTAATAGGTCATTTCCTTTGCATCTTTTGGGTATTTTCTCTCCCATTCCTCATGATTTCCATAATTTTTGCCTTTTTATGTGCCCTTTTGTATTTTTGTTCCCGCCTCCCTCCCCCTTTTCCCATTGTTTCCCATTCTTTTGGCATGCCATTTCCAGGTCCTGTTCTGGGTTCTTTTTTCTGGTACTTTTGTGAGCCCTTTTCCAGACCTTTTCATCCTTTTCCATTCTTTTCTGGTCCTGCTTCCATGCCTTTTCAATCCTTTTCTATTATTACTTTCCAGTCCACTTCCCAGTCCATTTGTGTCCAACTTTGTTTTCCTATTATTTTACATTATTTAAGTCCTTTCTTGTCCGAGGTCCTTTCCTGATCTTTTCTCATCCTTTCCATACGTTGTCTTGTTCCTTTTCTGTGCCTTTTTGCTAATTTCTGACCTTTTCTGATGCTTTTTCCGTTCTTTTACAATGCTTTCCATCTTTTTTTTTTTCCCCTTCCCCCTCCTTCCCTGCTTCCTCCTTTTCCTTTCAGGCCTTTCCTTTCTTTCTGTTGTTTCCCAGCTGCCTTTTCTGGGTTCTTTTCCATCCTTTCCTGATTCTTTTGTCTAGCAACTCACCATTTTTTTTAGTCTAGGCCAGATCAGAATTCTTTCTCAACTTTTTTAGATGAACAATGAGTGGGTTACAGCTTGGGACTGGTGTGTGTGTGTGTATATATGGGTGTGTGTATATGCAATAGCAAAACAGAATTATGTTTGTGGTTTTTTTCTTTTGTGTTATTTTTAACTCCCAGCACCGTAGTTTTAGGGTGATTTATTTTAGTCTTCTCCATTCTTCCTGAATCTTTTTGATGTCTGGGTAAATAGTTAGTCAAAGTAACTTACATGTAAGGTGACCAGTCACTGTATTGACAAGAGCAGACACAATGGAAAACTGCATTAGGAAACAAGCTGTTGGGATTTGCAGTAAATATATTACAGAACACAAGTGAATTGCCAATACTGCTTGTTTAGCAGTTTGCAAGGGCAATGGCAGTATGGATTTTTGAATTAGAGGGGAAGGACTGCTCTTTTTGTGTGCTGGAACATCTAGTTGATGGCTGAGGAGAAAATTGATTTAGAGAACAAAATCCTGCAGCCTCTGTTTGTGCCGTTTTAAAGGCTTTATGGCTGGTGAAAACAAAAAAACGATACCTTTCAGTTCTGGAGAAGGGGAGCAGAATTAATGTACTTTTTTAGATTATCTCTTGATCAAGTGCATGAGGAAACCCCCTTTTGTTAGGTCAAGATAAAAGGCCTACAGAGTAATGTCAACAATCTGTGGATGCCTGCCTACTTGTAAAATTGTTTTCATGTATTCTGAAAAACACAAATTGGTCTCTACTTTTTTGTCTGATGATCTCAGCTGTTTTAAATGTGAAGCTTTAAATTAAGTGCCGCGTTTTGGTGGGGGGAAGAGATAGGTAAACAGCTTAACCCAAGATCATTCTCTTCTGCAGTGCTGCCACAATGGTTTCTGTTTACAACAAAGATTTTTAAAAAATGAAACATTTGTTTATCATTGTGTTTCCTTGGTGTGGGTGGGTGGGTTTGGGTGTAAGATGGTTTTGAACTTTTTTTTTTGCAATTGTGTTTTAGGCTGCCAGACATTTGTATTGAATATTTTATATATATATATTTATTTTTCTTTATCTCTCTCCTCACTCTCATAGATTGCAGTGCTGTCCTGTTTCCTAATTTTTGACCATTCTTTAGGTATGGCACAGTGCTGGTAGTGATTGAAGAGCAGACTAGCTTGGTAAAATTGAGTTTATTCTTTATTGAACTGTAGTTTAAATCAGATACTATGCTGAAGACAGCTATCTGCATGTAGCTTCTAAATGATAGATATAGGTCACCAGTTAAGCGAACACAAATTCTTTAATTAGAGAGAGCTCTTAATTTGAAGTTATAAACTAAAATATGGACTGTAGAAATGCAGGGATAAGAAAGACTTTGTCTATGCTTCTGTTTTAGTGTGGTCAGCTGTACCAGTATCATTCCTGACAGGGTGCTTGTCCAGTCTCTTTTAAAGGATTTGACAATAATGATGACTCAAAAGTTTCCTTGATAATGTATTCAAGTGCTTTTCTGTCCTTATTATTGAAATGTTTCCTTATTTTTAGCCTTAATCAGTTCTGCTAAAACTTCAGCTCCTCTTACTTATTCACTGCATAGAGAGACCAGATTATTCCTTTTCTTTCCAGAAATCTTTTACATAACCTGCAGTCCAGTGATCATTCTATGAATGTTGACTAGGGAAGATAGTGCCCCGAGTGAATGAAATATTCCAGTGGTGGATGCATCCCCTGCTGAGCACCACAGATGTGATCTTAGCATTTTTTTAATTTCTATTTATTTATTTATTTTTCAATAGCAAGTCCTTTCCTTGTATTTAGTTTTCAGTCCACTGTGGCTGTTGTTTCTTCATTCATAGTTTCTGCCCCTGACTAGATGTAATGATATCATATTTCTATTAAAACACCCCCCCTCCTTTTTTTCCCCCCTACCCATCTTCCTATTCAATCAAGGGGTAGTTGTGGAACTATCTTCGGGATACTTAGTCTTTCTCAGGTCACAGGTTGAAGCTGTCTAAAAATCAGTAAGCATAAATATCTTCATTTACCGTGATTCTTCATGAAAATACTGAAAAGTGTCTTACCTGACATCCATGCAGAACTTACTTTCTCCTCTTTTGAAGAATTAGTATCTGTGCTAGGTTTAAACATAAACGTGTTTCATGTTTATTTTCACAAAGTTAGGCTGTTTTGTTTTGATCCTACGAACGTTACAAGTGTCAGGTCTTTAAAGACAATGATATATCATCTATCATCTGTCATTGGAATTTGCATTTAAATGATACTGTTTATTCTTAAAAAAAAAGTGAGCTGTAATTTATACCCCTTTTTAATCTAGAAGTTGGCAGATAAAGAGGTTTTTTTCGTATAGTTTTTCGTCAGGACTAGCAAGCTGGAGTATCTGTTTCTTTTTGTGTGCCTGGGTCAGTTAGACCCTATCCTTTCATAATTCCTTGTCCACTTAACAATTCTGGCTTCTGCAAGAAGTATGTCCATTAACTGTTTAGACTACACTCCTCTGCCTGTTTTATTACCCTTACTTGAGTTTTTGTGGACTAGTCAATTTGAAAATGTTTGACTTGAATGTTTTCTAATTCAGTTCTGAATGTTTTCTGATTCAGTTTCAGCTGTTGTTGTATTGCTGTTGTGTTGACTTTATGTAACTAATAATTTATGTTAATTACTTGGTTGCTAATGTTCTTTATGTAATTAAGACAGATGCAAAAAGACCAGCTTGTCTTTTGAGCATACCTCTTCTGCGAGTAAAGGGATCAAGTCCTTCATGTTTTTTTGTTTTTCTTATTACTGTCCCACTATATAGTGCACTTAAACTTTGTTACTTGCTAGTTGTACCTAATTTGGCAGCTATGTATTGGTACTGCATGTATTTACTTCTTCATCTGACCTACTTTCTACTTCCTGTGTGCTCACTTCTCCCTTTGAGGTCAATTAAAGGTTCAATGTTAAATCTGCTTGTAAACTGTGCAGTGATTGTCAGTTTCACTCAAACTGCTTGGACAGTTTCAATCATTTCTTTTGTGTTAGAGCCAAATCTAAAGTATTTCTCTACTAGTTTTCTAGTTCTCTATCTTTCTCTGTGTGTGTTTAAAAATACATTACATTTATTGACATATTCCCAAACTTTTGATGAATATGTTTCTAAGTGTTTTGCCTGTTAAAATGTGACTCACCTTGTTTAAATTAGGTAGAAGAGATATCCCCTGTATCATGGTTGGATGGGGAGAAACTTATCTGCAGAACAAACAGTTGGCATTCTTTAACCATGGACAACCTGGAGCTGCTTATTATAGTCAGGATTTTTTAGGACATTGTAAACTCAGCAGGAAAACCCAAGGTCTATGTATCCTTGAACTCTCTTCACTATAATACAAAAAAAATTCACAACCGTGGGGCAAAAAGATCCTCATGCAGGTGATGACTCTTCCCCTCAGCATGTATAAGAGTAGGTATAATGTGAAAGTAATATTATAATTGTATGTAAATTATTATCAATTTAAGGGAGGTTTACTTGATAAGCTAAAGAGTGCACAAATACAGTTTGCAGAGTCAGGAGTGTGTGCTTGATCTGTGGGAAACGTCTAAGCACCCTGGCTTGTGCAACTCTGGAATAAATGACCAAATGTCTTTCCAGAGAGTGTGATTACTGGCTTATTGCACATGGGGCAGCAAATCTGCTTTTTGGAAACATGCCCATATTTTGAAAATCCCTATTATTTTTAACTCCCTTATGAGTTCTGTGTGTGGGATAATCCTTCTGGTTGATAACAAAAGACTTTGACAAGTCTTCCTAAGTTGTTACTCATTAGCAGGTCACCTGATAGCACCCACAGCTTCTTCCCCTCCCCTTAATTATTCCTAGTTTAATACAAGTCTAATTACCACGGTGTTCTGCATCTTGATGTGAGTAGTACCTGTCGAAGCTATATACCGCAACATATACTGCAGCTTTATAATGTGCAATTAAGTATTTTCTGAATGCTCTAGGTTTTGGGTTTGTAATGCTGCAGTACTGTAAGAAGGCACTTTGCGTGGCCTACAATTCCTGACATAGCAATAGGTCCAGAGTACTGCAGCTTTTAAGGGTCAGAGCTAGTATCTTTCAAGGTGATTCTTGTTAAAAGGCACTATTAATTTAGGCATTGTTATGAACACCTTTTGAGGTCTTTGTTTCTTTGATGTGGCATATTTTTGAAACTACTGTGAATGTGCAAGTATTGTAAAAGAGTAAAATTAGATTTAAGCTATACAAATGCATGCAACATCTGGTAAATTCTGTTCAACTTGTTAGCTTTTTGTAAAGTGCTAGTGAGTGCAGTTTATTATTTGCTCCCTGGCCTTCCTGCAATAATTCAGTTGTCTTGATATGAAATTTGATAGGTATCATATTTATAGTTTGACTAGACACAAATTCTACCACTATTATACCCTTATTATGATGTTAATGAGGACTGACTCTTGAGGGGGAGTTCTGTTATTGTCGTGAGTAAAAGTAGGTGCTCATTTTGAGGAGCTGTTATGCTCTGATTTTTGGAAGACAAGTAACTCTAGGTACTTCTCTAGCTATGCAACATCTCTGGTTTTCTTATGCCTTCTCAATGAAATGGATCAGTATGGCAAGTGCTGCTAGGATGTATGCAGAAATATGGAAGTGGCTTTTGGAAGAGAGAATATAAAGTGGTTTTGAAATATGCCCTAGACCAAACAAGGCAAATAGCACCCCTTTCTGATAGGGTTACGGCAGGCACAGAAATACAGGTACTGCTGCTTATGACTCCTTTCTTTTTTTCTCTTCTCTTTTTCTCCTATCTCCTCCTTCTCATAGGAAGGTATTACTCAATTCTTCTCCAGTAAATTAAGTTCTTCATACCATCAAGGTATGATGATGATGATACATAATTCTATTAGAGACTTTTTTTTTTTTTTAGAGGATAATGTAGGTGTGGCAAGGGAAGATGTGGTTGCATGGAAAGAGAATAGTTCATCTGATAGCCCGTTTGTGCTCCCCCTAAAAATCTAAAAATCACTGTTTCTAGCTATGTGCTTCTGGTGCTTCCTTTTAGCTACTCTGCTGTCTGATAGATGCCTCCTGTGAGCTTAATTTAACTCACTGAATTGGTAGTTCCCTCATGTGGCCCTTCTACCTATGTTTCTGCTTACTGGTGAGCAAAGGTGTTGTGCAAATCCAAATGTCTCCAGCAGTGGTGTGAATGCTTAGATGTATGCCTCTGAAAGTAAAGGCATAGAGGCCTTCCCTTTGCAACTGAAATGAGCCTCTGACTTGCTCAGCGCTTGATGGAGTCTAAATAGAAGTGGAGTCTGTTTTGGGAGCACGTGTGGAGAAGAATGTGGGAAAATAACTTTGAAATAAATATACAGCTTTGTGCACAGTTTAGAGGTTTAAGCATTTCTATGTGTATTGAATGTTAGCCATAGAATTAAACTCTGGAGCTGAAATAGTGATTAATGGAACTCTAGTAGTTGTCTAGGAATGTTTAAGCAAGATTGGAGAGATGTGATAATGCTCCTGCTTAGCCTAGTTTAAGAAGAGCATTGACACACTGAAGATGTGTGAAATAAGTACTTTAACATGCTGAGAACAGCTTGATTCTTGCCAGTTGGCTTTGATTCAGCAGCATTTACAGCTGCAAATGGGATGGGCAGTTGTTTACAGTGGTTGGTTGAGAGCTACCTAGCAGCTCTGTATTATTATACAGAGAATTGAAATGAGACATCTGAAATGTATTCAGTCATAGCACCTTATAGTTGAACAAGGTCCAAACCCACGTTAGACTTTATAGATTTTTGCATCCTATTTAGCTTATGTTTAAGAAACATGACCTTACTGTAATTTAATCGAAGACGCTACAGGGAAATCCAGCTTGGGTAGTGAAATAATAATACTAGCTTTACTTCAGAAATTATTTACTAGTATGTGACTTTATCATATAGTCACCTGGTGTTTTTATTCTGTTAACATTTGTGTTACTTACCCACACTTGCAACATGGTGTGTTTTATTTTTTATTTATTTATGTATTTTCTCTCTGTCCTACTAAAGGAAGCTCCTATCTTCTGGGGTTTTAGTATCATCATTTTGTGAGTGCCTTCTACCCCATTAAAATGAGTAGTACAAATGTGTGGCAGAAGGAAAGCTGTATTTGTTAATGATATGTCATGTAAAACTGACAGCTCCTTCCCAAAATACAGGGATTGTTCCTGTTACTGAAATGAGTGCTATCCCTTGCTGTCTGTCAAATTGAATTCCAAATATCTATTGAGAATAAACCTCCCACCCTCTCCTATTGGTGAGAATGTTGGTAATGACAGTGTTTAGAATTTAAAATACAGTTTGAGGGCCAGCTTCCACAGTTTGTTGCATACTGGTTAATAGGGCTGTAAAGAAGAGATGAATGTGGCTACTTCTTTGAGTCTATTACTCAAGAGGCCTGTAAATTTGATTGGCTGTTACAATTCTAACAGAATCATTCGATTTGAGAGCAATAGAAAGATAAGATATCCAATTACCCAAATGATTTGCAGGGTTAGCCAATGTTGTCATGGAGATGGGAGTTGGAACAAATTAAATTTTAAGCAATAAAGTAATCTTAAAGCACGTCTGGGAACAAGAAAATTTGGCAGTGGCACTTACCTGAATTGAATCTTATGTTGACATGCTGTTGACATTGATATACTATAGGGGCCTAAACTTTTAAATGGCATGTTGCTTTTATTTTTTTTTTCCACTTGCAGCCATTGCCAAAACACTGTAGTATATTAGTTTTAAATAAAAGGGCATTAATAATAAGTGCTTATCTCAGTGCTCAGTGTGGATTCAATAACTCATGAATAGCAAAGTTCACAGAATACTAGCCTTAATCATTTAAGGCTTTTGCATATTTAAGTTTTGAGATTTAATTATACCTTCTCTTCCCCCCACGCCCCTAAGTTGTCAGGAACAAGACTTTTTAGAATTGATAGAATCTTATTGTGGCAAACATCTAGAAAGCAAGAAGAGAGCTAACCATTGTGGAGTGCCTCTTCATTTTCTCTTTACTCTATAAATATAAAAATATACACACTTTTTGTTACCTTTTGAAGATCGCAGTCACAGGAAGAATAAGGTTTCACTATTAAACAATGCCACCTATTTCAGCAGTTGTACTGGAAAATATTGAGTGGGTTCTAAGCATCAACTGATTAAAACTTAAATATGGATGCATAATTTTTTATTCAAGGATTTTTTTTTTAAATGAAATGTTTAACCGATTTCTAGTTTGCAATAGGGATTTAAAAATGGTCAATTGTGTCTTTATAAATAGGGCTTTTATGTCTGTAAGACAGATGAAGATGAAAATTGGTCTAAGGTCAATCCATTTGCAGCATTCTCATAGCCTTCTTTTTTATACATATTTTTAGATATTTTTTTCTCTCATCCTCACCACAGATCATCTGAAATGATTTAGTAATGACCAAAAGTGCAACATTGACCTTTACTCTCTAGTGGATTACTGTGTTACATGGTATAAATGGCAGGAAGGCTATTCTGTTCATCCTGGAGTTCAGTGTTGTACTTGGCTTTTGATGTGTCGAAAGTGTAAGTGCAGGCAAAGTATTTTACAATTTGATTTTGAAGCTGTTTTAAATGTGATTTGATGATCTTTAGACTCTCTTTATGTGTGTGTGTTTATGCATTATGGTCCAATTTTTATTTTTTTTTTCTTTCCTGTGTAAGGAATGAGTTAGACATGCTTTTCCAGTACATTAAGTGTATTTGTTTTGTATAAATACTGTGTGATTACATTCATTCCCTCTATCACAGTACTTCAATATTTCTCCCTTTTGTAATGAGCTTTCTGTATAAGTCTTTTTTAAAAAAAAAAAATCAGAAAATAAAAAACTTAAAATAGCATGATCCTGTATATTAAAATTACTTATAGAACTAGCACCTATTGAAAAGATTTTTAGAGGGAAAGGAAAGGGAAAGGTCTAAGGATTAACAAAACACTGAGATTCTGGACAAGTACAGTAGCTGATGTTGCTGGATTATATGAAACTTCGCATACAAACACTTTTGACTTAACAACTTTCAACCAAACAATCCTCTTCTGTCAACTTTTTGTTTGTACTTGCCAATTACACAACATAGCTTTTGAGGAATCTTCAATGGCATGTAGAAACAAAACTGTAATTTCTACAAAATTTTATGTAAATATTGCTTCAATGATGCCAGTTAATGCCATTTAAAGTCAGAATAAGTCAGAATGTTTTCTGCGTAGGCATTCCTCTAAAGTACCAGAGCACTTTTTTTAGGGCACTATTTTATAAGGGTAGACCCTAGACAGTTTTGAGGAGTCTCAAAATTGGTAATATTGCAGTTGTCTTAATACAAATAATTGTCACAATAGCATGTCTTGTAAGACTGAATTTTTGTTTAGATTAATTCAGGTAGTCCTTAATTCCTTGCTGTTAGTGTTGCTCATGAAGTCACAATGACTGTAACAAAATTGTAGACACTGGTTGGAGGGTGGGAGAGGAAGAGGGAAAGTTTAAAATCTTGAAGCTAAAGGGTAAGAGCCGATTTCTCAGGAGTGTAGAGTGTTGTGTTTTTCCATGAGAAGAGTGGCTCCCTCCTGCTCTTTTTTCCCTATTACTAATGGAAAAAATCCCATGAGTGGCAAGTCTGATGAGAAATATTGTTAAAATACTTTATACTTTTCATTGTTGCACAAAAAACAGTAGTACCTATAAAATTGTGCTGATTTAAGTATTAATTCTTATATGGTGCTTTGGAAAGACCAGGTGGTTATAATGCAAAATGATCTGGACAACTGTGAAGAAAAATGCTGTAATATTTTTCTTTTTCTGTGCCTTTTTTTTNTTTTTTTTTTTTTTTTTTTTTTTTAATTGGTATATGCAAGCTTTTTCTTCCTTTTTCCTTAACAGGTCAATAAAGTGACATCTGTAAGTGAATCTTTTATTCAGTAGCTGGCCTTGATGGTTTGTTTTTGTTGTTATGTTAACAGTTCACTTTAGCAGAAGACAAATTTTAAGTACAAACACTTGAGCTTGGCAGAAGTTAGGTCAAAACATTTAAGTCCTTGGTGAGAAGGAAGGGAGGCAAAAATTACAGAACTGAAGACAAACTGTCGGCTCAACTTCATACTATAAAATGCAGCTGAATTCCTTCATGTTAATTTTTAATGATGCTTCAAAAAGGAGGGCAGCACTTCAGTTGGAGTCTGACAAGCTTGTCATTTGCAAATAAATCAAAAGACAATCACTGCAACAGCAAGAACCAACAAATGAAGTAATTTTATCATTCTTTGATAGGCCCCATGCTCAAGTCCTCTATTAAAAATGAATATATTCAAGAGGCTCAGCATTAAGAGCACAAACAATTAAGGGCACTTGAGATGTTCTGTTAAGAGCTACCAGAGAGCTACAAGAGCTTTCATGAGAGAAGCAAACTCTGCAGTCTGCTTTACCAGGGGACTGGAAAGCATGGTCAATTAGTCATGTTTGTCTCTACTCAAGCAGCTTTCTGCAGAATTCTTTGTTACTCATATTTCTGATTGCCTTATGTACCTTAACATCAGCAGTTGGATAATAGCTGTGTTAGATTGGAGGATATCTGGGAGTAACTAATATTTATTTATTTATTTATTGAATTGTCTACCAAAAACAGAAGATCCAAATCTAAATAATATAGGTTATTCAAAACATCATTAATCGGTGGCATAGGTCCAGATTAACCAAGCTCTCTTGAACACTTTTAGAAGAGCTTTTACTTTGAAGAACGAAACTCATTTTTAGAGGAGTTGTCCTGCCACTCCTTTTATTTACTGATAGAGACTGAGTAATGTCGTAGTAAAACCAATCCTGTCTGTAGATGAGAATACTTGCTAAATATTTGGGGATGTTAAATGGGAGTTGTATGAAAACTCTTGTTGAGTAAATAATTAATTATTAGTTAAAAAGAGTACTTGTAGACAAACTGTCTTTTAAGCATAAGCAATATTTTGTTTGAGGTGCAGGAAGATTTTAGTTTTCTTCCTTTCAATGTGAATGCCTATTAGTAGGCACTTGTAACAGCAGCAAGGAATCTAAAAATCAACATTTTTGTACATATAAATGTATTTGGAAGCACACATGAGTAGGAGGGATATTGGTTGTATCAGATGAGCAGTGTATCACTGCTTAAGTGTAAACACTGAACACTTAGGTGTGAAAAGCTGTACATGTGAAAAAATAAGGCCAGCTAATGACAAAACTGTGCCACACCAGAAGCCCTATTCTTAGGTCAATGTTGAGGATGGAGAAATAGGAGCAGGAGATAGATAAAGTTAATGTAAAGTGGGTCCTGAACATTTCATGCTGCTTGCTCTCTATCACTCTTAGTGAAGAATCCATTCCTCTAATGGATTATTGTTACTCATGGTTTTACTTATTTGGTCGTATTGACTATAATATTTTTTGGTCAAGTTCCATTCATTTTCTGTCTGAGTTATTTTAATTCTCAGTATGGGTACCTTGGAAGTCTGTATCTACTCTGTCTCCATACTGCCTCAATTCTGTTCTAATTCTTCTCTTTTTCAGTTGCCTCTTTAATCTCTGTGTTCCTTTAAATGCACCTTCCCAGGAATCCTTGGTGCTGCATCTTGTTTTCAGCTTTCTTTTATGTGTGTTATTTGTCTTTTTTGATGATATATTAATTTTTGTAGGACAACTAATTTGTTTTCTAGACTTTAAAGTTAGATACAAATTTACAGTTGTGAAATAGATTGTGAAAGACACTTTCTTGGTACCCACTACCTTGGTGTTATGCTGGTAGATAATTTGAATGATAGTAAAAATACCTTTTAAAAGATTTCATCTTCAATTTAATCTTTTTTTTTTTAAAAAAAAAACAAAAACTTGTTAACAAGCTATGTACAAGGACCAGATTTGTGCTTAGGTGCCTGTATAGATTGCATGCCTGAGGCATGGCTGATATCTAAAGTAGCTAACTAAGTTTGTGTTCTGATCTAAGCCTGTATCCAACTATTTGTATTTGCAGTTGTATGAAGGCATAGATTTTTTTCTTGTTGTCTCTAGTGTGTGAAGTTAATGTGATCCTGTAGACAAGTTGATATATCTGAGCAAGCCTAAAACACAGTTTTAATCAAATTTTTTTTTTCTGTAGACTGAAATCGCCAAGAGATTGAATACAATTTGTGCGCAAGTCATCCCATTTTTGTCTCAGGAAGTAAGTAAAACTGTTCAACTGTTAAAGTGCAATTATGTTGCTTTTCTGTTTGCAAATTAGCTAGTTTTAAGATGTTAATTTTATCACAATGCACAAGTGTAAGGAACATCTGTTATAGCTGAAGTGTGCAACCCCCCCTGCTAATTTGGTCTAACAAATCTGAGTTCAAACTAGTGACAGTAGCTCAGCCTCATTCATGCTCTGAGGAGAGGGGGAATCTGTAAAATATTACCAATGTAACATAATTATTTCACTTCCAATTGTGTTAATTTTGCTTGCCTGGTATTCAATTATCAAATGTAAGTGCAGTGAAATAAGAACACCAGTCATGTCTACACAGTTCTCACCTTTTACACCAAAACTTGATCTCAGATGTAAAACTGTTACTTAAGGTTACAAACCTGCATAATTGATCTTGCCTGAATTACTATGATTTTAACATATTGCAGGCAGTAGCTGTTACATTTTGGAGCTTGTTATTCTGGATGTGCATTTTCAAATTTTGCAATTTACAAAGAGCATTTCTAATTCTTTTTGAGATTGGTAAAACAGACCTCTTATTTGAAATTTCAGTAGGTTTTGCTGTGTGAGCACAGAGTATATAAATGTTAAAACTGACACTAGTTTCAAGTTGACATTATTGTTCTATCAACTCAACAAAGGAATGTGATTCATTTGCCAGAAAATTAATACTGAAATGTCAGGAGAAGAGAGGTGGAATGACTGGCCGCCTTCAGGGTTCTCACTTGCTTTTGATGAGCAGGTGAGAAATAGGACACTGTTGCTTCCTACTTGTCTAGCATATGTGTTTTAATAAATAGCCTGGATTTCTACAGAGAAACTGATTTTTCTGATGCTTGTTTTCCTGTTTTTACTGTACAACGATTTGGTGCAGTAAGTGCTTTAACAAAAATTCCTCCCCCACTGGCTTGTTCTTATTTTAATAGCATCAGCAGCAAGTGGCTCAAGCTGTAGAACGTGCCAAACAAGTGACCATGGCTGAGCTGAATGCCATCATCGGGGTACGTGGCCTTCCAGGTCTACCTCCTACAGTGTGTATAACCTGCTTTCATACCTTTCTGATTTTCTGTTTTTAAAATAAGCTTAATGATTTGATATCTAACACTTTTCTGATGCTTAATATTGCTCAAATATGTTTGGCTTGGTTTACACAGATTTTTGGCAGAGATTAAATTAACAGCAGTTTCCTATGTGAGAACATGGTTTTGTTAAGCAAAATTTTCCCAGCAAGGAAGATAATGGTTGGGACAATTACTTCTTTATTTGTAGGTATAGGGTATCAGTTGATCTAGTGATCTTTGCCTCTTGCTTTTTATGACACCTGAGTTCTTGTAGTCTGTGCAATTCTTCTTTTTTACCCATTTTTTTGTGAATCTTTCAAGAATTTTAAAACAGCAAGCTGATGAAAAGAAACTTCACTTACTTTGAAGTAGTATTAATTGTCTGACACAATATTCTAGTAGCCTTTCACCAAGTTTGTGCTTCTAAATATGCTGAAATAAGTTAACCCTACTTTCTTGTGATGGATTGTCAATTACAAGTCATTTGTTTTGTATTAATGAACTTTGTGAACTATACATTCCTTCCACTGCATGAGTTCATTTCCCCCTGACACTGAGTCTAGAATATTTCTGATGTTTTCTGCCTTTCCAGACTAAGTGAAAGAAGTAAAACAAGAAGGCGTCCTTTCTGATTTTATTCATATGTGAGCGCCTTGAGCGGATTCAAATTACTCATTTATCAATTTATGTTAATTGCTTGTGAGAAGATGCCCTGCTGGTCTTTATAGTTCCCTCAGACACTTTGTAATGATAATTAGACATGCTGCTGTACGGATTAACAGTGCCATAGTCCAATGACGTCTACAGACAATGGAACCAGTTAATCCATCTGTGCTTAAAATTACATCCCAACTGGAGATGGGAAAAAAAAATAGGAGCAAGGGAGGATTAAAAGAATGAGCCTCAGCTTGAAAACTCTCTTTTCATCAGTTTCTCAATTGCAGATCTGCAGTTGGTTTGCCTGTGGTAAGCTATTGGCAGTCAATTAGGTGAAATAAACTGGGAGGATGACCTTCATTTCCTTTTAATAGCTTTTTTCCTCCCTGAAATGGGGAGCTTCAGTGGATTTTCAGCTTAAATTTTATTCAAGCTGCTTTATTACACTTGACAGATTAGCTTTGCATAAACATACCCCCCCCTTCAAATCTGAGCTGTTTTTTTCCCCTTCATATCAAATTCTGACTGTTACTTAGTTGAGTTGCTAATCATACTTTAAAAATCCACACAATCACATTTATAACTGTCGCAATATTCTCTATTTTTTTTTTAATGAATTACTTTATTTCAGAGATCAAATCAGGTATTCATATAGGATATGTACATTTGATATTTGATTAGCAAAGATTAGAGAACTGCATTTTTTAAATTATTTCTTTAGGGTTAATTTGGAATGGAAATCTTGAGTTCTTAGGGAAGATTTTATGCAGTAAAATGAATGTTTTAAAATATATTTTAATCTCTTTAGGATTAGCAAAATTTGATTTGTCAAAGTTGTAATGGTAGTGTTGTCCTGCGTGTAAATCATTCAGCTCTTAAAAAATCTGTACAACATAGTCTCTGAAAAGTACTTAGATCTACAAGTACCACATTACCCTTTTTTTTTTATGGGAAAGCTCTTTAGGAGCAGGAATAGATACTTTTTTTGGCCTCCAGATTTCAAATTGCCTAATGTTCTCCAGATGAAATAATTCAGTGTGTCATCTTAAAGACTTCTGAACAATGCAATACAAATCTAAAATGAGGAAGTTAGCATAGTGGGTCTAAATGTTCTTTGGCTATGTAGATGCATGCATCTGCATAATACTAAAATTAGACATATGTCACAGTGATCTTTTACAGTCTTACATGATCAATAATTATCTTGTGCTGCACAATAAGTTTCATGCTCAGACATATCCTTAATTTTGTTTGAAAGGGATTGTGTGCATCCTAGAAAATCTGAATAGCATAAAATTGGGTTGACGATTCAGTGGACCTTTGCTCCCCTTAACTGAGCATGCAATGTGTTCAGCTTTCTCCCCGGAGGGGAGGAGACATCAGAAGCCTGTCTGTTCCTACAAGCAGCAGCTGCACTGAAAGTAAGCATAGCCTGGTTTGATAGCAGCTGCCAGTATTGTTCAGGGGCCCAACTTAGTTTAAAGAACAATGGAAAGGCCATGCTCTTCAAGTTCAGTGTCTTTCTAGATAATAAAAGAAATTACAATTTTAAGAGTTAGACATCTATTATGAGTGTGAAAGATCTTGGAACTTCTTGGCAGAATGCAAATAAGTTGGAAGAATCTGAAACAGTGGAAGATGAAACCAGATAGCTCCTAGCCCCACACGACTAAGAGATAATTTATGTACAGTAAATTTCAGGATAAGAAACTTGAATTACTCTCTAGGTGAGGTTCATTCACATGGTTTCTTGTCACTAGATGAAATCTGCGTTTTTTTATGTTACTCTTTGAGAGCTGATTCTTCTTCATTTATCTTTAAGGGCCATTGTTTTTTAAATCTTCATAAATCAAAATATTCCTGTGTGGTTTGACTGAGAGTGAAACAGCAAATTTTGTTCCTGTTGGGCCATATATGAAATCTGGAAGAAAAAAAAAGACTTTAATTAGTGGGGAAAGGTGTTTTTTTTTTTTTAAAAAAAAAAATGCTTTGAATTCTCTTTCTTTTATACATGTACTATTTCTATCTGTTGAATGTGAACCTGATGATGGGGACCTGGAAGATTTGGGACTGTGAGGAATTTAGAAATTTATACCTGCCATCTCAGCAGCTGAATTTTAAAGTTGTGGTATATTTTGCATGAATGATGAATTGACATAACTCATTAGTTTGACCTTTTTTTTTTTTTTTTTTTTTAAATAAGAACAAGAGAAAAATAGGAAGTAATATGTTTGGGCTCAATGAGCTTGGTTAGAACTTCTTATACTACAGGAAGGAGCTGTGAGTGAGGATCAGCTACTGACAGTTGTACCTCTGTTTCTATGTTATTCCTGCATATTTATAGTGCAGGGCTTTTACCTTTCAGCTATTGGATAGCTAAACAACATGCTTTTTTGTGGGGGAGAGGGCGGGATGGTGGAAAAGCATCACTCATCTGTATATTAAATTTGAATGAAGTACTAGATTTACTAGATACTTAAAGCAAACACCTTTGACCAGCAAGGATATGTGTATCTGTTACCTCCTTGGCACTACTGAATGTTGCAGCTGCATGCAGTGCCCACATTTTCGTTTAGGAAGAATAGAGATCTTGATGTGAGAGGATTAAGTAGATTATCATGGTCTAACTTGAGTGTTTCGGAGGGAGGGAGGTATGTGTGTGGTTTTTGTTTGTTTTTGCTTTTGTTTGAGGTGAGATTAAACAAACTGAATATCAAAGAGGTACTCGGAGATCATGATAGGAAGGACCCTTGTCAGTTACTAGTCTGTCCCGATGTCAGCTATTCAATTTTATAAAGTTTCTTTAATAAAATATTAGGTTGTTCTGTGTATAGAACACACAGATATCTGAAATAAAAACATGAGCAGAAAGCTGGAATCTTTCTAGCACCATATTTTAAGTAATGCATTGCTGAGCGCTGAAGTACATCTTATGTTGGCTTTTGAGATGAGTTGTTAATGGTTCTGTGAAATGAAACTTTTTGGATTGACAGTGCTCCTGAGTGCTCTGGCTACAGATTGAGCTGTAGCCATCTGAGAGGGCCCTCCAGTGTTGCATGTGTTGATTGGCTAAGGGATTAGCAAAATGTGGGATTACATTTTTTTTTCTCTCCTTGACTGTGGTTGCCAGCTATCTTTGGGATTGTAGTGTGTGAAGCTTAAAGAGGATGAGGTTAACCTCTTGAGGGTTTATTCTTATGAGTGTGTAGTTAATCCTTGAAAAGCCTATAAATAACTAGACTGTATGCTTCATTATAAAATAGAAATACAGACTAGAACAGAAATGAATGCAGAATTTGTGCAGGGGAAGCACTAAGCAGCTGTAGCATTACTTGAGATCCTCCTCATCTATGATCTGTATTATGTGCCTAGCAAAGACAATATGGGAGAAGGGAGGAAAACTGGCTTAGTTTTTCTAAACAAATGAAATTTAACGAACACAAGATGCTGTCCTCACTTTTAACATACCAACTTGGAAAGCCCAAGTGTTAAATTCTTACCTTAGGGACTATGTCATGTGAGGAAATTTCCTGGCTGCTTCCTGCCCCGCTTAATTACAAGCAAGTATCGTCAAATTAGCTACCGTTAGTGTTACGACTAGTAAGCGATTTTTAATACAGGTGAATAAAGATGATATTTATTGGGATGACAATTGGTATTCCCAAAATGCTAGTCCCTAAAGTGGTCTCTATATATGTTTATTTTTTTCCTCTTTTTTTCCTCTTTTCTCGGCATCATCAAGTTTTGAGGAAATGAGATAGCACAATTCATACTTATTGGTAGTTCAACCTTTTCTAAACAGAATGCTCAGGACAACTTGTGCAGAATAGGAATGAATAGACAATGAAACCCAGCTTAACTCATTCACTATTTCTGTGTATATATATCTTTTCTTCCCCTTCTTGTAGACATAGAGGATGTAGGACCTGCAGTAGAGAGGACGGTGACAGTGTCTAAATGTATAAGCTGAAGTTACAGGCCAGACTTCCCCTAATTTGCAGTTTTACTATGTGATTGGATAAAACAAACTGTGTATGGATCTTATCCAAAAAGGTCTACAAGATTTTCGGATGGATTTCTCCTTTAGAGCTAATGTTCAGGCTACAAATCAGAATGTATATAGGAAGCTGAGCAACTTTCAAGAAAGAAATGAAAATGAGATAACTGGGAGGAGGAGTGGAAAGAGTGGTCATGTAGAGCGTAAAACTGAACATGTGGTGTGGAGGATAACTTTAAGAAATCACAAAAGGCAAGCGCCAGTTTGTATGGCAGTTTATGTCATTAGACTGGGAAAGAACTTGCACTAATGGTGCTCTTGGTAACTATCTTTCTCCCTCTGTGCCCCTCTCGTCTTCCTCCCAGGATCTTTGCTGAATTAAATTCCTGGAAATGAGCAGTACTGTTTTTAAAGGTGCTGGTAACTCTTTAAATCAAGCATGATCATGTGCGGTAGCATTGTGATAACAGAAACAATGATCAGCAAAAATGAATTGTTCTAATGTGTGTTCAGAGATGATAGATATTTGGGAGGAGGCAGTCTCTGCAGAATTTACAGGGACTTTTCAAAAAGCCAATGTGCACATAGAAACAATAAGCAAAAAAGTAATTAAAATTAATTAATTAATACTTTTCTCATACCTAAAATGCTTTCATTCTTTTGAAAGCTCTAAAGTGTATTTTTAGTAACAACTATGACAAAAGGATTTAATATAAATGGTGATAGGCATCACTTGAATTACTACATTTGAATTAACTTTTGGAGTTTAATTTACCAAAAATGCCTTCTACTTTATCCTTAGTATCTTAATCTTCAACAAGATTTGAATTTCAGGAGTATAAAGGAATCTGTGAGGGAAAGAAATGCTTCTTAAGTTATTATAAATTATAAAAATAAACTCCAAAAATCCCACACAGAAGAGTAATACTTACAAGTCATTTTCAAAGTGGTGCTGGTGCGTGTTTGAACTGGTTACTTCTGGGTATTGTGGCACCAGGAACATTCTCTTCAAGTGTAGTTTGGATGGTAGCCACATGCTGACAGTAGTCCAGAAAAGAGGGGGGAAAAGAAAAAAAAGAAAAAAGGCAAATACGTAGATTTTGGATTAGAAGATGAATAATAGCAGGAACTTATGGTGACCCCAGAAAAGCTTAGTTATGCTTGGAAATTCTGCAGGCCAGAAGCAATATATGCTAAAAGATTCTTCCTAGAAATTAAAGGCTTTCATCTGAATCTTTGGATCAAGCAATACATACTTGTATAAAATAAAAAAATTAAAAAAAAAAAAAAACCCACACAAAAAAAAGAGCTTTGTTCTTCAAGTGACTTGCACTGGCAGTGGTCAGAACAGTAAAACTGCTTTCTAAAAATCAGCCTTTGTCTAGCCTGAGATCTTCTTGTGTGCTTTTTAGGTTGTGGTTTTGATTTTCTGGCACCCCTTTAGTCTGGGGAAGTCCTGTGGTAAAGATATGTTTTCCTACACAGTGATCATTCTTTCAGTTTTCACTCTTCTATCCTCCACTTCCTCCAGCTCCGTGTAATCTGTCCTTTGTGAAAACTCTTATGTTTACTAAACATCCCAGAGTCTATTTCCTCCAGTGTTGGCATCATTCTTGCTCTGTTTATTTTGCAGTTCTTAAAAATTTCTCTTGAAACACTTCTTGAAATAGGAACTAAGTCAGGTCTATGCTGAATACTTTTAGAAGAATGAGTGTTAGCTGAAGTATATGCATGCAAACACATGTATACATATATATACATGTTTAAAATTAATTATGATAGCAAAAGGGTTTCTTCTGTTTATAGAGTTTAAATGATGTAACTGAGTGGTGCTGCCAGCTTAGCTGCATATAAGTGCTAGCCATCATTTAGTGGATCCTTGTTTGATATAAGCTATCAAGTTTTAGGCTGACTTACCATGCCTGAAAGCACGGAGAAAGGAATAAAAACTCTCTCCTGTTGGCAGAGGCCCTTGTGTGTCTGCAGCTACACCAGTGAAGTGCTAATGCACCTTGGGGAGAAGATGTCGCTGAACTGAAAGAATTCCATCTGCTGGCAATATCCCATCCTCGCTGCAGGGCTCTGTTGGCGTGGAAGGAACTGATGAGGCTCCATAGCGCAGCTAGACTTCTCGTGTAGATCTGCTCCTGCAACACTGCCAGTCATGCTGGCAATGCTATATAATTATTCCCTCTATGTCAATGAGATGTTAAAAATCTTACCATTTAACAATTATCACTAAACTTTGTTAAATGGTTAATTACCTATCATTTTAGCGAAAAAAAAAAAGTAATGTGCTTATTCACTGGGTGTGGTAACAAATTCGTTTGGGCGGGGTCACCCACATCTATCATTACTGTTTACAACAACGATCTTTTTGAAGAGCCCTGCAGTGTAATATCTCATTGTCTTTCTAATTCTGATGCCTGGGCTTGTCCTCCAGAATGCCTGAAGGAGAGGCAGAGAAACCTTACTGTTCTAAAGTGAGAAGGAAAGTCAAAGCAAAAAATAAAGAAACTCATCAGCTCAGAGCTAAAGAAAAGAAAAAGTATGGTTTTTAATTTTTTTTTCTGTGCCCAGTAGTATGTAAAAGTGTTGTAGGAATTAAACACTGGTTAATAAGCTACCCTATCGAAATCTTTTGCTTATTGAATTATATTGAAAAACATTGAAGGCAGATTGTCAGTTTCACAGGTGTTAAGCTAACGTTATTATTAAAATGTGAAAATTGAATCTGATGGCTGTACAAGTGTACTGTGTGTATTTGTAGGTAGGCTGCAGCTGCCTCCATAAATTGAATTCCTAACAATCTCAATCTTTCTCATGGTGAAATATTTCATTTTCTTTGTAAATAGATATCTGGATTACTCATGAAATACAGAGCATATCAGAAAAATTAATGCTAAAGAGTATAAAAAAACCCCCGAAACTTTCTTAAAAAGGTCTTCCAGTTACAGAAAAGTGAATTTAAGATTTTTGCTCGTGAGTTGCAGATTGTAATATAATTTCAACTGTATTGACAGCTGCACACTTGGTTATTTTCTGCAGTTCTGCAGAAAGCAGTCTGTGCCTCCTGGTAGTTTATTGGCTCCCTGTTAAAATCTAATGCCCCCTTCCTATGAAATTCCATATCAACTGATAGGAGTTAATTTGGCATATTCATGTCAGTGTTGGGGTGCAGAAAGGTTTTCCTTCCATAAAAAGAATAAACTTCAGTGGATAGAGCGAGTGATTGGGGACGTTTATGCTTTTCATGTTTATGATAACCTTTCTTCAGTGAGGTGAAAAAAACCCTGTGATCTCTGATGCAGAAGGGGAACACCGGCTCTGTCCAGATTTAGTGAAACAGGTGCTCATCAGTATAAAAGGGTGGCTAAGGCATAACGGTGCTCTTTTAAATGTTCTTGAGTTGATTGAAATCATCATTGGTTTTTTTGTACTGAGTTTTTTGAAGAACAAAGTGATGGGATTTCTGGTAGACGGTGCTTCAGGAATTGGGATAGTTGAGAACGGAGTCTGAAACGGAGAGGAAAAAAGGCGGTGAGGAAAGAGTCATGTGAAGAAGTGGACAAGAATTTGAAGAGAGGAAAACAAAAATGGCAGTAATCCAGAACCATATGCTTCATGACTTTTTGGAGTAGCCAGGACATGCTGAGAGTCTTTTATCCTCACTTCTATAGATGAAAGTGATAGGAGGGGGAAATAATTTGCTAATGTGTCTGTTTCACTGCTCTGTATTGACAGAACTGTAAAATAAAGCCTCAGCCTCATTTCACTTACCTTAGAAAGGAAGCTAATTTGTGAGAATAGCGCTTTTGATGTGTAGCATTACCTTGTTTACTTATGTTAGCATAAGATACCTTACTTTTCTTAATATATCATCAGTTTTACAATTAAAGTTTGTGGTAGTCCAAATAGTTCCTCCCTGCTTTAACAAAAGGAAAAGAAAAAAAGAGAGGTGCACTGAGCTTAGGGGTGTGATTTGAGTTGTTTAAACAAGTAGAGGCAGGAACTGTGAAAAATTTTGAAGAGCCTTCTGTTCAGAAATTGATTTGTTAATATCAGATTAAGGCAAATTCCCCTAGTAGTAGGAAACAATAACAACGACAAAAACCCCACAAACTTAAAATAACTTTTTTATCTTCCTGCTGAATTCATACCTGTTTTCTGGCATCAATCATCTCCACAGTAAGAAGTTTGATTCCTGTGGGAGTGCAAAATAAATCACAACATCCAAAAATACTTTCTCTGTGCATCTGTCTGTAATATAGCATGAAAAAGGAACAGGTTTTCCCATGAGATAGTTAGGTCTTTAGATAATTAATGCACATACATTTTATGTGTATGAAACTTGCAGGGTTTAGGTAGCTTTTGCTAACACTATCTTTCTGTGGAGTTAAATCTCCTTAAAAGGTGATTATTTTTTCTTTAATTTATAAACGGAAAAAGTTTGCTGAAGACACTGTTTCTTTGTTGTGAAGAGATACGCTCATCCTGCATCTAAGGCACTGTGGCTTGTTCACATAATAGATAGTTTGCAAATAACTTGCACAAAGTTACAAAGACTTCATTCTCTGCTCAGTAGTGAAATATGTTGCAGTGGGTGCTTTCGTGTTTGTTTCCGAACTTGTTTACAAACTGTTTGTAGAGTATAGCTTCTTACTTGTCCGAATAAAATTTGAACTTTAAGGAAACCCAGTGAACCACAATAAGCACGGATACTTATTAATTAGGAAGAAAATGTAGTACCTGACTTTCATTTTTCTAAAATGTATTTAAACAAGGAGAAAGGGCAAGCAGTGCCACCTAGTTTTGCAGATAGCTGCTTTGTTACCAAAGAATATTGCTTCAAATGGTCAGAAGGAAATGTCTTGCAGTGACTGATAAAACCGTTTGTGATCAGTAAATCTGATAGTTTTTGATGTTGATAGATGTCGAGGGGCGTGGGGGGGACAGGACACCTTGCAGAACTGGAGAGGAAACACTGCATCCACCACTGAAGCAGAAAAGTGGGTGGTATGACCTGCATACGTGATGATACAAGTCTGTCTTCATGTATGTAAGCAGAAATAGGTACATCCCTAAGGGAGGTTGCTTGCCTTCTGAAAATTCAGCAATGGCCAAAACAATCTTTATAAAAGTAGATGGTGTAAACTTTAGTGGGAATAAGCTGATAGCTTAATCTCATTTACTCCTGCCAGTCTTGAGTATTGCTAATGTGTATGATGTGTTCTGGTGTTATTCTTGTTTTCTGAGTGGAGGAGATCTTGAAAAAGTATTATGTTGGGTTTTTTCCTTTTGGAAAAGGATAAAATTGCAATATTGGTTTTAAAAGTCTCTAAACAGTGAGGGCAGAGGCTGTTGTTTAGTCAGCTAACTGTATATGCTCAGGTAGTTATCCTATCTGGAAGCTGGAGATGAAGAGGTGATGCTGATTAATGATGTTTGGGTTTTGGAAATATCAAGGTTGCTCAGGAGTTATATGGGCTTCATTGGCTATAAATGTTTGACTCTAATTCTCCCTTCATTCCACTATACAAGTGAACAAACGAAAACCTGAGGATGTCCCCTTGGGAAGAGTGATAAAATTGAGCACAATGGTAAATGTATGGGGAGTTTTTTTGGTTTTTTGTTTGTTTGTTTTTGTTTGGTCTTTCTTTTTGCTTCCTTGTCACTGTCATATTTCTTCAGATGTACAGAATCTGTCTTTGAATGGCTGTCCTTGCCAAATATTTTGTAAATCATTACTGAAGTCGGAGAATCTATTGGTAAGAGTATTGGAGATAGTGCTGTTAAGGATTTTTAGAACCCTTTGTGACTTTAGCTGTTCAGGTAGCACATCAGCACCAGACGATAGAGCCACTGTAGTCTGAGGCGGGGTGTTGGGGTCAGGTTTACACTGTTGATGTGGAACCACATCTGAGTTTGAATTCAGTACTACTGAACAGATACTGAATAGTGCATCACAATCTGTTTAAGAGCAGAAGCATGCTCTGTTTAAAACGGTACCATTTTGAAACTGGAATTTAACTAGGCCATAAGTATTGGCAATCCCAGCAGAGCTTCTTAAAAGTGTTTGGAAGGAGAACTGGAAGAGTTCTTTCTCTGCACTGAATAGGCAAGAAACAAAAAGAAGACAAATGTCACTGCTTACAGATAGGAAGCCTATATCAAAGGTTTACTCACTGCTTTAGGAAATCTGTGACAGATGAAAAATGAGTTCCAAATTTTGAGTCCTAGTTAGAATTCTTTGCATATACAGCTAGAATTTCTGCAGGATGTTTAAAATGAAGAACTGTTCTACTTCTGAGGTTGCAGAGAATTTGTGTTTTCCACATGCAGTCTTTGCAGCCTGGTTATGGGAATACTTGGGAAAAAAATGAGGCAATAAAAACTGTGTATAACCAATTAACTGGATTTGACCCATTTTCTCCCCTTGGAAAAGTGAAGAATCTTTGTTTTTCAAACAAAATAGAGAGTGAATTAGAGACGCTTTTAAAACCAATTCTCTGGTCCATTATCTCAATACAGTTTCTTATGTATGCATCATTGCACTCCACCTTCCCACTTACCTCTGAAACTGAACACAGCACTTGCTCTGCAAGTAATGATAATAATTGGTAGTAAGACAGACCTGTTACTCATCCTTTTCTGAACACATTTCATATGGCAGGTGTCTAGTTTTTAATTAAGTGCTGATGAACATGCTTAGTGGACCATGATACTGCTGCCAACTTTCTCAGTTTTATATCTCACTGCTGCTAAGCCCTTAAAAGGTGACACAGCAGGCATTAGTATCTTTGAAGTGACAGGGAAGTGATTATATGCATAACATAGTTGTTTTTAGGATCTAATCTGGCAAATGTCTAGTTATTAAATACATCTGGTGAGCACTGCTGTTATCTACATTTTGTGTGTAGCACATATTTTTCTCCATTCTAGAAAGAGAATGATATATTCTTTAAACAATTCTAATAGTGTAAGTTAAAAGAGAACACGATTTACTGGGAAGGGTTGTCTTTGTATTAGGAGGACTTGCAGCCTTTTGTAAACATACACACAACGAATCAATAGGCATAAGCATTAAAGAGCAGCAAACCTTAGATTATAAATAGTAAACCACAACATACTTTTATTGGCATGTAAGATGGTTATGGGTTATGAGATTTTCCATCTCAGGTTAGTTTAATGTATCTTTGCAGGGTCTAAGGCATTGTTAAATATAGTGGGCTTTTTTTAATTTTGTTTTACTTAGTGTTTTTTCTCCTGTTATTTTCAGCACCATTTTGGTAAGATTCCAAAATGTTTCTTATTATGTAGCGCAATGCATTTTTTTCTTACAGCCATTATTTTTTTCTCTGCATCTTGAACTGAGGATCACAGGCTTTTCTTCCTAGTGTTCGCATTCAGTACTGTGAAAGATGAAGAATATGACTCTTTGCTTGTCTTGTGCTTTCAGTTTCAGAACTTGTTACAGTTCAAGTGATTGCCTCTTCTCTGAAACATCTGAAATATGTTAAGTACGTGTAGGCTACAAGGCAGAACTAAGGCAACTTTAGGTAACATGTCTGCAACAGTTTGATTTATGAAGTCTGTGCTTCTTGAGATTATCTTGCCTGACATAATTGCCAATTAAACCAAGCAAGAGAGGCATGAAGAAGTAATCTTCACAGGCTTCAAGGGATGATGGGAGCAAGAATTAAAACGTTTTTAGCTTGGTTTGCCTGTTTGGCCTTCAGATGCCCACCCTCTGAGCAAGCTAACATAAACACCTTGTGAAGGAAAAAGCAAGTTTCCCTCCAAGATGGCAATTTGAAGGTTAAAAAAATCACTTTTTTTCTTCTTACATAGTTGCTTGTCATAGCTAGGTAATCCAAGGTGGTACTCCAAATGTGGACAAGTAAAACCAAAAACTATCGTCACTGCACAGTGCTGTGGCCTGTGCATGTGGTCTGGTGGCTCAGGTACTGATGGCAGACCTCAGTGACTTTGACCAAGTAGTCAAAGAGGAGAGGAATGCTAGGATGCCACCTCTGTGGAAGAACCATCCAAAAAGTCACCCTGTCACTTGATTTGAGAAAATGCGCTGGAAACTGCTCAAGTCTTGATGAAGTCTGTTAGGAGGAGAGACATCCTCTTAATACTTTTTTCAAAATATTGGCCTTTGTGTAAAAATAGATATTTAAAAATAATTAAAAAACCCCACTACTTACATTTTTTAAAATGATATTTAAATTTCTATCAAATAGAGTTGGCATCAGTAGTGATGAGTACGTGTTACACCTTGAATTGAAGACTAGTGTTGCTTTATATACTGCATGTGAAAAGGAATTGCTAAAACTTGATTTGAGAAGCCAAAGCTTTGGTAAACTCCTCAATGTTTAATATTGCCTGGAGGGTCTTTGGCAAATTAAGATTTAAAAATAAATAAAAGATGGCTGCTTCACAATTGTGAACATTGGAAAAGTAGAGGAATTTGTAAGTAACTCAGATAATGTTTTGGGTTGAGAAAAATGAAAAGTAAAAGAAGTTAAAGTGAAGGAGTACCATAGTTATGTAAGTAATAAACAGTCATTAATATGCTGCATAAGATCGTCTGCAGAAGATGAAAAAATATTTTGGATTATTTTGAGCATTTTGGAGTGATTTGTGAAATACTGTGAGCTTTTTGTCTAAGTATTGATGTGATTTCAGAACTCTCAGTAGTGCCAGATTAAATTTGCCTACTCTTGCAATGCCTTTCAGTAAAGCCAGGCTGTTGGTTTGTTAAAGCCAGACTGTTGGCTTATTTTGATGTATTCCTTACAAGTTTCTTCCCTTTTGACTGGAGATTTTGAGAACGTAAATAGAGTTCTTCATTACCTCTTAATGGAGGTAATGCAGTAGGTTATATCAGAGGGTACCTTTACTGTCTGTAAAGTAGTTATTTGTATCCATCCAGTTACAGTGCTACAGTTCGTTCTTTCATGTACAGAGACTGGAGTAGGTATTTCAACTTAAGATCTGATACAATTTTGTTTACTGCTGAAGGGAAGCTTTTTTTCTTCTGATCTCTGCCTTGGATACTTACTAATAGTGCTTTGCTCAGAGTCTTAGCTTCCTTCCTTTCCCCCTGGTGTCCAATTGAGAACATACTGTTCAGATATTTGCTTGTCTTAGTCTTTGCTTTGATGTTTTCTCATGATGCTCACTTTCAGCAGATGGCTGAGGGAAAGAGGCATTCTTTGTTGTGTGTTCCCATGCCCAGTGGCCCAAGTACATGACAACGGCATGAGATAAAAAACCTGTTTTCGTGTAGCAAGTTGAAGGAGGCCTATGTCCAAGATAAAGATCGTTTTGAAGCCTCTAAGACATCTATGCTGAGCATACTGGACAAATTAGATTGAGCGTGGAAAATTCTAATGAAAGGAAGCCAAGATCATAGCAGCTTTAATTAGAAAATGCCTAATATTTATGCTTTGAAAAAGTCACTCTTTTTTGAAACATAGGATGCTGGGTTTGTTACTGTGTTTTACGCCTACTCATGATGGAATTGTTCGTGCAAGCTGCCTTTGGAACAGGAGATGTTTTACTTCATTAGAGCCATATTCCTTGTGGGAAGTTCCGTGAGCTCATTGACACTATCTGGAATATCCGTATTGTAAGCCTAAAGTTGGCTCCCAAGCCCAGTTTGTGAACAATCTTTTTCCAAAGGCTTAGCTAGAATAAAATCGGCATTTAACTAGATCAATTAAATATGAAATGGAACAATGTCTTTTAGATATTTTTTCTTATTCAAACTAAAAGCAAATCTGCTGTTTCAAAATGGTGAGGAATGGAGTAAAGCTATCAATATCAGTCTTATCAAACATTTTTTTCCCTCTTAAGAATTCTGCTGCTGCTGTTTGCCACTAGTAAAGTTGTGACAGTATATGGCTGCCCAAAGTTAAATTATTTACTGTAGTAAAACTTTTTTTTTTTTTTCTTCCAGGCTGCAGAATGAGTATCAAGCTGCTCTTTTTATGGTTTGTGGGACATGAGCACAGTCTTCTGCAAGCAGCATTTCTGCAATGTAGTACAGTGTAGGATATATAATGTGGTGGGACAAAGAGGGAAGGATCTACAAACAAACGAAAAAAGCAGAGCTTAAGAAAAAAAGAATATGTTGATTTTCAATAACTAACCATACTCTTTTTTCCTTTTCTTTCCCAAACTATTTGCTACACATTGTTGTCCTGGGGATGATGGTGCCACTGACAACAGCAGCAGCAGTTGCAGGCTCAACATCTCTCCCATGGCCATGGACCTCCAGTGCCTCTAACACCACATCCATCAGGTCTACAGCCTCCTGGAATCCCTCCACTTGGAAGCAGTGCTGGTCTTCTTGCCCTTTCTAGTGCTTTGGGTGGGCAGTCTCACTTGGCAATAAAAGATGACAAGAAGCATCACGATGCAGAACACCACAGAGGTGAGAGGCATGGCAGGCCTGATTAGGACATTGTCAGATATGCTCATTGCTGCATATTGTGCGCATCTATAAAGAAATTGAGTTATATAGCGTGAGAACAAACTGTTGGCAAACATTAAAATGTCTGCATATATACCACTGAAACAAAATTCATCTTGGAAGTTTTCAGTATTCGAAATTGGGGATTGCTCAGTGTCTTATGCTCTGTAGTTTGCAGGGCATTTTGACATCCTGATAAATGCTTAGTGGCCTGCAACATATTGTGGAACAATGTTTGATGGGGTAACTTTTTCAGAGAAAGTAATGTTGTTAAAAGGGTGGGTGGGAAGGTAGCGGGAACGAAGAGTTAAATTTTTGAAGTCAATATGTTCAGAAAAAGAAGTTTAGATAATTGCATCTGTTACTTTAGTTTCACAGGCTTAAATTCTAGTGCACAATTAAATATTGGGCAAAATTGCACTTGACTAATTTTTGAAAAGAAAATTATTTATTCTGTCATGAAATAAAACTAGGTTTTGTGTATGGTTAAACTGTAAATCATGTTTACAAAATACTGTAATTTTCAGGAAATCACTGTATTAGGAATGTGCAATGACTTACATAAATAAAAGCCATTTTAAAACTGTTTGCGGCTTGTGTTCTAATTTTCCCCCCTTTTTTATTTCTGCTCTTGCCTCTGTGTCTGAACGGGCATGTCTGTGCATTTCTTGGTTACTACGGGAGCAGACAGAGAACCAGGAACAGTAAGTACCAGTACTCCTGCTAATGTTTCCACTTCTACGTTTTGCTATAAACATAATTTGCTCTGTTTGTCCTTCTATTTTGTTTTTATTTAGTTATATTTTTGTGATAATAAGCATTTTCTGATATATGTTATCTATTCAGAGATTTCTTAGTTCATGTGAAATATTAATTTTTTTTCTGGATAGAGGACTTGTATGAGTTTGGTAGATTTGTTTGAGCAGAGTGGTTTGGGTTTGCTTGAATTTTAATTAGATTTTGTTTCTTTATAAAAAAAAGACTTCATGTCTAACAGAACTTTGTGACTGCAGTGCAACGTCTGTATAATTTGTAGTTGGAGATAAGATTCCATTAGGATTTTCTGATATTAAAGTTGCAGAAAAGGTGAGAAATTTAAAATTTATGTGTTATGGCTGTGAAGAGATTTTTGGCCCAGCAGTTTCTGTAACTCTAGTCTGCTTAATTGATGTGAATGTCTTTGTAGCTTAATTTGTGCAGTTATTTTAACTACTCTAGAAGTAAATTTTCTCTAGATATAAGCAGTAATACAGTTGGTCTGAGAACATTTGTTTTTCCAGAAATCAGCCAAAGAACTACTTTTTTAGGTTTTGATGTCTATAATACACTCTTGTGTTTTGAGTGTTATTACTATTTTAACCTGCTAGAAATGGTCATGTGCAGCTTTTATTTCAAATAAATTATTCTGCATGTTCATGCAATATATGTGAGTTTGAGCTCTCATGTAGTTCTTACTCTCCATTGGAAAAGAGAAGAAATAGAAGCAGATAATAATTGATAAATTAGTGGTCCTAACCTGGCCTTATTGCTTGTAAATGTTGGTTATTTCGGTAGTAGCTTGAGAATTACCTGTTTGGAAACTTTTGGATATCTTTTCGAGGCAATCTTTGTTTCCATATTGCAAAGCAAGAAGCATTTATTTTAGCCGGCTTACTGTGGCAGTGTTATTAATGTCAATGTAACTGTGGAAGTAGTTTAAAGTTGTGTTTCTATGAAGCTTCAGAGTTATAAGAATGTTTGTGCTTGAGTGGTGTTGACCAAGAGCTGGATTCTCAGCTTCTTGCTTTCTCAGGAGCTAAGGAAGGTTTGCATTGTATGTGTATGATGGTTTTGGTTTCTGTATTTGTCATTTTATTGTTTCTTGTCCCTTGTCCCACACTTTGACTACTTATAGTTCACTAGAAAATTTCATCAAATAACTTTTTTGAAGAGTATCAGGCTGCACTTACCCTCACTTTACTTACCTGTTCTGTCTTGAATAGCAAATGTATAAAGAGTATTTAAGTTTGAAATTCATATGTTTAGAATGACAATGTACTGAAATTCAGAATCTGAATTTCAAACTTGGAGTTAGCTTTGAGTTAAAATGTATTTTGGCTTCTTTAAAGTGAGAACTATTTTTGGTCTTTTTCAAGTCTTTTTAGGTAAATAAGCAGTCAAGATTATATATATATATATATATGTAAATGCTTCCATACTGCAGTGAAATTTATTCACAACTGAATATAAGGTGGAATATAAAGATATATGAAGGATTTCGTTATTGCTTTGGAATACATGATACTAAAATAGTTTGGTCAAAATGAAAGTGTAGAGGTGTGGGTAATGGCAAATGGATTTTGACTGGTGTAACTAACCATCCAAAATTTAACCATGTTATTGTTGGAATGCAGCCATTCCTACTATTGCATAATCTGACTACAGCTGATAAAGTTGAACAAAGCAAGGGAGTTCTGCAGTTGAACTTTAATAAAATTTTAGGAGACTTCAGTGCAAACTGGCTTTTTGCTGTGCTTTTCTAGAGAGCGTAGTGACATCTGTCAGACTCATCTCAGGTGTCCAGTTATCACTTGTCCTCCCACGCTTCTACTGTCCTGTCTAGACCGCATAGAAATGCAAATGTTGCCAAGTGCTGTATTGTATCACTAATAATTTGTAGACAGTGAATTGTAACCTTTTTGTGTGTTTGGGATTCGTGTGTAAGGTTACTGTTTGTTCTCCTGAAAAGCATCGAGCTTGTGTTTTTAAAGACTTAGGAAGTGCTCATAAAATTTGAAAGAGGTTTGCTTCTGCCTGGGTTGTTTTGTGTAAATGCTGCTATTGTTTTGTAAAGCAGATGCTGTTTACAGCAGAAAATCATTCTATGTCTTTAGGTCTTCATCCCATTCTTCCCTTCCAATCTTGTGGACAGGGGAACATGTACAACTGAAACCCCCTTTTTTTTGGTTGATATTGTATACAAGCTATTTTTATAAGTTATGTTTTAACTCTTAAATAGCTGAGAGGAAGTCGCAAAAAGTTAGGAAAAGAAATTCTAATTTTATAGTCCTTGTATGGAAGCAATGAGTTGGTTTTAGGAGAATTAATCATGCTTTGTTGCAGTTTTACTACTTTGAAGTTAACTAATACAAAATAGCAGGAGTTGAGGGATAGTGACAAAAGTTGAAGAACAGTGAGAGGATTACAGTGGTCCAGTTTAAGTGTTTATGGAGAATTTCTGACCCTTCTAGTTGTGACAAACATTATCTGGGAAGTACTGAATTGACAATAGACCTTACTTGTTCTCTGCTGACACCTTTGGATTATTGAATCAAGGAAAAAGGCGACTGAAACCCATTTAAGCTTCTAGAAATTTAATGTTCATGAAATAAAGATACTAATCTAAAAATAACATACAGGAGAACGATAAAAAAGGGGAGCAGTGGATAATTTTACATAACCAGTAATTTAAAGCAAAAGCCATTTACATTATAGTTTGTCTTGTTTTACTGTTGTGTGGAGTTTGTTTTGCAAAAAAGCATGTTCGTTAGAGGAGGGCAATTGATTCTGGAGTTGAATAATCCTCCTCTTCAGTACAAACTTTTTATGGTTTCCTCCTACTTATACTTTCTTTGTATCATGGTGAGTCATGATTTCTTGCAGCACACCTGGAATCTGCTATTTTGGTTGTTCATGGTAGATGCGATTCTGCTTTTTCTACTCAGCAAAGGATCATATATATTCCTGTGTGTACATATGGATATTGGTAGGTAGTACTGTAGCAGCTCAGCTCCAGTGCAGTAATGGAGTGACCATAATAGCCCTACTTGGCAACGCAGACAAATGCAAATTGAGTCAGCTGTCGTACCTGGCTCTTGTGCTTGGAGGTTGCAGTTGGTGATGATGTGGAGTCAGCGAGTGACTAAGCATAGAGCAACTGTAAGTGTATGTGTGTGTGTTTGACTTACGTAGGGCTAAGGGGAACCCATCGCTAGAGAAGTCTTGGCTGAGACTAGGTGTAGCTGAACCACAAACACAGATGTGATATAAAATCAGTTATTTAATTGCCGTAGTGGTCAGTATAAAGGTGATTGTGGGTGCTGTACATGCTAGTGAGTTACCTATGTTGCACTATAATTGGTACTAAATGGGATGTTGTGGCCTCCCAGCATCTAGTTCTGACATGCATATTTGTGGTTTGGAAATGGTTCTTCAGGGAAATCAGCATGGCAACCAAAGTGTATTTGAATAATAAGCATTATATTTCGGTTAGGGAACCTGCCTTCTCTCTGTGCATCCATGACTAAATTTACTTTTCACATTCGCTATTAGTGGTTTCAGTGTTTAAATTCTGTTGTCAGCAAAGTTGCTTTGAGCTCCTAAGTTGCCTGTTTACAGTCTGCTAACACTGACAGGAATTAAGCGCACTAAAGTTTTTTCTTCTTTAAAGACTTACTTGAAGACAAGGATTCAGGTGAATAACTTTTAAGTCATTGGAGGAAAAATAAAACATTTACTTAAGATGGATTTTAATTGCTTTTTGTGATCCAAGTTGTGTGTTCTACAGACGTATTGATAATCCCTAATAAATTAGTTTCTTAGTATAAAAGCAAAGATTACCCTCAACTACAAGCCTAGTCTGTGGAAAGTATGACAAAACAAAACAACAACAAAAAAAGCAGTTATGCCGTTTCTCCTGAGGAAATAGACTTTATATGTACATTGATTTGTCTGAAAGATACAAAACAGCATCAGAGATGCCAAGTCCAGCTGAAAGTATTGGTTGTACTAGAAGCACTGCTTACAAGGATGTGTAGCTTCATAGTATTGTATAAAATCCTAAACATTAATTATTCCAGTAACAATAGTAATGTACAGGAGCAAGTTATTTTTAATCAAAATTGCACTTTTTCTGGTCTTGGTTACAGCTTTTAAAACTTTCTTTAAACAAACAAAAGTCCTTAAACAAAACAAAACCAGTGGCTATTTAATTATCAAGTTTAATGATCTATTTTGCGTAAGTATCAGAATGTTTATGGGGCGAATACAGAACAATACAGCTATTATAAAGTAAATTATTGTAAAACAGCTTCTAGTTTATATACAATGATTCCAAAGAAAAGTGCCTTGTATAGATTTGGTAAGTTAGATAAAGAGTTTTATTGAAACATAAATATATTCAGAGGGGGAAATATTGCAGAGTAGACTTGTCAGCAATTTTTTTTGGACTTAGAATGTTTTTATGATATATTAGCCCTCAAGCTTTTGAGGAAAAAATCAACTCTGAGAGTCTTTGCTTGGCCTATGGGAGATAGTAGGATATGCAGAAATTGAGCATCATGTTGCAGCTGCTGTGTGTTGTTGGTCAGTCAGTCCTCAGAACATCCCAAATTTTATAAAATTTAATAAAATACCTTTTCTTCTTGCTTTTTTAAGTGCAACTGCTGATTTTAGATGTATTAAATCAGTATTGCAGGCACCGATGGTGTTTGAGTGCTTACTGTTGTGTTTTTGTATAAATCAGATATGAGTTCTGTGTGCTTAGTTATCTTTTTCAGTATTTCAATTGTAGCTGATAAATATACAGGATATTGTTGGCATTGTCTAGGTAGACACATGATTTTACCCTTATTCAAGTTATTTACCTGAAAAGAATATAACTCTAATAAAAAGATCAACAACATCAAAACAATTCTTCTTTACTACATATACTTCATGACAAAGTTTTTAGCTGCTCCCTATAGCTTTTATGTAGTAACTTTAAAATGCATAGTTGCTAAGTCCTGCCCAGATACTGCCCTTTAACCACCATTTCAGTATTGTCATTTAATTATAGCAATTTTAAAATAAATTTGTTTATTCAATTTACGATATTTGAATTTGCTTTATTCTAAATACTTTAGCAGTGAAATAGGCTCCAAATGATTTTTGTAAAGGAATGCTTTTCTTAAAGACTTTCTCTTTATAAAAGACACTTGCAATATTCGTATTTGTGGTTGTTTGATCTGGTAGCATGCTTTTTTACAAGATTCTATTGCTACAGACATTAGGGGTTTAATACTGAGTATTGGGGCTTTTCCTTTGAGATTGATATAAGCATCCAAGACACTGAGTTGCTGAGTTTGTACATTTTGGGAAGAGATGAGGAGTTGAATTCAGATTGTATGGATGCAGTTAGCTCAGTGATCTAACAAGCCTCCCCTTTAGCTACAAAACGTCATGGAAAAGACATTATTTTGGGTTTCTCTATACTGGATTTCATTAGACTCTCCTATATGTGTTTGGTAAGCCCCTTGGCATTTGTGTAGCTTGAATAGTCGTGAATAAAAGAACTTAGAGGTGGCTTTAATGTGCAGCTCCTGAAGTAGGAGAAAGGGGATTCAGATTGCTTTATGTACCCCATTTTGTTTTCCTTTCCCTTGGGACTGAACACTAATGCTCGAGCTCTTCAAAACTACTGTGGTGGTGTCTTCAGGTTTTAAAGGTGGGGGGAGTTATTTAGTGCTTAGCTCACAGGCTATTTATATACGTTCATCATACGTTAAAAGTAAATGCTTCTCTGACTCTTAGGTAGATGCAGATATTTCCTTTGTGACTTATGTGTATACTGTAGCATATATGTTGATATTAGGCTGAGATATATGTGTGCGAATGTAAATGTATATTTACTTGGTGTTTGTATGACCATATACTTATTTATGTAAGCACGTACTTGGCTTTTAGAAACTAGGCTTATCGGGTCTTTGTAAAAAGATTTTTTTTTCCTCAACTCTTTTGGCATTGTTCACAGCATTAACACATCACTGAACAAATTGCCCTCTTGCATATGCTAATCCTGCACTTAAAAGAATTCATTGTAACATGCTTTTAATGCCTTAGCTGGAATGGAGGTGGGAATGCAGGCATGTCAAATTGTCATGTGACTGAAAAATATCTAAAATGCCTTTCTTTTGGGGTCAACAGTTTGTACTTTGCATATCTGAATGAAGGTAGCCCGTGTTCTTTGGGGGAAAGATTAGTCTTTGCTCTTATCTTTGTGTATCTATTGGCCTCAGTTTTTCAGACCAAATCTTGTTAAATATTTTAGCCTCAGCTTCACACTAGTGGTTAGGGCCATGTTGGCGGTAAAGGTGCTTCATCTTTGTTTGCAGTAAATTTGTTGAAGGCATCCAGTTAAGTTCACCACAGGGAACAAATGAGTCTGAGATAATCTTATTTAGTATTTACTTATTATTTAAGAGTTAAAGGTCTTACTCTTAAGTCTCTCCTTTTCTGGAGGTGTAGACATACTAAAGCCATGTTTATTTTGGTGTTCCTGTAATACAAAAAAAAAAATTTATTCTTACATGCAAATGAGCAGACATCAAGTCTATTTGTCTTAAAAAATAAATTCTATTGAATTAAGTAGCTAAATAGTTGATGACTGACAAGTGAAATAAACTTTCGGTAAGTTGAGCAATGAAAAGCTAAGCTTACGCTTTAGAATGCATGAAGCTATATATGTTTGCTTGGAGTACTTTGATTCAAATTAAGTAGAATGAAAGATTACGTAGGTATCACATTTCTAAAGCATCTTTTGCACCCAGTGTGCGTTTTTAGGCATGTACAAAGGAATCTTGAAGTTTGGGTGGTTTTTTTTTTTTTTTTTTCATTGACCTTGTCTTTTTTGTCTTTACAGAGTAATTCTCTGTTGGTCCCGGACAGCCTGCGAAACACAGATAAACGCAGAAATGGGCCTGAATATGCCAATGACATCAAAAAGAGAAAGGTGGATGATAAGGATTCCAGTCACTATGTAAGCAAATCCATGTCAAAGAAATGATTAATTTGTTTGTGGATACAGTGTGTGTTTGAAAAGTGAAAGAACTGTGAAGAACAAGGCAATAGTACATGAATATATGTGCCAGAGAAACCATTATTCATTCTCTGGAAAGAGCAGTGACTCAATAGTTTAGGCTCTTGCCAAGTTATGCTCAAAAGGCAATAGGAAGCCAGGAGTATTTGGTTTTGATTCATGAGTGTTCTGAGTTTCAGCAAAAGATCCTTTTTGGGCAGCTGTAAAACTGCTACAGTGCTGCTGGTGGTTTGTTGAAGGTGGGAGTTTCCCATTGAGTGGGGGAGGAAAACAGGGAAAAACAAGTAGATTTATTATATTAAATATTATCATGTTGATTAGTAGTTATTATTGCAAATTGCATATGTTTTGAGGGTTGTGCCAACTTCCTGAAGTTTGTTTTTTCTTTTGTTGATACGGCAGTTTCAGTAGAAATCAAGCTAAAGCAAAAAGTTGTTTGTGTTCTGCTGTTTGACAAATACTGCTTATTTCTCAGTTCCAAAGGGGCACTTCAGTTATACAGTGGTCTGTGTGAACCTCACAGGCATATTTCAACAGACCTTAGAATAATCTAGATTTAAAATGTACTGAGAAGTAGAACTTAAAAAACAAAGTTTTTCTTTGACATAGTATTCGTGCGATTTGAAATCTCTGCTGTTGATAGATTTAATCACTAATTACTTACTGGAAACTGAAACCCAAGAGAAAATGAGATGATACTATATTTCATCAATATGTGGAAGCAAAATTTCTCTTCCGTTTGAACCTGCAATATGTGGGAGAAGGCCTGCTGTCAGTAGCACTTGAGCAACAGAGCCACTGACAGCATGATGTAGTTACTTTCCCCTTTATGCACATTGTAGTGCTGTATTAGTGTTGCAGCTTTGAGTCTTCTTTCCACCACTTTCCAGTAACCTAATTTTGATTTCTGAAGCTTCTGGCAAACTTTCCTATGCTACTCCTTCAGCTTTGCGGCCTTGAAATTTTAAGGTTGATTTTCATCTTAAATATTTACAGGTTAAGTAGGCTCAGACTACATAAAACTTAAATATTCTTTGTTCTTGCTCCCTCCCCCCTTCTTTCTGCTGGAAATGAAGGGAATTTTAATGTGATAGTTATCCATGAGATAATTAGAGAAAATTAGCTGAGAGCGTTTAATAATTACATGGTAAATATTTTTGCCTTCATCAAAGCAGTATCTCTGGTGAATGAATGAATGTCCCCTGTACACACCCTTCATGGCCTGAGGGAAGTTCTCCCACCACATACTCATTTATACCTGTTCTCAACATATGTTTGCTTCATATTCTTCAAGTGCTGGCAAATACCTTGAACTGGAGCTTTCATGTTCCTTTCTCTGTTGCACTCTTTGGAGGAGCAGTTTCCCAAGTGAACAAACAGAACTACCATTCTGCGTCTGTCTCCAGTGGCACTCTTGTTAAAGCAGAAGGGAAGGCCCTTTTATCACTTACATCCTTGAGTTAAAGGAAGTAATGCTTTCCTTTCTTGATGCCAGAGTTAAGTGTGATAGTCCAGAAACTTAGAAACCATTGCTTATTTAATTCAAGACATGGGAACAATTTGAGCAGTCCCTCACGTGTCTCACTTCTTTTCCTAGAACATTTTTGACTAAAAATACAGTTCTTGGAAATGTCAACCCTTTCCATGAGAAAGTTTTAGCCATTCCCTTGATCATTCTGTCAAGTCTTCCCTCTAATTGAATCACTATGGTGGTCAAAATCACCACAGCCTATCATGCGGATATGTCCAGTGGATTTTCTAGCCCACTTTGGAGACTGGGAACAGAAAGCACTTGAGTAACAGCTTCCAGGAGGCACTAGGGCAGCCCAGATGAACTAAGCCAGAGTGAAACTAAGTCAAAATTCAGTATGACAATCCCCAGCAAAACATTTCAATTTGAGAATGTCAAACTCTTTTGATTTTGATAGGCAGTAATTTTGAAGTCTGTTGTCATTTCTGGAGAAAAATTGTCCTATCATTTTGGAGAAGCTGATTCATAAACAAAATGTCAAATTAATGGAATTTTCTAAGACACATGTGGCTTTTGGATACACACATTAAGCAATAATTCTCATAAGATTAAATAGCAAATGAATAGGATCAGTTTCTTTTTTAATAGTAGTGATAACACATATTGTAAGGATAATGAGAAGGTTTTTCAGACCATCTCTGACTGATGGCAAGACTGGCACTAAACTAGTCCTCCCTCATTTAGGTTTTGTTGTTAAAGCTAGAAAAATGTGGTATTCCTCTTTTATATCTTGTTTACCTTAATGCTAGTGAGTAAAGAGTCTTTATTCTCAAACAAAAGGCAAAAGGTCAGAGTAGACGCCTAGTTTCTTTTTTTCTCTAGGCTCTAGAAGTATGAAATAAACTGAACAATTTATTTATTTATTAATTTATTTTTAATAGGACAGTGATGGGGACAAGAGTGACGATAACTTGGTTGTAGATGTATCCAATGAGGTAACCTTTTTCATTTTTTTAGTCTTAATGTTTGTTCAAGCATTAAAGGAAAAGTGCATTCAGTTAAATGAAAGAAACATTCTGTGTGAATATATTAAAATATTCACAACTTCTCATTTCTTGTTAATACCACAGTTGCCTCGTTGCTTTATCTGGTTGCCCTGTCTGCTTTTTCTGGTGCTGCCTTCTCCATATCTGTTCTCTCAACAGTTATGTTCTAACATTTAGCAGCTGTTCTATAGTGGAGGAGGTTTTGGCAAAACGCAGGTGTAGGGATGAGTTTTTTTTATACTGCTGTCCTTAAATGAAAAGCAAAAATAATATTTGACCTTATCAGCAATAGTACTATTAATAACACTTCTAGCGGCTTTTAAAATTACAAATACTTTAATTTCAAATTTGAAAGACAAGTTTTGCTACAAATATATTTAGAAATAGAAATAGATTTGCTACAAATCTGTTTAGAATGAAATCAGCTAAACTCTCGCAATTTTTTTTTTTTTTTTTTTTTTTTCCCAAATCAGAAACACTTAGAAAAGTCTCCTTTTTTTTGCTCTCTCTTTCCAAAATAGAAGTTTGGCAGTGACATTAAGGTGGAGGAAGGGACTCACCTTCCGCTTCATCTTTTATCTCAGACAACTGAAAAATTAAAAAAGCCTGCGTATGCCAGAGCAGATTCTTATGCTGTTTAAAAATAGACAGGTCCAGAGGCTGACAAAGAGGAAGTGCGTTTAGCAGCTTCTAGAACCCAAATTATTTCAGACAAGTAGAAAAATGGATATCCAACTAGCAATATAGGAATGATCTCGTAAGCCCTGGTTATTATGGTACTGCTCCATAATGAATTGGTAGATTTGCTGCTCTCTTGTGAGGCCTTCCCTGCCTTGCTACTACGTTTCTCATGAGCAGAAAGAGCATAGAGGACCAGCAGAGCTTTGATGGCTTTGTAGCTTTCTGCGTAGGTTATTTCAGGATAATGTAAAAACAGAGAATGTCTCTGGAAGATAAGAAGATAATTACCTGAGAGATTTTTCTTTTTTTTCCCTGAAGATGCAAGTAGTGATGCCATTATGAGTGGTATTAAGTAAGAAGTAGCAGATAGATCTTATGGCCTATAAAGCACATGCCTATATCACTTTCTCTGAAGGTAGAGATGATGAAATTATATATTTCCTAAAAAAGATTATCACTGAAAAATTTGTTGTTCACTAGCAGTACATGAAGGACATGTGGAAGCAGTGTAAAGTTACTACTATTACTCTTACTCTTCTTGTCATACAGGCTTTTTTAGCTTGTACTTATGAGTACTAGAGAGCAAGCCCTACACATGGAAACAGTTTATAGTTACATGTAATATAAAATAACTCCAGATTACTTACTGGATTAATTTATTTATATCTAGACAAAACTAACAAAGGAGGTTAAGCCTTTTTCACAGAGACAACGGAGTCTCTTCATCTGAACTTACTCTGTGAATTCTTCTACATTCTCCTCTCTCCTTCTCACAGCGCCTTAGTGCTATTAGTATACCAACCCATAACGTGATTTTATGCCATTATTCCGTTCCTGTTGCTTAGGATCCGTCCTCTCCAAGAGCAAGTCCTGCTCATTCGCCACGTGAAAATGGTATAGATAAAAATCGCCTAATGAAGAAAGATGCCTCTAGCAGCCCAGCATCTACAGCCTCTTCAGGAAGTTCGACTTCTCTGAAATCCAAAGAAATTAGTTTGGTGAGTATTACAAGCAGTTTGTAATACAGAAAATGTTATTTTTGCAAGTTAAGTCTACTTTTGCCTTGCACTACAATATTTTTGGCAGAAACCATATGATTTTAAGCACTGGAAGTTGAAATTGATTACTGTTCCCAGTCTTTACAGTACAGTTTAATCTTTCTCCTCAGCAATAACTTCAACTGCATGCTGGTTTCTTAAGTTTCTTACATTTATATCAAAAATATTTTGAAGTTATTACATAACATGCAAGATTGCTTAAGCATTGGTTTCTTTCTGAGCAATAGTTTTGCTCTAATTCCTCTCCAGATCTGCACAAAGCCACTAAGAAGTTCTCCAGACTACTCTTACATTCTTCTAAATAAACAGTTAAAAAACTCTTAAACTGTCTTCATAGTTTTTTTTCCCCTATGGTACCATTAATGATTTGGTTAGATTTTCTGCAATTCTTCAAATATCACTTTTTTTTTTTTTTTTTTTTTTTTTTTATCTTTTTTTTTCCCCTTGCCAGCTCCATCCTTTATAATCACTTCTCCCAAAAGCATGCCCACCTATATTCATACTAATGTCCATCTTTTTTTTTTTTTTTTTTTTTTTAAATATCATCAGCTGTAGTTCTTCTTTGGTTTTATAATGAAATATGTTGTGTCCCATAATTTTTAGGACAATAATTATTGCAGAATAATTATTGCAGAATGAAATAAATTGATGCTGCTTAAAGTATTGTCCTGAAGAAGAAATAGTACTGGCATTTTTTTATTGCCAGTAGAAGAAGGAAAAATAACTTTCTGCATCCCTTCACTTATTTTAATTTTGGCAGTAATTGAAAAGGTCAGCTTTTCTCTCTCACAAGTTAATGCTGTCAACATTGCGTGGATTTATGAAAATTGGCTGAGGTAGTAGGTAGTAGGTGCCCAGCATCCCAGCTGCTGTTATGATAAATTGTGTAATATGGCCTGGATTAAAAATAATACTCGTTTAATTTGTTTAATGATACCAGCATGAAAAAGCCAGCACGCCTGTTCTGAAATCCAGCACACCAACTCCTCGAAGTGATGTGCCAACCCCGGGCACTAGTGCAACTCCAGGACTTCGTCCAGGCCTTGGCAAGCCTCCAGCAATGGACCCTCTGGTTAACCAAGCTGGTAATGCATTAAATCTTGTGTTTATGGCTCCAGCATTAATCTTTTTTTTTGCATATGGAGTTCTGTGTTAATGTTAAGTAAATGTGTTGCTTTCTTCTTGATGTTAAGAGAAGGCTTGATGAGAAGCAGCTGTTTGGATTATCAAGAGTTCAAATATATTTCAGGCTTATGTTCTTCTTTTGTTTGTTTTGTCTCTCGTTTTTTAACAAATAATCCACAGACTGTATACAATATAGAAATACTTCTCAGAATTTTCTGGTGCTTATTATGAATGCAATCTCTTGCAGTATTTGTCTGTGGCTACTAATATTTGCTGCAGTGTAAATCTTGATAAATACAGAATGAAGTTTACTTTTGCTGTTTAGGCTGGTACTGCACAGTTGCTTCAGACATGAGCTGTGTTAACCATATCTGTCAGCTTTACTGCTTAATTTGGCAAAGGAGCCATTAATGTAAACAGGGAAATATTACAGCGATAGAAATAGACAATGCTAGTAGAGATTGTTAGAGGTAATCAGCAAGTTCAGACTTCAGTAGGCTCTTATTTATACTGAGTAATAAGAGATAGTTGTGGTGAAATGGGCAGTGTTTCTTGGCAGTGTGCAGAGGAAGGGAGGGTGAGGTACTGTAGAAAGACCACATTCCTCCGTGTGCAGGGAAATTAAAGTACAATAACTTAACTTCATTCTTCTGCAGCTGCAGGTTTGCGGACACCTTTGGCAGTACCTGGACCATACCCTGCTCCATTTGGAATGGTACCTCACGCTGGCATGAATGGAGAACTAACCAGTCCAGGGGCAGCCTATGCTAGTCTGCACAATATGTCCCCCCAGATGAGTGCTGCTGCAGCTGCAGCTGCTGTTGTTGCTTATGGAAGATCTCCTATGGTAGGCCATACGTTGCTTGCAATCTCAGTGATGTAGGTTGTGGTTCACTGAGAAGAGCCACATGCTTCATTTAACATTGTCAGCTTCCCAGGTTGTAAGAGCACCAAAGGCTTCACTGCTTCACTGTGCCTTTCACTTTGCTGCATGCCTGGAGAAACAAACTTGTACCTTGAAAGCGGCGAAACTCAGTGTATTGATGTATGTCTCCTTTTTGTTTTAGCCTTCATCATTGCCTTGGATCATTAGTATAATGCCAAACTATTTATTTATGCTTTAAATGAAAAGGTAGTGTTAGTAGCTGCAGAGCACTTAATTGGTGCTCTGGGCATCTGTTTTTCTCTTACTGAATCAAATTCGTATACTGTACAGATGACCTAAATTAATCTTGAAACACGTAGAAGCCTTTTTTATCTACTTCTGCATTTATTTTTTTAATTGAAATCAGTCTGAGAAGTTGATTTGTACGTGTTTTGAAGTTCTGTAGTAAGTTGTGTTAAGAATAGTCCTTGTTGTTACTGTGGGTATAATAAATAGATGGAACATGGTAGTTATTGCTGCTATTGAGCAAAATAACCTAAGGGTCTTATTCTGAAAATATATGAACTTGAAGGCAGCTTTATGTTTGCGCAAACTTACCTACTTGCAAATTAGCAAGAAACCGTCATCTTCCTCATTATTGTGAGGTAAAGCTACGTTTTTCAACCTGGAAAACTGTCTTTTACTTGAAAAAGTGGACATTCTATATGGAATGTGTTTCATGTAAATCAAGAAGAAATATTAATTCCATTATACTCTATCAGAAGTAAAAAAAAGATAAGTGTATTTAGTCCAGAATCTCTGTTTGGATTATTTGTCATACATATTTATTCAGGTTACAAATTAAATAGAACTGCAGCATATGAAGAGAATCTATGTGTAAGTTGTAGATGAAGTACAGGAGTAACTTTTTGTAACCTTATCAGAAGTAACCTTTTGTTTTTAATTGTCCCACTGCTCTGTATCTCCTTTAATTCTGCAGTTGATTCCTCCTTTCTGTTTAAATGTATAGCATTCGGGGGTATATGGAAAAGGGAATTGTTAATTCAGAAATTGCAATGTGTGATTGATTTTTCATTATCAGGTTGGGTTTGATCCTCCTCCTCACATGAGAGTACCTGGAATCCCTCCAAATCTAGCAGGGATTCCTGGGGGTAAACCGTAAGTAACTCTTTACACTTTGGTTAATGTCTGCCACATTTAGAGAGCATAAAGTTATCTTGTGTCAGTGAACAAGAATTCCAAAGGGGGTAGTGTCTCACTTGTTTCTGGGAGATTGCCTTAGGCTTCTGATAAGGAATGTTGCATGTAAATTCTCAAGTGGTAGCTATTGTCTTCTGACACAGGTGTGTGTTTGCTTATTTCTAGAGAAAAGATGTTGATGATATATATACACCTTTGAGGGTGGTATTCTTTTAAACTTCTTCCTTTCTAGGAGAAGCTAAGCTAGTAGACAGTGGAAAAAAATGGGTAAGATAGAACAGATTGACACTAAAATTCTTACTCTAGTGAGCCTAAATGTATAATACAAATTCACAGGCTCTTGTCTGGCAGCTGTTTTAACAGGCATGAGAGTCTGAAACTGTTGATCACAGTGATATCTGAAGCAGTTATAGTTTGGCAGCTCATGCACGTCCTACATAACAGAATAAGCACTTAAAAACATTGTGGAATTATGCATCTGGAAAGGAGAAGGTTAAGGAAACAGTTGTGCAGTGGGTGGTACATAGATATAAGATGACTTTTTCAACAGTTTCTTTTTATTGAAAGAGTTTAACTGTTGCTGAAAGGGTGCTTGAAAAAATTCTGTGATAGTAAGGCTCACTGGTGTTAAAATAAAATACTTGCACCAAAACAGCATATGTTGAATTTTTCCGTAATTTGGCTATGGTAGACTGAGACCAAGTATACCCATACACAGAAAAGTCGCAAAGATGTGTATATATGTGTATGAACACACAGTCTCTTCTGTGTCTCTTCTACACAAATGTGAACGGAACATTTCCATAGGATGGTAAAGGCAGAGAGGAATAGAACAGAATCTTAGGCCCTGCATGCTTGACATCCAGTCTTTTATTTCAACAGAAAGTAGCAGGAATACAGATTTTCGTCTAATTTTGAAACTCACTTATTTTGTGCTCACAAGTTGGGTTTTCCTGCTATATGCTATGTTCTGTGCGAAACATTTGTGAGGCTTTGATTTCACTTTTCCTTTTGCAATTTCAGAAAAATTCAGAAACTTATTTTCGGGATATTTTGTAAGCTTGTATGAAACACTTATTGTATGAGTAGTTGTGTGGTGAATGTTACACACAACACAGGGTGCCGTTTTTTGACTTCCCATTGATACCGACAATGTCGGTCATTTCAGCATACTGAAAGTGTTTACCACTGACCATAGTATTCCAGTTCAATTTAGAGTAACAGTTTTCTCCTCTTCTGCCACCTCTGAACAGAATGATTTTATATCATTTATGAAGTTGCCTGGATTTGTTAGTCCAGTATGAATACCTTGTTCACTAACTGTTGACATTCTGCCCTATATTATAAAACAACATACTTGAATATTCAAGGATATTCAGTGTTTGTGGTGATAACAGTAACTAAAAATAAACTGGTGTACAAAGAAGACCTGAAAGTAAAATGCAGCTATCAACAGAAGAAACCATCTGCTTTTGTGTTTTGCAGTTTGAGTGTTTCTGTGTTAGTATAGGAATTTTGTTTGAATTGAAGGGAGGAAGTGGAAGCTGGGATTCTTTTTTCTGTTTGTTTTGATCACATGGTACTTTAAGAACTACATATATTGCATCACTATGGATTTTCAGGGGAGCTGAAAGGTGCATAGTTTGGTCCATTTACTGTATTTTTGAGGAATAAATTCGTGTAGGAGACTGTTTTGTTAAAAATCTCCTTGAAGAGGAGAAAGTTGTTCTTAACTTTTTTTGGATGTCTTACGTTTGCCTCAAATGTCATACTTTGGAATTTGAGAATTGGAGGGTCAAAATTACCAGGTTTAAGTTAGTAAGTAGAGTTGCCTTTTAATGTCACAAAATGGTTTTTTAGTTTTATGACCTACTAAGTTGTTGTAGGAGCTTTGCTGCTTTTCAGTGCTTCTCTGATATAGAAGAAAAACAAGGTTGGATGGAATAGAGTAAAAGAAGAATGCATCATAAAGCCTTTATTCAGAGAGGCTGTAGAGGAGACAATATGCAGAGGATATATTTCTCAGAATCTCTCAAACATGAGACATGTAAATTTGTCTTGTACTTATTCTGTTCTGGTCTGAACTTGCTTATCCTTAGTTCTTAAGATACAGTTCTTAGGTATCATTTAAATATTCTTAGGGTATAAAATTAATTACAAGTGTTAATATAGTCACTGGGTAATATATACTTAGTGCTTTTCATATTAGCTTATAACGACTTTGCATAAGCACTCTGCGTTTGCTATGTTTGTTAATGGTTTCTGTTACGGGAAGGGACTGTGGTTCCCAGCATGAGGAGGGACTGTTAATATATTAGAAGCCGTTTCGCCAAAGGTAGAAAATACTGACCTCTTTAGCTTTGGGCAGCCAGAAATATGTGCATCAGTGTGAAGATTCTGAGCCTCTGAATGTCTTTACTGCATTAAAAATTGAACCATTTCTCAGTCATGCGTATGTGCACCTTAATGTGATAAAGTATGGTTCTGGAAATAGTTATTTTTCAGAAGCTAGGCAGTCTGGTGTGGTGACCTGGGGAGAGGTAGCCTAGAGTGAGAGTGAGTGATGGTGCTGCAAATACTTGTTTGCACTACTGTCACAAGTACTACATTCTTCGGAAGATGGAAGCTGTCCAGGCAGTGGCAAACAATACAAGATTTTTCAAAGAAATAGGTGTCAGTCAAAAAAAGCTGTACATGTTAAAAGTGTTTGTGTTAGCTTACCATGCCACTTATCTTCAAGCAAACAGGGGTGATATATATAACCACACTTCGAATAGGGCATACTTCACATGGCAAACTTATATACATTTAAAATATGTTGGGTTGCATCACTGGCATTACAGGGCAGAAAAAAACTCATAATGATACATATACATGAAGCACCTAAAAAATGCTTTATTTTCTTCCATTCCAGCCAAGAACAGAGAAGCTACACATGCATATGCAGAGAAGCATTTCAAAACACCAGATTTCTTAAAATATTGTGCATTGAAAAGTACCTTTAAAGTATAATCTTCTGTAACACATTACGAAAAAAAGAATATGCAGGCGAATTGTCTATCGTGATGGGAAAAATTGCTTAATCCTTGCTTAATTTTTCTTCATCTGCCAATAAGAAAAAACATGGTCAGACTTCCAAGTTGTATGGTTCTGCATACTGTTATTATTATCAAATATGCTGCAGCTAGCTTTGATCTGGAGTCTAGGATGGGGTGATCTTTCCAGCCTCTTGTGTGCAGTGATTTTGTAGTCAAATTCCGTACCTGGACTACAGCTATTCAGCCTTGAGCAGTCTCATTGCCACTCTTCTTCTGCCTCCTCTCCCATTCTTTGTCTCATATGTTTAATGAATGAATGCTTTGAGACAGTTTTATCTCTACCCTTCTTCACAAAAATGGTACAGATTTCTAGTGTAACTTTTATCATCGCTGTAATTCTGTATGCTAAAGAAAGGAAAGAGTCCCATGGGAAGAAATACATTTGATATGCTGTGCAGATTGTATGGTCGTGAGGGAGTGAATTTTGTGCTTTTTTTTTTTAATCTTGTATTTCCTTTTCCTTTTATTTTTCATCCTTCATGCTTGTTCATCCTCCATTCTGAGTGCTCTCTGAGTGTGTTTTCAGTTCATATGTGCCACCATGAAACAGAAATGATGTTCGAGAATTGCATGTGCAAGCACTCTTCCTTTCTTCTCCTTGGTTAATAGCAGTGACTTTTCATACTCAACCTTTTTCTCCGTCTCTACTGAGAGAACAGTGATATTGCATGGAGCAACTGTTTCTCTTTTCTTCCATATGAAAGAGCAATAGAGTAAGCCCTCTCTGCTTTCTTCTAAATCCTTTTTAAAGGAACATCTTCTGTTCAGCTCTGCTTCTGGGTGTATACAGTTGGAAAGGACCCCAGGTGTACATTATGATGTCTGCTACAGATCGGGGACGTATGCTTATTCTGTTCTTCCAAAACAGGCAAAGTCTGTGAATGTGCAATAAAATCATTCAGAACAGAGCGAAGTATAACTATCTATTGTTGGGTCTAGGGGAGACTGTTGCAATGCTAGATTTTGACTTGAGTAGCAACGACTTGAGGTTTCTGGGGAAGGTGCACGTGGGAAAAAAAAAAAAAAAGAAAAATTCTGAAAAAAGGAATATATTAAAAATTAAAGTACTACTAGGTAAAGGGTAGTTAGTGGCAAAAGAATTCACATTTCTCCAATTTTATTCACTTTTGGCTTCTGAAGAATGCTGCAAACGTAACAGGATTGTCTAAAAATGTGAACTAGGTATGCACTAAAAAGTAATAAATAAATCTTGCCATTATAAGAAACAGCAGGGGTTTTGCCATAGTATTTTCATTATATAAAATCACTAAACCTGAAGCTTTCATTAGGTCCTATTTGTGCCCTGGACCTTGTAGAGCTCAGTTTATGTTGTTATTTTATTTAGTGCTGGCATTCATCTCCTTAACCCTTGGTTTTCATATACATATAATCACACTGTGAATACAAGTAAGAGATGTTACATAAGTGCTAAAAATACTTGGGAAACTAATCGTTTCAGCTTTTCAAAAATCCTTTTTCAGAAAACTGTAATTAAGAGAAGATGGTATCAGTCTTTTGATGAAAGGGGGTGGGGGTGTGCACGCTTTCTACATGTTTATGTTTGCAGTTTAAAGTGCTAGTTCCTAGCTCAAAGGAGATAAATGTAAGCATAGCTAATGCTTATAATAAAGGTGAAGTGTAGAAACAGGTTGAGCGCAAGTTTAATTTTGTCTTTTTACAGGAGGTAATTCTACTGGTGGTCAATGAGTGCAAGTCCTGTGGAAGAAGTCTGCAAATGCAGTGGCTGTTTAGGGTTGGGCCTACACTACTTAGCAGTGTAGCTTTAATTTTTATGTGAAAAAAAGATTGATAAATAAAGCAACTGCAAAATACTGTGTTTTTTTCTTTTTATGCCTTTTAGCAGTCTAACTGATTGATGGTTCTTTTCCTCTCTCTTCCTTCTTGCCCCCCAAAAGAGCGTACTCCTTTCATGTTACCGCAGATGGTCAGATGCAGCCCGTTCCTTTCCCTCCTGATGCCCTCATCGGTCCAGGAATCCCTCGCCATGCCCGTCAGATTAACACCCTGAACCACGGGGAAGTTGTGTGTGCAGTTACTATCAGCAACCCCACGAGACACGTGTACACAGGTGGGAAGGGGTGCGTCAAGGTCTGGGATATCAGCCAGCCTGGCAACAAGAGCCCAGTCTCTCAGCTGGACTGCCTGGTAAGTGAACATGAACTTATGCACAAGGGTAACTTCTCCTTGGAGACTCAATAAGGAAATAACTGTCGTTGTCTGGATTTTATTCAAGGAAATAGCAGGCAGTTCTGTTTCCTGCTTTAGCTGTCAAATTTTCTTTTTACTAAGCAGGTGGTGTTACAGTGGAAGAATCCTGATTTGTTTAGGGATAAATATTGTTATTAAGGGTCAAATTATGTATTTGATAGGACTTCTGAGCAAACCATGTACCTCAGAGTGTGTGTATGTGTGTGTAGGGGATATTTTTTTTGTCTGTTTAGTGTGTTCATGTTTTTCCACTGTATAAGTTTAAAAGGAATATAGCCAAGCTAATACAGAAATGCACAAAACGCTCTAAGATCTCGTGTCAGAAGTTCTTTTTAAGGAGATAGCAATTAAATAATGAAATAATATGTTGAGTATCAAAATCACTTTGAAGTTTTAGAATTGTAGAATCATTATGGTTGGAAAATATCTTCAAGATCTTCAAGTCCAACATTTTCATTGCTCTTCTGAACATTATGCATTTTGTTTGTTTTCACCTCTGTTGGTTACCAAACAGAATGGAGTAGTAGGCTAATCAACTAAGAATTCTTATGCACTGGTCCATAATAAAAGATTGTTCTGGAACTAGAACTAGAATGAGCCCAATAGGTGAAATGTTAACTGAGAAGACTTAATATCATAAAGTCCAGCAATATATATTTTGAATAAAATAATATTTGTTAAAAATATTAATCCAAATAAATGTATTTTCTATGTCTTTACTCTTTCTTTGCTGCTGTCCCTGGGTCAGCTGTCTAGAAGTAAAAGTGTGGCTGATCATGTGTTCTGTTTTGTGACAGATCCGTTTCTCTGAATGCAGTAGTATTACCTGCTTTCATTTAAGCCATGAAACTTTGTGGCTGTCAGTTACTTAGCAGCATTTCTACCATACAGCTTATCGTTTCTTCAGCATAATAAGAAAATGTAAAATAAATATTGAACTCTTCTAGTATTTTGTTGTTGTTGTTGTTGTTTTGATTTTTGAAAAGCTCCAAAACCTCAGAAGTATGAGACTTGCACTTTTTTCATAAGTGGTTTCTTAATTGCCAAATTGAGAGTTTATTTGCTGTTTTGGAAATATCCCTGTGGTGTAGGTGATACTGGCTGAAGGAGTGCACATGCACCAATGTAAGTTTACTTTGGCTCTGTTTTCTGTAATGACAAGGAGGCATTGCCTTTCATCAGGTTCAAAACAGAGCAGGCTGTGGCAGTATAAACCTGTAGCTTAACTTCTGCAGCTGCAGTTGCTGGTTGATGATGAGACATAGTTGCCTGAAACCCTTTAGGGTCTGCTAGTTTCTTTTCTGTACTTTGGTATTGGAAAAGTAGTGTACTGTTTAAAATTTGGATGAAGTCAGAGTTCTATGGGTGCTCAGTACTGGCAGACATATATTAACAGACGTGATCTGTGTTGTATAGAACAGAGATAACTACATCCGCTCTTGTAAATTGCTGCCTGATGGATGCACCCTCATAGTTGGTGGGGAAGCCAGCACATTATCCATATGGGACCTGGCAGCACCAACTCCTCGCATAAAAGCAGAACTGACATCTTCAGCCCCTGCCTGCTATGCTCTGGCTATCAGCCCTGACTCCAAGGTGTGCTTTTCCTGCTGCAGTGATGGGAACATAGCAGTGTGGGATCTGCACAATCAGACACTGGTCAGGTGAGTCATTACTTATTTAAAGACTACTTTAATAAAAGTTACTCTATGGACAGCTAGATAAATATTTATCTCCTTGTATAATGGTTCATGACAGCAAAGTAAATAATAGTTCTTCTCCAAAGAATGCAGTTTGAACCTGATTTGGATAGCAGCTAGGTTTAGTAGCTTCAGTCTAGTCCATCTTCCAGGACATAAAGGGCTGTTCTGTTGAAATCAGTGTAGGAATTGATAGGACACAATCGATAGGACAATTGATAGGAGATTTCTTATTTTGTCTCCTCTTAAGCCTTCTTCAATAAGAAAGTTGTCAATACTTGTTTAGTGATTATAAATAATAAGAAGCACAGAAATAGTTGAAAGTGCAGATTCTTTGAGTTCTTTGGGAAGGCATAAGGGATTGATGTTTTGTTATTCATGGGAAATGTATTTGAGTATTTTTGTGAGGAATTCAGTCTTTAATTATTACAGAATGGATTGCAGAGTGTGATCAATGTCTAGCATTAAGGTTACTTTTGAAATCTCTTTGGTTAACAATTTAATATTGAAGAGACTGGCAGGGTCAGCAATATTATTTTCACTGAGAAAAAAAGATAGGGCTATGTATGAAGTGCCTCACAGCAGCTAGTTTTAAAAGATGCAGCATATCTGAAAGATAAATTGTGGTTTATGCTTACCAAAGTTGTGATTATTTAGAATAATTTGAGAAAGGAAGGCCTAAATTGGGAAAGGCTGTGTTTTTTATTAGAAAGCTTCAAATATGTAGACTGCCTTGTATGCTGTGTTTCAGCTGCATTTCCTGTGTATCAATAATTGGTCTAAATTTATGTAGTGAGATTCATATGTGCATGCAAATTTGATTTTCTGGTAAAACGCTTACGTTCATGGATAGCTTTTTTCATACATCTGTGATGGTCTTCAGTAAATGCTACCAGTTGCCTTTTACTCTTGTATGTGTTTGCTGTAAGCATCTTTGCTTCCTGATCTTTGTAATTGATAAAATGGAATTTTCAGACTGCTGCTACAAAACGAAATGTGCCACATGACCTTCCTGTGGCAGCTGCTGGTGATTTATATATTTCATTCCCAAGCTAGCTGTCCTTTTTTCCCCTCCCTCTACCTTTGACATTGAGGCATAGGACTTTCCTAAAGCAAATGGCAATTGAAAAATGCATGAGTCTCAGAAGTCTTCTGACAAAGGATTAAGGAAAACTTGAGTTGACCTTCCATGTTTGAAAGCAGGGCATTCCTAATGAGAAGATTTTAAAACAAAATGCACTCTTGAGTTATTTTCTTCATCTCTTGCCAAAGAGAATGCAACTTTCCTGGCCTAGTAGTGCCTGTTCCTATCTGGATCCCTCTTCCTGCTAGCTATTTATCATCGTGATGTACACCTATAAAAAAATCCAGAAGCTCTTTTCTGAAATTGAAGCTTTTTATTTTTTTTTTTACCCTTGAGCACTTTTATTTTAAGTTATTCACCACTACTTTCAAGTACAGAGAATATGCTTCAGCTTCTTACAAGCTGTTTTTTAGATCTGATAGGAAATGTTTGAGTTTGTCTAACTAGGTGTGATGCAATTCATTTCTAGCACCTGGAACATGTTTTTGTAATACTACTGTATTTCATACCCAGTCAGAGGGAGGGGCTGATTTTTCCCCATCAGCAGTCACAGAAGAGATGACATGCAGAGAGAGAAAGTCCAAAACTAACACTACAACAGTGTTTACCTTGAGCTCTGGCAGGAAATCATTATTCAATCTAGTTTGTTTTATCAGGCAATTCCAGGGCCACACAGATGGAGCCAGCTGTATTGACATTTCTAATGATGGTACCAAGCTCTGGACAGGAGGTTTGGACAACACTGTCAGATCCTGGGACTTGAGAGAGGGGAGACAGCTACAACAACATGACTTCACATCACAGGTAACTACGTTCTGCTACCACTTGAAGGGAAAAGAAAAAAATATTTGTTTAAGATGCTAGTTGAGACCTGAGCACAGTACAACTGGCAAACTGTTCCTTCTGTTTGTTTTGGCTGTGCACAACATAATATTTTTGAGCTTACATGTATTTATTTTCTGGAACAATATGATAGCCTGAGTGACATCACTGTCTTTCGCTAACTTTTCCTAAGTTAATAAGTAAAAACAGAGGTTATTTAATCACTTGAATTCTGAACAGCAGTCATGCTGTTGAACTATGTAAATTTTAGTTAGTTCTTTCCCCTTTACCTCTCCCAATTAATTTAACTATTTTAAGAAAAATAATTGAACATTATTTGATTATCACAGATATTTTCTCTTGGTTACTGTCCTACTGGTGAATGGCTAGCTGTGGGAATGGAGAGCAGTAATGTAGAAGTGCTGCATGTAAATAAACCAGACAAGTATCAACTGCACCTTCATGAGAGCTGTGTATTGTCACTAAAGTTTGCTTACTGTGGTAAGTTAACCCAAAAGTAAGTCTAGAAATCAGTCTTTTAATTTTGCTTTCCTAGTTAGTTATTCCATTGTCACAAACTATATGATAGTGAAAACTTATTTAATAAATGCTTATCTACCATCTGATTATTTTAAGGCTGTTGTGAGGGTTGAGTACTCTGCAAAAAGCTATTTTCATTTAGTGTTTGTTGAGTATGGGGTTACTATAGTGTGTAATAGCAGCAACATCAGATACCCACCTTGACTGTAAGCAGGAACACTGTGTTGATTAGTAACAAGTGCTTGGCATGTTGGTATTTAGCTACCTAACAGATTTCACAGTGTGTTGAAACCGCCAAATATTGCAGGTGTCCACCTCATATGTATTCGTTTGTTTGATATTGTAGGTAAATGGTTTGTGAGTACTGGGAAAGATAACCTTCTTAATGCATGGAGAACTCCTTATGGAGCCAGTATCTTCCAGGTAAGGATGATAATGCTTTTTAAGAAATATCCAGAGTGAGAGTACAAAAAGTGGCCCCATCCTTTCATCTGCGTAGTTATCTAAAATGGGATGCAGAGATGAGGTTAACAGACTTTTTTTTTAATGATGTAATTTATTTCTATTTTTCTTCTAGTCCAAAGAATCTTCATCAGTACTTAGCTGTGACATCTCTGTGGATGATAAATACATAGTCACTGGCTCTGGAGACAAAAAAGCTACAGTCTATGAAGTTATCTACTGAAAAATTTAATGGGGATATAACTTTTAAAAGTTGAACTGGGCCAAAATTGCTCTTAATTGTAGAAGTAGAAAGGTTTTGCCTTTTAAAAAGGAGCGAAAAATTGGGGATACAGACCTTGCCATGAAACTACTCCGATTATTCAAAAATAGAAGGCAACATCCAGCAACTAAATCTTGGCTACGTGGACCAAACAGAACACAAAGGCGAGAAGGACATATGTAGCCTAGGTTTTTGATGTAGTTTTTAAAAACTGAGTCTGCTGAAGAATGATGGAGCCTTTTATTTTCCTTTGTGACCTCATGCAAATCTTTCTCATTGCCTGAATTTGTGGGATTACATTCTGTTCCTTGCAGTTCAATTTGCATTCTGTCTTGTGTAGGGCAGTGGTGTCTCAGATTAACTTGTTTCCTGGTTTTGCATCTTGTGATATGTTTTTGTATTTTGTTGAAGGTCAAACATTTGTATAAATTGTAAATATATTTAGTTTATTACGGTAAAGGCTTTAGTATCAAAAACCAGTCTTTCCCTCTCCCTCCACTCCCTGCTTATTAAGTGATCTATTTAAAAACCTTTGGGGATAAAAAATTACCTTTTTATAAGCAAAAGCAAACACTATGTATAGTTTGAAAATGGTGTCTTATTCTTTATAGCTCTTCCTAGACTTCCTTATTGTACTTCAGAGTAGTCAATTGATATATTAGGGTATAAAATCCAGTAGATATTGTTGTGTGCTGCAGAAAACTTAAAAGGCAATTTTGTACTAATTTTAGTGTACATATAAAAATTGAACATTTCATAAAGTTGTGCAGTTTATTAGTTTACTCTGTCCAGTATATATTTTCATTGGTAGATATAGTAATATATGTGCTTAATCGTAATTCATTTGCTCATCTCTGAAAAAGAAGAGGTGATTGCACACACCCACACTCACACACACTGAACAGAATTCATACAGGACTGCATTTCAGCTAAGTACATCAGAGGTTTTATTAATTAACAGAAGATTCCTATGATTAAACAAGGCTAGATAACTTCTGTCCTTCATGTTTTAGAGAGGCTAATCAGTAGTTAAAGACCATTTCCTTTCTAATGCCTTGTCTACACATACTTATGCAAGTAAATTTAGCTAAATCACTAGCAGTGTGCGTTTTGCAGAGGATCATTTAAACAATGTTAAGTACTTGCGTGACTGCTTTCATTCAGAATTCATTCAGAAATGAATTAACCTAAACTACATTAAACTTGACTCTTAATTTCTTGTGAGAATATTGACAATAGATTTCTTTTTTTTTTTTTTTTTTTTTTTGGCTTTTTAACTAATCCACTCTACAGATTGATTAATTTAATTGTACTGAGTGTCTCCATGTAGACAGGCAGTGCTGTGTCCCTTTCTCTCTGACACCAGTATGGGACATCACTGAGAAGCTAAACTAAGCAGCCAGTTAGCAAAGCTAGAAGCCTGCAAATCATTTTTTAAATGTATTTAAGAGGAGTGGATGGGGATAGAATATATGCATTTATTCTAGTTATGTTTTTTTTGTTATTGTTGGGTTTTTTCTCCATTTAAGGGGTTCTACCACAGTGTACTAGACAAATTTAGCTGTTATACTAATGGAGGCCGTACATTTCCTAGAGTCTACAATTGAACTAGCATATTTGTTGCTAGTAGTGGGTACAGCTCCACAGAAGGAAATCTTTGAACAAAGAGTTCAGATTACACAAACTGGCAGACTGATGAGGATTTATCTGTAAAGAGCTGCTCTTTCATTTCCCTTACTTTTTTATAGTGAGCTACATCCTTGATCTTTCAAAGACGTGTAACGAGATAGAAGCCAATGTGACCAACAAATTCACTGACTTCCTATAGCAATTTCCCAGTGAGGGGCAAATTTTCGCTCCATTTTTCAGTCTGAAAGACTTTATTTTTTCAGTTTACATAACTGTTTATTCTACTGAAACCATCTTATAGCACTCTAAATAGAATTTAGTAGCCTATAAGTATATATAACTTTACATTTGGAATGTGGAATGTTAACCATTCCAGATGATCTAGTTTCATAGACTTCTACATTTAGTGTCTATTCATATGTATCTAAACCTTGTTGCGGCATCCTAAATGTGCATCTATATGAAAATTACATACCACCATGGTATGTGGGCATGCTTCTTCCTCAAATAATGAAGCAAAAAGCAGAACCATCTGGCTTTTCAGAATAATCATATTTGTTACACTGAAATACTGTAAAGTGATATGCCATTTTTAAAGAAAATTTAAAAATATATACACTAGATTTCCTCATTTTTAGACTGTCCCTGTTTTCATATTGAAGGATATCTCAGAAATGTGACCATATTGCCAATGATCACAAGCTTTGGTTAGCAACAGTGGCAAAGTCCAAGAGGCGCATTTGATATAGTTCAGGACATCCGGGTTTGTTCCAAACTGCACCTACACTAGCTTTTACTTTATGGGTGTTCTTTTGGTTTTCTTATCTGATGTTTAAGGAATTAAAAAAAAAATCACATGCTTATATAATGTAACTTTTGGAAAAGTGTGTTTATATATAGTAATTCCACAGTAAACTGCACCATGGTGTTTATTAACAACGAAGGCTAAATTCTTAATAACAAGAGGTTCAATATGATCATGTCAAGAAAAATCATGAAATATCTTTGTCTTTTCCTCTTGTATCCATCCTATTTTATAGGATGGAAAACTCATTAGCTTTTAGATTGTGTAGTGAGCCTGAGCAGCTATGGAATTGGACAATTTTTATGCCTGTGATTAAATTTAATCAGACTTACACTATATATCTATTTCTTAGCTGGAATCGAGAAATGACTCTCCCAATCTCACTCACACCCAGGGTTCTGCATTGAGCCTTGGTTCTGAAAACCTAGAGACTTAACATGTAACAGCTCTGTTTCTGTTTTTACATGTTCTGTTTTTTACCACACCAATAATTATGGTTTTCTTTCTTTTTTTAATGAAGAGATGGTGTGCTTCATTTGGTGAAATCTTGGCATGACTGTCTCTACTGTACATCTTCTCTACAATATTTAAAACTTAATGCCTTGAACTTTTTTGTAAGTTTTTTACTAGTCCTCTGTAAAGTAGTAGAAGTTAAAAAATGTATACTCAGTGAAGCAACACCCCAAATCAGATTCACAATAGCAGAAAAGGCACTAGAAAAAGTATATAGGGGGGGAAAAAAAAAGATTAAGCAATGACTACAGGGTAGCTAATACTTATTTTCTGAAAATGTAACTGAAATGTAACTGTAAACCTAAAAGATTCATTTAGTTAACCCATTTATGGGCAGTCCAACTTCTGTATTCATAATTGTTTGGATGTCACTCTGCCAAACTCCAGACATAAGCAGGGAGTCCTTGTAAAAGACACTTTGGATGTCATGACAAACAATAACTGATGAGGAAGAGATTTGTGGTAATAACAAATCAAATGAACAAAATCCATTCCCAAAATAAATATTTTGTTTATGTGTATTATACATAACCTTTTTTAGATCAATTGTGCATAAAATCATTCCCCACAATGCATTTGTTGGAGTATCACACTGCATCTTTTAGATTATAGTTCAAAGCAAAGATATTTCCCCACACCAACCCACAAGTGTCTAGTCCTTAACACAAAAACATTTTCATCTGAACTGATTCTTCTCCACCCTTTTTACATTTCAAAGAGCTTTCCTTTTCAAAGGGAAAGAGGAGTACAGAAAGGACTATCAAGTTTAGGGACGGTTAAAATGCATATTTTTTTCATACTATAAACATCAGAGTGGAACCTATGATTAAGTCACGTGCATACTTTCATATATAAAATACTGACCGTAATTCTTTTACACATTTGCATTAGTGATGCAAGAAGAGTTTTTGAAAACTTCTTAAGATATTTAGAGTAACTTAAACCCAGACTGGCCATTTAATTTTTTGGAGTGAGAAACAGAGAGTCTTTTTAAGAAAGACTGCCATGGTCATGCTAGTCTAGTCAAGGAATTTTTTTTTTTTTTTATTGATATTGATGCAATTTTGAGTGGAAAGGAATACAACCCTTATAATAATTAGGAAAGGCAAGTTTGAATACAGGGTAGCGGGTAAGATGAGTACTGAATTCAACACTCACCTCTCGGTATAGTGACTGTGACTGAGCTGTTATGCTATTTCATGAGAGAGGAATGGCTTGGAAGCATGCTGTCACTTTGAGGGAAAATAGAACTTGCTTTTTTTTTTTTTCTTTTTCTTTTTTTTTTTCCCCCCTGACCTCAGGCATACAGAGCAAAATGTGAAAATGCAGGTCATTACAAGAATTCCTTGAGTCATGGTGCAATGCTAGAAATAGGCCAATTTTTACAGAATCGGAGAGCAGAAGCAGCCCTGAGGAGCATATGATGAACACCAGAATGGAAGGGAGAGTGTATGGCAGAGGACACAAGGAGTGAGGAGGGGAGAGAGAGTGGTGACATACTTTTTTGGTGTTAATGTAGTCTGTAATCCAGAAAATTCCAGTATGCACTTTCACTCATTTCTCTCTCCCATATAGGGTTGTCCAGATGTTTCTGTACAGTAACCAAGGACACTTGAACTGTGAATTAGAATTGGAAATGGGTTTCTCCTTAGCACTCATAAGTAGAAATCTGTACTGCCAAGAGGAAAGTTATCAATCACAGTCAGTTTTCAGCATTTTTTATTACCCATTTTTTTTGTAGTTTTAGCTCAGCTTTCCAGCAGTTGATAATCCCATTTTGAGCAACATGCTTCCAGATGTCCCAGTGAAGCTTAAGAGCTTACCGTAGGAAAATAATTTTTTATAAGGAAACCACACATGTAGTGTACTCTAAAATCTGCCTGATGGATCTAGTTTACTGACCTTTCTGAATTTATTCAGAGTTTGTTCTCAAAAGTGTGGTAGAGTCACTACTAAACACAAAAGGAAATAAGAATAAGCAGAGTATTTAGTTTTCAGAGGACAGAATGTACTTAAGAATGCTATATGCTTATTTTGAAGCAAAAAGATTCTATTGCTTCTCCAATATATATTCCAGCTTCATAGAGCTGGAAGAATTTGTTTTTCCTTGGAGCTAAAGTACTCTTCTCTGGAAAGCAAATAGTGAAAGTTGATGTTGTGGGACCTGTGTTAGTTTTTCTTGTGACTTCTTTTTCCATATCTGAGCACTTTTTGTCAGCCCACCACCACTACACACATGCACACACATACTCCTATTTTCTCTCTCACCACCTATTATTCTCAGTAACCCCATCTCCCTCCTAGAAGCTAAAAATCAGGCTGTGCCCTTTCTGGCTCCTGCATCAGTAAAGATTTTGTTGCTAACAAGTCTTTTGGTGATATTCAGATTAGAGGAAGATCTAGTTGTGTCTTTTAGTGGCTATCTGCATAGATCATATAAACCAGTGATGGTGTACCAATTTTCCTTACTTAAGCAGTCTGCAAGGATAAGATAGCATCATTGCTCTGTACTCATACTTGTATTATTTGTGGAATGACTGGTCAGTGTAGCTGACTCACCATAGAAAAACTCTGTGGTGGCTCCTGAGGTAAAATGGCAGTTTGAGCTCATTCCTCCCTTAACATTTCACATACAGTTTTGCCCGCAATAAGGTGATGTTGACTCATAAAAGAGACAGTGCAAACCATAGACAGTTGCTCTTAAACAGAGCTTGGCAGGTTTTGCCTTTGTTATGTTTGCAGTACAAAGGTATGATATCTTTCAAACCTCCTTCTTATCTATGGTTTCTGCCAACTATGAGTAAGAAACAAAGATAACTCAGTCTGGAGATTAAGTAATCAAAAATACTGTTATCCTTATTCCTTTTTGTATGCTCTGACATTAGTACAGAGAGTGGAGATGATAGCTTGTAGCTGAAAATGATAAACACTGGTGTTCCTTCAAGGACTGATTCTAATGGCGGTTTAGAAACGCTAACAAGCAGACTGGAAAGGTCATGAATGGAAGTTAACCCGTAGCATTGGAAAACGAAGAAATCACTTGTTACTTCCCTGGTAGTGAACCTAATTTGTTTAAAATAAAATCCATATGTTCATTTCACACTCTTTGTTCCACTTCCTTGCAACAATCCACAGTGGATTACTCTATTACTTTAAAAATCAGCTGCAGTTATGATAAGCTAATAACTCTTACTTTGTGTTTTGCTGTAGCAGGATATTTTGGAGCATAACCAAACTTCTTTCTGTTCTCAAGCATAATCCAGCTATTGTCTTTTTATATTTTGTTAATTAGGTTTCATGTTATTTGAATGGTGTCATCTGATTGCATTACAATTCAGAATATTTTTGAGGATTGATGAATCAGCCAAACACTGCTGCTAAATATGTTAATAACCTGAATGTGTGTTTGTTATTTGCCTGGCCTGCTATGTGTGCTACAGAGATCTGAACTCATTACAACTTCCATGACCACACTGATTTTACTCTAAGCAACAGGTTTGCTGTTCATACAATGACTAGTTCACTGTTGTGCTCCTCTGTGTCTCTCCCTGAATATGTATTGGTCCTCTAGGAATGTTTTAAATGCATTGTACGTACATATAGTTTCTGCCTTTTCCTGTCTTTCTTATTGTTAACTATGAGATGTGTATTTCTGACAGCAGTTGAGTGAATATTTGCTGCTCTAGGATATAATCAAGTTTTTGGATGTGTACTTTGGAAATTTTATAGACTTGTATCAAGAAATCATTAATTTTTATTTGTTAAATTGAGATTCTCACATGCTGGTAGTCTCTTGCATTTTTCTGGGTTTTGCACAATTCTGATTAACATTTGTGATTGGTTTATCTAGACACTCTTCTTTACAGAGTGCAAGTCATTGACCTGTTACTCTACTCCGTTTTATGGAGCTGCAGCTTATTAAAAAATACAAATATAAAATGGGGATATTAATGGCAAGTGGCTTAAATTTGAGAGTTTCAAAATGCATGTTAGAATATTTCAATACTTTGTTCACTGTAATTTTACATTTTTTCATTACTTAGAGTAATTAAAAAAATCCTTAGGGTTGAATTATAGCAAAATTTTATACATTTCAGTACTCTGCACAAACTAATTTCCTTTCCCGGTGGACAGCATTAATTTAGATGGATTTTTTTTTTTTTTTTACTCTACCTAATTTATTCTTTTTTGGGGGAAGGGAGGGGAGAAATATTAACCTTGCAATTCTGCTAATTATCATAATTTCATGAGTATTGTTGGCTGTTTTAATAATCTCCCTGCCTTCAGAAACTCATTTTTTTATATTCTAGAGGAAAAAAAAAAAGAGATATAGAGGGCACTGTAATAAAATGTGTTTACAGTATTTATTCTCTGGATTTGCTGTAATAGAAATGGGAAATACAATGCTTAACTATTGCAATAGTTGCCAGTGGTGTGTGCCTTTGAATCATTTTTTAAAAAATCATTCTTTTTTTTAACCTTAGTTGATGGTAGAGGCTTTACTCGGTTTCACTTCTGTTAAAGTAGATATGGTGATACATTCCTAGATCTTTGCTAATTTTCCTAACTCCCTAAATCATTTTAAATCTGCAAGCTAGATGGTTTGGGTGAATGGATGGTTTTGAACCAATTATAGGCTGCTTGGATTTGCTTTTTAGGTTTCAAGCGGTCCTTGGGTAGAGAAACCTTGTCAGCGATATTTGTCTTTTTCATGCTTTAATTTTGTGCTGTATATGTTCACTGGCCTTTTTTACCACTGCAGGTGCACACACTTTAGATGTTTCTATTTTAAAAAAATGTTTCTTCTGTTTGCCCTGAGAGATGCATTTGAATTTAGCTAACAGTCAAGCCCTTTCTGAAGATATCTGATTTGTGTCTTGACAGGTATGAAAGTAAACACACACACCAAAAAAAGTCCTGTGTGCTTAAGAATGAGATTGTTTATTTCCCTAAGTGTGAATAACATTTAGCAAAACTTGTCCTTTTAAAAGACAGTTAAACCAGTAATCATATGTGATCCATTTTTAACTGTGGTTTCTAGGAAAAAGTGCTGCAAAGTGATATGTGGTGATAACAAATTCAGAAGGAAAAGAATATGAAATTCAGATAGCAGCTTGAATGATTTGCTGTTAGCATGAGGCCCAATAACACTACAAAGCTATAAACTCTGTCTTTCTAGATTGCCCAGTTAGGTGGCAGAGATGCAATTTGTCTTTTCTGAAGCCGCCTGCTGCTTGCTAGCTCCATCTCCTGTCACAGCCTATTAGCTCCCCAAGAAAATTGGTGGGAAATTGCCTGCAGATTGTAGGAAATTGCATCTCCAGGCCCTGGAAAAAATGTAGGATAGCACAACACTGACCCTCCCAGAGCAGCTATTAATACAGCAAAAGCTGACCTTTGGCTTGGAGTAAAACGACTTTGCTGAATAAAGACTGTATTATGTGTGGTAGAAGGAGGGTACAAATTATTATCCTGGCTATGCTTATAGTCAGCCTGCTCCAGGAAGCTTAAATATTAGTGATAGGTTGTGCTGCCCCCCACCCTTCCTCTTGGAAGTTGGGAGAAGAGAGGTTACAGGTTTATTAAGAAATTTCACTGTAAAGATGGGCATAACTCAACATGTATTTAAATAATATTGGTGCTCACGTAATTTGAAAGTTTAATGACAAAACAGAAAGAGAATTTATGAGTTTCTCAAAGAGGCTTAAAACGCCCTCTGCTTGGCCTGGCCTTCATCAAAATAGGAGCAACTGTGTGTCTAATCTGTTTTATGCCATTGGTTTGTAGCTCTAATAGCCATTTGACTTCTGGGGCAGGATAATGAGATGGAGCTGATTTATACCGTAACTGCAGAGCATGGAAGTCACAGGACAAGCGCTCGCTCTGATTGCTTTCAGCATGAGGTTGTGTTGGGCCAAGAAACTCACCACTCACTGCTTTAAACAAATTCCCATGTGTTCCTTACAGCGTGACATGTAATGAGCTTCCATCCTCTATCATTTCAGCTAGCTTTTTAATGTTATGCTTCAGCTCAGTTTTATAGGGCCTTCCAATGGAGGGCCTTCCAATGGAGTCAACACCTCTGTGACCTCCGGGGAAGGCCACATGCAACACAAAGAGCAGAGGCCACCGCTTCCTGTAAACAGGCTCTTGCACATAGGTGGTTCGAAGCCTGTGCGGCGAGCAGCGTGCATGAACCAGACGTATTGATGAGGAGCAGTGAACAGGCCGGAAGGCAGGGGTGGGGTAAAGCCATGGCGAGGTTCGTAATGCTGCTCTATCCAAGCTCAGCTGGTGGCTGCCGGGGATTCAGTGAAATCAATATATTGGTTTCCTGTTGCATAGTGACCACTGATATAAGTTGGCTGAACTAGTTTGCAAAGAGTCACACAACTGTTTTGGGAAAGGCAGCAGGAGCTGAGGATAGGGAAGCAGGGGCGCAGCTCGTGTGCAATGCACAGTCGAGAGGGATGGATGGAGCAGCACATTGCAGGGCTTGCCCAGCTCCTGCTTTCCATTCTTACCATCATGCATGCAAAGGTATGTTGGTGGAGATGATAGTCTGCTCAAACATTTCCGTTATGAATTAATTTGAGCATGTTTTATAGCAGTTACGTACTTGGAGTTGGGCTTTGAATGCAAAAATACAGGAATAAAAGAGCTATATTGTTTGAGCCTTTATCTTTTTAGTTTTTCACCTTCCAAGGTTATTGTATACCAGTTGCATTGCCAAAACATACCTTGCTATTCAGGGACAAACATGAGAGGGTATAGTGTCTGTATTGGAAAGAGCAGAGAAGATTCAAATACAAATTTGCCCTGGCTAATCATTGAAGTTGCTTTTGCCTGAAACAAACAAACAAAGCTGTATGATACACTGTACAGACAGAAATCCATTTCCCCTGCCTGATGGGTTTATGAATGCTGTTACCTACCTGCTTACTCTGGCTTTAATGAGGCTGAGCCCATTTTTCAGCGCAGGATGAGGAGGTAAGAAATAATTCTTGTGTGAAAAGCACAGCTTCTTGTCACAAATTCAGCGTTGTGAGCTTTTGTTCTGTTATGGAAAGAGCAAAAATTCAGACCAGGCTGTGAGGGATTTGGAGAACACTGATTGTTGCTCTGGATACTTGGATGATTTGAGAGAGGGCTGGTGGGGAAAAAACAGCTCAGACAAACCAGTCCTCAGCCAGCACTTAATGAGTGGAAAAGTTGTGCAGGCCCTAAGTGGCATCTCTCATCCCCTAACAGCTTATACAGCTCTAGGGAAAGGCCTGACACTCAGCTGGGCTTTGTTTTTTTGTAATTAGTTCAGAGTGAGTTCATTGTAAATCTCTGGTCAGTCTGTGTTTGGTCAGTCATTTTTTTTCCATTTTGCTCAAACACAGCCCATGATGAAATTGGAGAAACAAAAGCCAAATTCTTTAATCAGACGGATTCAATTTTTTTAAATGGTGCCATCTTCTGCAGCTTACCATAATAGGAAAAAGCAGCTTTATTGCCAAACTTTGTTCAAGTTTCCAATATTCCAAATGTCATACAATGGTTCTAATTTACTTGCAGTATCCTGTTGAATATCAACATGTTGCTGGCCTCATTCTTTTTCCTAGCCCAGCATTATATTTTAACGGTGAGTATCTCATTATACCCAGGATTAGGTTTGCTGTCATACACTGAAACAATCCAGGATTCTTTCCACACTTCCCATTAACAGCATCCTTTTTTTTTTAAAAAAAAAAATTTTATGACATCATTAATATGAGTATTTTTTGGCTTACCAAAGCACCCTTTTTTGTTTACTGTCCACATATGATGCTCCAGTCAGAAATGCAGCAACTTGGTTCCTGTTGTTTGCTCATGAAAAACACTGCGGGACAAAAATCCAGTGGAGTCTGAGAGAGTGAAGGCTTAGTTCTCCATGAAATACCTCATAAGGAAGGGAATTTTTGTTTATGAAGGCTCTGTGAGCAGGGCCCTCTGCCCTCAGCAAAGGGCAGGCATGCCCCGGAGGGAAGGAGCCCTGTTTTGCATCCAGCAGGGACAGTCGGGGAAGCAGAGGGGCACTGGAGATGGCAGTGAGGATGCACTGTCAGAAAGCAAAGTCCAGCCTTTCTCCTCAATGGGAGAGAACTGGCTGAAACATTACACTGACATCATCTAACCAAACCCTGCAATGCCAGCAAGCAACACTGTGGACTGTTCTGAATTTTTCTCAGTACCCTCTGGGAGGGGGAGGAAAAAAAAAAAAAAAGGCAGTAGAATAGCAAATGTCCCAGCACATGTTTATCTGACTGTTTGCTAAGTTCCTGAGAAATTGTCTTATCCAACCAGGCGATGGCTAACCATAATGGTTAAAGGGCAATGTGCTTTTGGCAGAGACCTATAAAATGAAGTTGTGAGCCAGTTTGTTCTACTGAAAATAGCTTTTACAAAAGCTGTGTGGTTATACAGGCTGTAGGGCTAGAGGTCCTCCTCCTTTCTCAGGAAGGCAGCTAATAAGGACTTCTATCTTCATGTATCTTCATGTTCAGGAAAAAAATAGATGATAATTCCAGAAAAAAAATCTAGAAAAAGTTGAAAATGCCCAGTTCAGACACGTTAATGATTAACTCTTAACTAGTCATTCTTGAGACTTTGGAACCTAGATGAAGTTTTATATAGGGCAAGAAATGTTTGAGGAGTTTGCCTAGAGGAAGTCCCTGTCTTTTATAGCATGAGGAGGTATAACATCAGAAACCCTTTTACCCTTAAGAAACACCTTATTCAGAGGATTCTGCTTTGCTCAGTGGGAGAAAACTGCAGACTTTTGCATCTCTTGCTGTTCTGGTCAGGATTGAATGAGGATGCTTGTCCTGGCATTATTAGCTTATATTTTGGAATTAATAAAGGTCATTGGCAGAAACTGCTGCATGTTTTATGGCATTTTTGTTAAAAAAATCCAAAATGGCAGCACTTCTACTGAAATTTCTTTGCTTCCTTCTTTGCTCCAGACTTGCAAATGGTATGGAAAATTGAAGGTATTGCTCATTGGAAAAGGTTGCTTTTCTAGGGCTGGCACTATAGAAATTCCTAAAAGTGGGATTTATATTCGTGAAGGCTTTATTAATCTCATATATAGAGAGGGAACCGCTCCTCTTCTGTCAGGAGCGGAGCAGTGTTCTGCTGTTTTGCTTTGAAATGTTCCACAATATGTGCTGTAGCAAGTGTCTTACCCACTACAGCACTACTTTAAAGTCTGAGGCTTATCATAGCAATTTCCCATGCTTTCATCCAAAGCCTAAAAATATGCCTCAAGCAAGACATTCAATCAAAACTAAAACATTGCCAGTTATTTGACTGTCTCTCCAGCTCCTTGGGAGGTAGCTTGCTGTTACGCCAGTGTGAAGAAACTCATGTTACAAAAGCAAAATGAAAGAAAACAGAAATTAAACAATAAGAACAGCTTCAGCTCTGAGCAATTGTCTGAGTATCCCATAGCAATCAAGTTTATCCTTCTAGAAAAGGAGTTTTAATTTGATGCTACTTTCACTGATTTGTTTGCTGTTGCAGTTTCCAGCTTTTTAAAGGAAGAATTTTCTTTTTAAATATATGCTCTGTCTCTAGTCAGATGCGGGCAGGCTTTGAAAGGCTGCTTAACATCTGTAACTCTTCAACTGTTTTTTTTCTTTGGTTTTTGTTTGTTTTGGGATAGCACATAAGCACGATACTCATCCCTTTCTTATCCAGTCCTGAGAAACCACACACAGTGTGATGAGTGGGTTGGGCTGCGAGACTATTCAGTATGAATAAATAAGTCAAAATTGACCTCTTTAAGTGAAATCAGTATTAAATCTCAGCACGCTGGGCTTTGGGAGCTCAGGAAACTGCAATGGTTGACATCCTGTTGTACTGGAAGAAGAAGCAGTTTTGATATTTTTGATAGTGCGATCAATATCACATTGTGCGATCAATATGTACTTGATTTCCTGCGGGGGGTGGAGGGAAGTCATCTTGTAACTGCCAATTCAGGCACCCGCTGGGAAATATATCGGAAAAAATAATGAACTGTAGGAAAGCCTTTCTCCTAAGGTACCTGATCTGTCTGCTTCAGCAAAGGCACACATGCACACCTGCCATCCCCTAGGTTTTACCCATACACCAGCATTCACTAGTGTCTGCTTAGTCTTTGTCTACTGCTCTTGCACTTACCTCATTATGTGGCCCCATCCCTTAGGTATCCGCCCTTAACTTCATATTCTCTTGTTCTTGCTCCCTAGCCTCTGTTCATGACCACTGCAGTAAAGCCAACGAAGAAACATAACTCCTTACGCTGAACTTTGCCATAGATGATACTGGAATTCTGTTTGCTCATTTTTCTGCAAATTCAGTTCTAGCAAAATTGCTGATTTAGCTTGGAAAGTCTCAAACTTCAATGACCTGCAAACTGTCTGTGATGGAATAAAATTAAAAAGGGAAGGGACCTCCAGATGTCATCTGGTGTAACATTGCTCCAAAAGGGCCAAGTTCAACTTTAGGCTGAGTTGCTTAGGCTAGCTGAACTAGTCTTGAGTCTAGCTGAATTTTAAATAACCCTGAGAATGGCACTACCGTAGCCTTTTCTGGACAAGCAGTTTCAGTGCCTAACCATTCTCATTATGATTTATTTCTACATTATATTCAGTCAGGATAAGAATTGTTGCCCCTTGTCCTCTGGCTGTGCAGTCCTCGACGCACAGTCTTGCTAGGTAGTAATGTTTTCAGAGGATGAAATGGTTTGCAGGGTGACCTTCTACCCTCGGGCTTTCTTCTCTTTGAAAGGAAAAAATCTCCTCTTCCTCCACTTCATTCTTCCACTCACAATTCTAGTTCAGTTTTTACTATCTGTTTCTTATTCGAAGTGGTGGGATAAATGGCAATTTGCATTCCCTAAAGATGGCAAGGCGTATCACCTAACCGTATGAGTGTCCAGGAGAGAAATGGGATGAGGCGGAAAGGTGGGAAACTAGGTGAGAAAGAAAAAACATCAATGAAGGTGATACCAGCCTGTGTGAGAGGAGCTGGAAAAGACAATCTTACGCAGGGAAAAAGTAAATGGTAATTTTAACTCCTGCATGAGTATGACTCAGTCTTGAGTGGGCTGTAAAATCCTGTCATGTTTTTCCCTATACACTGTATGAAGAAGAAATTTATACCTTAAAAGTACCGCTGTGGTTTCCATCTTTGAGAAGTGCTACAGCTCCGCTGCATAAATCACTCGCTCGCAGGCAGTGGCTGTGATGGTTTCTCCCCCGCCGCAGGCATCGCACACAGCGCTGCACACGTGGGCAAGGACCATCAAGGACTATCCCGAGGTGAACTGCAGAAGCACTGCAGAGCTGTCACAGGGCCCTGCTGTGCCTGAGGGGTCCTGGCTGCCTGTGGCTATCCTGACCAGCTGAACAAAGAGTATGCAAGCTGCGATGAGCCTTCCCAACGACAGCAATCCAAAACATGGGTCCAAAAGGAGAGCTCTTCTCACATGCGCCTCTTCTACTGGGAACACTTAGTGGGGGAAAACGGGGAGGGTTCTAGCTCTACATAGGCATCGTCTGATGTGTGTGTATATCCCGTCATGGTGCGATGGGCCAAGAGGATGCCAAGAGACCTTCTCTCCTCCCACTGCAGATTCAGCCACTTGCAGCCCCACTTATTTTAAAAGCCTTGCCTTGTTACGGTCCAAGTACACCCTGCGTATTCCACCGGGGTACTGAGTTGCACAAATTATATTCATTACTTACCAGTTGTGAGACAACATTCCTGTGAGGCAGAAGCCCTGTTTTTACAGTGTAATGGCCACATACACAAAACCCTGTGTGTATATTGCCAGTAAGATGAAACATGGCCCACCAGATGAAATGCAGCACATAATGTGGCTTGTAGACACAGCTGAACAAATTGCTCCAGAAGCTTCAAGGGTCACTGCAGTGTAAACACAAAACAGGAGTGACCTGTGCTGCGTTCTCAAGACATAATAGATACATTCTTCGTGCTGCTGCTTGCCCTTTGCTGAGTCGGGTATTTTAAATCACCGTAGGATTCCTTTCCTGGAGAAAAATAAAAAAAGAGCCTTAACTTCCCATATTTAAAACTGGATTTCTTTTTGTTATCCTTGAAGAAGTTGAATTTAAGGGTGTTTGTAGCTTCAAAGACCTTACGTAGTACAGTGTAAAGTATATGTTTGCAAAATTTCTGCTTTTGGCAGCTGGCAATCCAGCTGACAATTCCAGGAAAAATTAAATGATTTCTAGACAGTTGAGCCTGATCAGGAATGGCTGTTAATCATACAAAATTTTGTTGAGTTTAGTGAAGAGTAGGTACTTTATGCTAAGAAAAGACCAGAGCTACTTCTGTAGCTGAGGGACCTTGTGTTTCCCCTTCAGCATTTCTGCTGTTTCCTGTGTATTTTTATTTGTTGGTTTCTTTGTGCTTTTGCTTTTAGTTCTGATTTAAAAATTGCATCTTTTCTGTTCCACCTCTCAGCTGAGTATAACTGGAAGAAAGAGCATGTTTATGACTTGCGGAAAAGGGAGAAGCTGTGAGGAATTTAAATAAGTTGCTACAGACTTTACGTGAGGTTCTATGCTTATTCTGCTTTCATGAATAACACTGCTCATATAGGCAGGTACTTGAGTCTTGCTTTTTTCCTATTCTTTTCTTGGTGTAAAGCACTCATTTCTAGACACGAACAGATCTGATATATTGACTTGGCTTTGTGCAGAGGCTACTTTCTGAACATATGTTTTGGCATCACGAAATGAAAGATTAATAGTAGTGGCTATCTTAAGCAGAAGAAAATACAAAGTGAGGCTTTCTTTGACTGTCATTTATCATTATGATTACCATTTGACTTCCCAGGTCTGAAGCAGGTACCCGCAGGCTTTCAAAAGAGCCGTGGAGCCTATCATAGGTTACTGCTGTGCCAAATATGATGTTGCTAGACACATACGTGGGACTGAAGGAAGAAAAATACCCAGCAATCTGCTGTAACTTAATCCAGATGGTCAAGTTTATGTTTTCTTTAAAATGCAAACTGTCTCCAGTGAATTCATTAGAACCATATTGTAGCTTTCTTTTCTAGTATAATTTTAGCAGCTAGGTTAAAAAGCCTGGGACTGCCAAACTAATCTTGAGTGCCTGATCATTTTCTCTGAGGGATTTAAACCATTCAACAACTCTTTTTTTCCTTCTTGTCTTTCTTTCTTTTTTTTTTTTTTTTTTTTNTTTTTTTTTTTTTTTTTTTTTTTTTAAATTGTGTACAGCCTTATGAGTTTTTGGCTTATACTGTCTGGAGATAGCTATTGTGCTCTATAGTCTGGGAGTGATTTAGGCATTTGAACAACATGGAATTGAAGTTGTAATGTGTTCAGCAAAGGCACCTGCCTCCTCCATGTCAGGGATAGGTCTCTTACTGAATTAAAAACATTGTGAGGATGGGCTGTCTGCCTGTGTTTCAAGACTGCTTTGTCCTGTGTCCTTCCATTATTGGGAATTTTGTGGGGTTTTTTCATTAATTCGTTTTAAGGATTTGACAAGAGTACCTAAAACTTGGCTCATGTTAAATTTAGTTATTTAACTAAAATATGCTAAAGCTGAAGCAATTTTGTCTTATAATATGCTTTTGTAGAAAAAAAAAAATAACAAAATTAGGTCTCTAAACTCTAACTCCAACCACTAGCAATGTTGAAAATTCCTTCTAAGTGAGAACCAACTGAACAGAAAAACATCAGTGCTTTACAGTCAGATACTTCATGCAAGAGTACTAAATGTAATTTACTGATCCTTTCTGATAGGTTTCTGAATTTACTAAGAAACCAGGAAATCTTATTTCTAATAGAACAGAAAAAGTGTATGCTGAGACAACAATAGGATACCCACTGACTAATCTGTAAAGTGACAGAGTTGAATTTTTAACTTGGGTAAAGAACAGAGTAGAAAAGATAGCAGTGGGAATCATCTTTTGCGAGTTTTTAAATAAAACTAGTTTCAGTTTTCTATCCTGTGAAAAATGGAGCTGAGCTCCCTCCATTTGCAATGGGAAGAGTTCCTCCAGTGGGTAATTTTCATCATACAGGAAGAACCTGCCACCTTCCTGCATTTCTTTTAGGAGCTTAGCATCTAGGGCAGTTGCTTACAGTAAATAGTGTCACAGGAGAGGTAGTGGAATGAATAGGCCAGCTGAGGTTGTCAAATGCAGCGTGACAAGGAACTGAAAGAAATAAACAATCTATTTCTTTCAGTTCAATCAGTTTCTTTCAGTTCAATCTATCTTGATCTTTGTTTAGTTATGAGCAAGTAATTCTAGAGAGGGTCATGGCATTTGGATTGAGTATGTCCTATAAAGTGTCTGATTAGAGTCTTAGGTCATTGACAAAACACTGAATACATATATATAAAGTAGAAATCCTTGGATAAAGTTGCTATTTGCTCGCTTTGCATGGATCAAATTCTGACAAAAGCTGCCAAATCACATCCCCCCCTTGAAACACAGCAAATGCAGCAGCTGTATAACATGTCCTTGTTGAAGGTATCTGTCAATCTAGTTCAGACTCTTTTTCATCGGCCACTGTCTGCTATTTTTTCACACTGAATGCCCCTGAATATGCCAGGTGCAAAGTTGTGGTGTCCCATATGCATCATAATAGTCATGCAGCAGAGCATCATCTCAAGATTGTTCACAGCCTAGTAACAGGCCAAAGCCGGGTGTATTTCTGTTGTGAAGCTGCATTGTGTGGTGGTTGGAATACAGCTGGAAAATAAAGCACGTTAGTGCCCAGGACCACGTAAACCATCTGTCATGTACACGAGACCACAATAGAGAGCCAAAGATCAAAGGAGGAACAGATTACGGGTGGGATAGCAGAACTGCGGTAATATCAAACGTATTAGAAGAGCGAGTACGGTTGTGTTTGTTGCCGTATGCATGAGGTAATTTTAAGCCAAAGCCTCTCTGTTTCAGGAAACACTTGTAGTTCATAGTTCTGCAGTGAATTTAGGCTTAAGTACGCAGAGGCTAGTGTTTGCATTTCACACAGTGAGATGTAATTAGCTACAGAAGCATTAACGCAGTGTTTGCTGTAACTGGTAAAATGGTGTCTGTCTGTTTTTCCAAGGTGTTACCATCAGTGTTAGGGTAGTACTGGAATCAGTACTCCATTAGTGGAGTGCAACTTGTGGAAATAAGCAAATAAAAAGACATCCTACTCCAGAGACTACTGGGTCTACTTTAGAAAGGATAAACTAAACAACATGGAGAGAGGTGGGACAGGTTAGGCATATTTTGGTATTTTGAGAGCTTATTTATGAGAAAACAAAATCTGTAAGAGTAGCAGTAGTAGGGAAACACAGGGAATGGGACACAGGTGTTTGCAAGTGATGCATGCATGTCTGTGTTGTATCAAAATGCCCAGCTGGGGACAAGCGTGCAGGAGCTGCTCAAAGGGACCGTTGCTGATGCAAAGCAGGCAAGAGACCAGAAGGCAGCACAAGTCATCAGTACAAATAGCAATATCCCTATTTAGCCAGCTTCTGAAAAAGCTTTTCTTGTGTGAGAAATGCAATGGAAGTTAGAGGATATAATCATGATGTTTGCAAAATTGTCATTTGTTTCAGTAACTTTTCAAGTGTGTTTCATACGCCCAAGGAATGGAAGGATTTGAGATGATAAGTAAGTTCTCTCAGCCAGTGAACAATGTTTTTATTTCATGGTGCCTAGCTTAAAAAAATGAAGTACTAGGAGCAGGAGATAGATGCTTGTATTTCTGGAATCATTATAAGAAAATGTGCTCCCAGAAGCGTGTGGGTTTCAAATACTGGACACCCGAAGGAGATACTTTCTCCTGTAAACAACCTATGGAAACATTGCCACTGACTTCAGTGAGCTTTGGATTTTACCTACGTTTTACCCTGAATTGCCCTGTTTCTAGAAGCCTGACAGTAGGGCTGTGCCTAGTGTCTATTCTGAGCTCCCCGGGACTGTATTATTTCCTGCATGCCTCAGATATTCAGGACTGGATCACAGGAGCCTATAAATAAACCTGATGAGAAACGTTCTAACTTTATTGGAAATGTTTTTGTTTATCAGAAATGGAAACTCTCCATGATGATGAAGACCTGAGATGGTTTAAGTCTGTCTGATTGCTTGTCAGCTTGCATCCTAAATTTTTAGTAACTCTGCTCAGAATGGCAGGGCTTGCCAGGTCTCATGAGAGAGGCATAAAAACAAAAACTGTTTTCCCACTGGTTGCTTCTTCTAATCCCAGCAAACCACATTTTTGAAAGTCTTGTTGGACATGAGTTCTGAAAGGCAGTATCTCTTTTTGGGAAAGATGTTTTCTGGTAACACAGGGACTTTTCAAGGAAACCTGTCGCCTCCTCTAACCAGAGGGAGTGTTGGCAAAGAGCAGCTGAGCAAAGGCCAGGGCTATTATCTGCCACGGGATGGCCCTGGGCAGCATACATACTTTTCCTCCACTTAATGGTCTGGCTCGATAGCTTGCAACTCTTTTGTGAAACAGCAGCATAACAAAGACTGTGACAGCACAGCTAGCGCTTTTCACTTAGACCTGGACCACATACAACTTCATCCTGCTGCCTTTTTCCTCTTCTGCCAAGACAAAACAAAATCTGAATAGCCAGAATTAGTGCTCCTTGAGTACCAGTTCACTTGCCTAGTGATTTTATTCAGAAAACAGATGGTTCAGTATGTGAAAGAGGGCTGGTAGGAACCTTTGTGTGCGGTCCTTGGCAGGATAATCTCATTCCAAAGATCTAGGTGGTTGGAATTCCCTCCCCCTCCCCTTTGATACAAATCCTTAAGTGTTAAGTCAGGCAGAAAATGAGTCTAGTCTACATTTATCTTCCTGAATGGCAGTCAACTCCCGCCTAATCTTTCAACATATATTTGTTCAATGGATCAACAGATTGTGTAAGCAGCATGACGGACGGGTTTAGAAATGTGTCTGCTTATGTTTGGTTTGTACTGAACCATTGACCATTTTGTTTGTGAATCCATCATAAATTATATCTGCAGGTTACTCAGTGCAAGCGAGGAGGGGAAATACTTTTCCTGGCTGCCATGAAAGGCATCTACACAGCTTTCAGCCCCTCCAAGGAAAGCTGAATCTCATCAGTACTAGTTTTAGTTTTGTTTTTCAGAGGCTGGATGACTTTCACAAGCCTGTTGCTTATTGCAATTGTGCACCTCGTGAAAGGTAACAATATGCAAAAGGCAAGGATTGTTATTGTGAGATAAATATGTAATAATTTGGGAATATGGATACTAATAGTGGTTGTGGATGTTGTTTTAGTCGTATTTGAAAAAAAAAAATGCTAGAATACATTAAAATTTGCTTGATATTGGTGGAAAACATTACCAGCTACAGGATATAAAGCATCAAATAACTAATTCTGATGTGTTTCTTTTAAAATTATTTTTCTTTTTTAATCTTTTTTGTTGTTGCTTTTTTGAGAAGGACATTTACCACAGAATTGGAGGCAGCTTGAAGAACTTGATCTTTACCTTGCAAAACTCTTCATTAAATAAAAAAGCCTATTTCTGTTTTGGTCATCAAAACCAAAGCACACCTTTCAAGTACACCTTCAAATACTGCCTGGGGTAGTTGAGCAATACAATTTATTGCAAACAGTGTCTGAAGGGTTGTATTTCTTGAGATCTGAATATAAGCCTGGAAGGTGGCACTCCCAACATCTAGAAGATTTTGGAGATCTTGCAAGACATAAATATGGACTGTCTCTTATTCACTGAGAGTTTTTGAGATTGGTAGAATGAAATTTTTCATCTGAAAATTTATATTTTTGTGAAGAGTATGTGCTTTATTTTATTAAAGAAAGCACAGAAATGGAAAAAAAAGTTATTTTTGGTAGCCAAAGAAAAGAACACTAAATTACATTTGAGAATTGTTTTGGTTTGTTTTCTTCTGAAAAGAAGAAAATTTTGCCATTGTTTCATGAAAAAAAATGCTTCCATTTGTGTAAGTTAACTCAGCTGAGGAAAAACAACTGCTTCTTAACCATCTCTAACAGATTTTTGAGAACTGGAAAAGATGTGTGAAAGGAAGGATAGCTATCTTTAAAATAGGAAGAAGAAGCACTAGGGACAAAAGTTTGAGCAGCTTGATTTCCACAGAGCAGATTCTGTTGCATGGAAAGGAGAATGGAACTTGTAACTTGGAGAGCAATTTGACCCTGTGAATTTAGAGCTCTTTTTTTTTTTAATCACTAGAGGAAAAAAAATCTGTATATGTTCTATGAACATCTATTCCCTATAGTGATTACTTTAATTTCTTTATTTTTTATAATTTTAGTTCCTATATTTTTTATATAATTTATGATGCTGGCTGGATTTTACCTTCCTTCCCTTTCTGTCCTAAGAAGATATAGAGGGCTTCAGAAATTGCTTCTAGAATACAGTGTTTTCTAAGTATTAGCTCAGGGAATAAGAGGACTGTGAACTACCATGTGCTTCTGTTTCCTGGAATAAATAACCATACACAGCTTTGGGGTTATTTTTATTGTGTTTTCCCTTTCTCTTTTCTTTTGGCAAAGTTCAGCCTGGCATGTTTTCAAGGTATTCTCTCATATGCCTTTATTTAAATCCTTTGTATATTACATTCTTCCTTTTTACTTCTCCCATAGACAATAATGAATTCCTTTCTTAGCCAGAAACTGTCAGTTTCCCAGTGGTTTGAAAAATACTAATTGCATGCTGTAAATCCACCTAGTGGCAAATACATATACGCATATATTCATCTTCACTTCTTCTTTAACAGCTAGTACTTAACATGAAATTCTAGGTACCTTGGTTGTGAAGTCAAAATGTGATTTACTGAATACTCCCAGTTCTTCCATGCATTTGTTGCATGGAAGAGGGGAAAAAATATGAACTGGAAGCCAAAATTCATAATTCTTTCTCTCTCTTAATGCACTTTGTATTTCAGGCTAGCAAACTGAAAATTATAGCACAAGACAGATAGCAACCTGCTAATTTGCAAATTAATTGCTCTAGAAGTTTATTTTACCTCCACATCAATATCAAACTAGGTAATTGTTGTAGTGATTAAATGAGGAAACTCATTTTGAATAGCTACTATCTCTTTACCAATAAAAACGGGTCTGATTGCAACCAGGACTAACTGAAAAATCTTCATCTTTGACAAACAGTGAGGGTTTTTTCCCTCCATGCCAAATTTAATTCTGTAATTGAAAATGTAATTCTTTTTACTCTCAAATGCTGCAGTATTTGGGGCTCTCAGGTCCCTGTTCTTTGAACAGCTCAAAAGTCTCGACTGGGCTTCACTTGCTGTGAGCAGCAAGTGATGCATTACAGGAGAATGTAGTCTAACTAGGATATCTGATCTACAAAAGAGAACGTGAATGTGGGACCTTCAGACTGGAGCCCATGTAATGCCCTCGTGAAATATTTATATTTTCATTTCTCCCTTAAAAGTTTTCCTTTCCCTTCTCATTTTGCCCCAAGATACTGAGTAGCTTTGAAAAGGAAATGTAATTTCTATTTTGAACCCTGTAATTGACATGAAGCTACAAAAGTCCATTCAAAAGCAGATTATAATATCTTTCACATTATTGTCGAATACTTTAGCCTAGACATCTAGGATAGGATTTTTGTTCTCACGCCAGCTAATTTTAAACCAAGTGACATTGCAAAGTTTCACAACGAACAGGCAACACAGGCTATTACATGGATCCCTTCTTCTGCCTTAGCAAATATTTAAGTGTTGCTGGGACCAAAGAAGCAATACTGAGTGTGAAGATGTCAAATAGTTCTGTCATGCTCTTACAGATGCTTTTAGGCTATTCTTCAAACATGCCAGATATGTAGGATTTCAAAGCTGTTAATGATAGCTCTATATACATGCTATATGTACATTCGCTATTATAAGTAGCAAATATATAGGTAGCAAACAGTTTTTGTTTTGGATCTCTAGGTATGCTAACAAAAACCTCTTCTGAAAAAACCTTGATGCATAGTTTTGCTTGTTCAAGACACTACCTTTCTGGCCAGGAAGTTCTGAAATAAACCCTTAAAACCAATCAGTGACTTTTAAAGACAGTGGTTATGCTCACAATGCCATCTCACCTCTACAGTGGCATAAACCTCATTCATAGTCTCCTGTCAAAAGGATGTTGAAATCTGCTTTAAAAAGGATTTTTAAGTCTACTTAAATTCTCTTTCATCAGTTTGAGATGACTACTGAAGAAAGCTTTGATATGCTCTAGTGAAGGAAGATATAGTGCAGAACATCAGACTAGAGAGTGACTGGCTAAAAGCCAGTCTGGTTGCAACTGACTGCTAATGAAATATTCTGTGATCTAAAACAGTTACTGTTATTTTCATATGGAGCACATCATGGATTAGAGTCATACCTGTTTTTTTCAGGTGTAACCTGGTGAGATTTCCACCGGTTTCAACAGCAGGACTGGGTTTGATTTGGGATCCAAAATGTGGCAATAGCGTGCTAGAACTGGAAAGAAGACCCAGAGAAAAATGAACAGAAAAATTTAAAAGGAGAAGGCCAATCTGTGGAAACGGGTTGTTCCCTTTTCTCTGCTGTCTGCAGGCTGTAGCTGGGAACTGCTCTCCTTAGGAGGCTTGGGCTGGCCCCATCCCTGGTCACTGTTGTCCCTGCTTGCTAAATGTGATGTTGCTTACAGTCCTCTGTAAGGTGCTTTGACATATACAGCTAAAATGCCGTGTGAAAGGTAGGCAGTACTGATCTATGTTGGCAGCTTGTTAGATTGTCATGGTTTCAGTGATACGTTTGTAATACTCTAACATAAGATAAATGTGACAAGTGTTAATTCCAAACACCCACATTACTGAAACTGAGAACAGCTTAGCTCAGGCACTTTGAATTTCCTGAGAACAGCTGAGGTCTACACTTGCAGTATCTCAGGCTTCTTTTACCTGAAAAAATGAAAACGTTGCATTAAAGATTCAAGACTAAAAGACAAACAGTTGTTTTTAAGAGCAAGGAAGGAAGGTGTCTGCGAATGTTTAGCAGAACTGCGGACAGCTCGTGGTTTTTGAAGGAAATAAAGAAAGCAGTTGGGTAAGAATACCTTATTTTCCCCAGGGGAAATGAAAAAATCTAACATCTCACTGCAAGTGAGCAGCGTCTTGGCTGTGCTGCAAGACGTGGCAGTGTCCTGTGCATTCTGTTGAAGCAACGCCTCTACTTCGCCCTGGAACGTTGATTTTGCTAATGATGATCAATAAAGCATAATATGTTTATCTCATTTAACCTGTGGTCGTGTCATTTCGTTTTTATAAACCACACAAGTGGCAATGCCCGCTGCCCTGGAGGTGTTACCAGCTGCCCAAGCTCCAGGGCTCCTTTGGCAACTTTGTTCCCTTGGTCTGGGAGGTGGCTCAGATGGGCATGCAGGGTTGCAGACACTTCTCACCACGGAATGCGCTAGGCCTTTCTAAACTAAAATCTAATTCTAGAGCTCCCTTGGGACTGTAGCTCTACTTCTTTCACTATAGGACCACAGCCTCAACATGAGAACAATGTTGGGCTTGGATTTTGGTGCTCTGGGATCTGAGCTGTGCAGATCTCAGACTAGTTTAGACCTCTGCTTAGACTCTTCTGAGGTGAAAGTTTTGTGGCCTGGTTGAAGCAACTCTGGCTCACAGGTTGGTTCCTAGGTATGCCCATGCTGCAGGCACTGGAAGTGTAGAGAAGAGGGAGCCAGACTTGTCCTGAAGGACAACAGGCCATGTGCCCAGCTCAGAAAAAAGCCAGTTCTATGGTGCACTCAGAGAACTTTGAAGTTAGCCGCCCTTTCAGCAGGAGGGAACATCATAGGTCCTCCCCTGCGTATTTTTTTCTATGATTCTTTGCCAGACTTGCAAAGAAAAATTACAGTAGATGTTGCCACTGACAAGCTCTTGGTCTCCACTCTCAGTCTGTACCATATAACAACTATGTATGTAAAGTATAACCATGGACTCAGAAGGCATTGAGTAGTATCTGCTATCGTGTTTAGGTCTACTGCTAACAAAACAGGTGAAGTCCTGCAATGAGCAGTCCATTTTGAGTACCTCAGTAATTAATGCTATTATGTTGTAAGACAGAGAACCTCCTGTCCTGTATACTCCTACTATACAGAGACACCTGTATACCCCTACTGCTTTATTTATATGCTGCATTGTGCTGGGATCGTGTGTGGGACCACAGAGCCCTGGAAAGACTGTGTCTTCGTGAGGTGCAAGGGACAGCAATACCCTTTCTTAGCCCCTTGAGTGGAATTATGTGAGAGGGCAGGGAGGCCACTGGTCAAAGCAGCTGTAGGTGTGACAGACACTGTTTTAAAACTGAGTCATACGCTTGCTGAGAGCACCTTCGAGATGAATTCCAAGCAAAGACCACTCATCATTGGCTATGCCAAAATAATAGAGGTCCAGATTGCTATCTGTTGCAGCATGAGAAATCATCTGCCTCTTCCATACTAAGTACAATTTTGTCTTCTGTGTTCCTACATACTCTTGTGTGTGGTTTTATGAATAAAGTGTGTCCCCAGTGGCTGCTGATTCAATCACACATGTTTGCTTCCCTAAGTTTCTTTGAAAAATAGGCTGTGTAACCTATGCAGATGCATGTAAAATATTTACCAACGTAGTATTTAAGTTTTTCCATAGCAATTGAATATTGCTGAGGTTCACCTTGCAGGAAGTATAGAGATATCAAAGGACCGAAATGTCACTATTGAATATTCCAGGGCTTATTTTTGATACATGTTTTGTATACTTACTCTTGAAGCATTTTAAATGACTGGTTACTCTGTTCTACATCTGCCTTCTTAGAAACTAAGGCCATAACGATACTGCACAGAGTATGATTGCTTCTGGATCTATTTTGAGTATCTAAGCTCTCATGGGATGAGACCTGGCTTTTCCAGTGTCTGCTGCCAGGAGGAAGATTTTGTGGGCTAAAGAAGTCTGAAAGGAAATACATGAATCAAAGTGAAATCACAGTTGAGAATTTTAAAATGTAGGAATAAGCTACTAGATACTCAAATTTCACTTGAGTGAAAAATAAAAGTCAAGAAATTGGACTACCAAATAATTAAAAAAGAAAAACTCATAAAAGAAACTTCTACTTTAAATCTCCTATTAGAATAAGTTTTACATTAGAAAGGTCATTGGCTGAGTTATTTTTATTTTTGCATCTAATTATCTCTGGTTTTGCCCATCTTTGTATATTTTGTGTTTGGGAATCTTGTGCTTTTTGGCCTTTTTATCATGTTAGACCTTTAGGGTTGACCTTTTCCTGAGCTTAGACTTTTGCCTCTTTTCTGTTCTAAAAAAAAATTCATCAGTAGTTCTTTGGTCATTGCTATACTTTTGAAGTATTCTTCCTTTGTAGACAAACTATTTTCCGTCAGCTTCAGTGTATATAATGCAGTACTTGTTTGTATAATCCCCTGAGGTCTTAGTGCGTAATTAGTCTGCAGGTTTTTCTTAGCCTTAAGGATAAACTTGTTTTATAATACTTCCCTCCGCTTGTTCTCATATTTACAAATCTCGTAAACTGTCACTAAGGTCAGAGAGAAGAGGCATAACATGACCATCCTGGAAACTCTCCCATTTAGCATCAGAGTTACTGACCAGACAGACAACACATGACTCTGTGTTTTTTCAAGTTGTGGGATTTCAGGTTTTATGACTTCAGCTGTGGACTCCACTGCTGACTCTGACCTTGAGCAAATGGCTTAATCTCTCTGCACCTATGTAAAATGGTGGTAATACTTCCTCATTGCATCAGGGCTGTGACAAAAATGAAGCCATGTTTGTAAGTGGTCAGGTAGTGGTAGGGAGTGAAAACTAATCTGATTAGCAGGCAAAAAGTTATTTAGCAGCCACACAATGGCAATGCTTGCAAAATACTCTGTTATTTGTGGTATTTCCAGCTAGATGCATCAGAAGAAGTCCCAGCTTGCCATGGTTTCATAAGTCAGCGGAAAAAGGTTGGAGAGGACTGCAGGAGATAGGGAAGTGCTGGAGTGACTTCTTGGGCTATGCAGCAAAGAGAGTCCTGATGAGTCACGTCTCGTCGAGAATGAAATGTGTACATCTCCCTCCCCAAACTTGGATTTATTTTTATTGTTTTGGGCTCTGTTATAAACTTGATCTCTTTCCTCCTGGCACAGCTTGCATCTCTGAGTAATGCCTGTCACAGACATGTGGTCATAAACACCAGAATTATCTTATGACTAAATCTAGCTAGCCCTGGATCTCCTCATCTCCCCACGTGGCCACAGCTGGCCATGGGTCAGCTCAGTGCAGCTGGCAGCTCTCTCTTATCTTCTCTGAGATGTGCGATGGATGGTGGCAGCAGAGTAGAAAAAGGAACCTTTAAAAAAAAAAAAGTGAGAAAAACTGAGAGAAAGGCTGGGTATCTCTGAGCCTGTGTTTACTGAACTAGACATTGAGTGAGGTGCCTGCTACTTAAAATGGAACCCTATTGTGTGGTGGAAGGCTTCAAGGAGGGATGCCAGCTTTTCCTAGAGCTGTTGCAGGGAATCAGGTGTGCAGCATCACTAGCTAAAAGTTGCATTTTGCTCAGACCTGAGCTGCTTGAAGGTCCCCATTGCTCTGATTGTGCAAGTGGCAAACGCAGCTCAGCTGGAGAAAATCTGCCCCTTCCCTCACGCTTGGGTAGATTGGGAGGTAAACAGGTCCCACACCACATCCATATCTGAACCCTGTTCAGGTATTGAGCTCCTTTACCAGTCCTGTAGCCTTTGGAAGGAATGAAAGCTCCAAGGCAACCCCTACCCCATCCCCTACCCCCTACATTAGACCTTTTATTTTAAGAGCATTGGATAAATCCATGAAAAAATAAAGGGAAAGAACAGTCCAGAGAGGTGGTATTCACAGAAAGCTGCTTCTATTCTTATGATGATGATATGAATCCATTAATGGAGGACAATATTAGAGCTGATCAGAAAGTCAGAAATTCTGACTTTCCAAAACCAGAAGTACAAGTGTCAAAATTTTCTATGTAACTAACTAACTAACTTTTACACAATGCTTTTGTCCATTCTTGAATCATGAGGATGCCCATGGCCACTGCAGGTTCTGCAGATCGAGTGTGCAATGTGCAGCTTAGATCGTTTGGTTTCTTGCTCAAGAGTTATGAGAAGACACAAAAGGCTTGAAGGCCTAATGGAGGGAGCCATAGGGTGGAGCTCACATGGAGGGTCCAGCAACAAGCAACAAAAATGATTAAGGGACTGGAGTACCTATCATATGAAGTAAGCTTAAACGAGCTGGGCCTGTTTAGCTTAGAAAAGAGAAGACTGAGAGGAGATGTGATTAATATGTATAAGTACCTGAGGAATGATTTTAGGGAGGAGGGGGTCAAACTCTTCTTGTGAGTGACTAGTGACAGGACAAGGGATAATGGGTACAAGTTGAAACCCAGGCAGTTCCATGTCCATGTGAGAAAGAACTTCTTTCCTGTGAGGGTGACAGAGCCCTGGCACAGGCTGCCCAGAGAGGTGGTGGAGTCTCCTTCTCTGGAGATCTTCCAAACCTGCCTGGATGCCACCCTGTGCCCTGTGCTCTAGGGGTCCTTGCTTTAGTGGGGTTGGGATTGGACTAGATGATCTCTAGAGGTCCCTTCCAACCTCAACCATTCTGTGATTCTATGATTTGTGTAAAGCCACAAGCCTAAGACCTTCATACTATGCATGACTATGCTAGAAAAGAGAGTTTTTCAGGGCTGGGCTCAAAGTAGATTCTGGTTGAGTATCAGTTTTAGCAAACTTTCAAGAAAAATATTAGACATTATTTTGATTATGAAATTTTCTGGTTAATCAGAAAATTAATTGGAAAATTATTCAGCTCTCTCTCTTCTGTGTTTTACTAGTTCAAAAACAGTTCCAAGCAGCTTAAGAACCTACTTACTCATGAAAAAAAAAAAAACTCTGAGTAAACATGAGGATTGTTATGCAACAAGCATTTGACAAGTTACAATTTTCCAAAGGAAAAGGCCTGTTCATGATATACATTTTTTGAATAGGATTAGAATTAGAATTAAATGCATATATTTTAAATGCACATATTTTAAATGTTGTTGGAGAGCTTTCACGTTACAGAATTAGACCTCAGTGGTTGTCTCAGCTTTATTTACCATCCTCATTTATGCATTTTGCCTCAGTTGGAACACTACAAAATAGCCTTGTGGGCTAGTGCGCCTGGGCTTTGAAATGGTTCAGGGAGTTCAGCATTTCTACAGCATGCTACATATGTGCTTAAATCACCTGGTGGAAGCTGAGGATGAAGGAGTATTGTAGAATAATCTGAAGTATCAAGAAGGAATTGAAAGGATGTTTATAGACAGATAAGGGCATTCTGAGGGGGAAAAATAGCTGTAAATATTTGGTCATCCCACTATGAAAATCAGATACAGAACATATAAAAAAATAGACATTCTTGTTGCTTCAGAGCTTATTTCCTCCTCTGTGAGAAGGGGCAGACTCATTTCTCCCTTTTCCCCATGCCCGCAGACGGGCTGTGTTCAGCCTGTGTGCAGGAACTAAACCAAGCAATAAAAAGATAAGGAGTACATTTACCCGCACACCTTTATTGTACTTCTGTATGTTTTTGGAATGGTATGTTTAGTTGTTGATGTGTAGGTTATTGTGCAAGCATAGGTTCAGGTTCAGTGAGAACTGTGAAGTAGAGTATGCTCTTCTACTCTGTTAAATGATGCACTTTGATTGTGGAGGTGAATTAGATAAGTATGTAAATTGAAGGGAAGTGGAATGCAGTGCAATATTTTTTAGTATGGCAGTTATTTAGACTTCAACATTTTCTGTACAAGGTCGATTGCAAGCAAAGCTGTCATAATTTATAAGGTACTGTAAGGAAATTGCTTTGAGGTTGCACATATGGATGTGGAACTGAGGTGAGTGTCCTTAGCTTATTTACCACATACAAGTGTACATAATAGCAGTTTATACTTGGATGGAATCTTTTCCAACTTATATTAGTTTATGCTGCTGTAACTGTGTGATATGATGGCTTTATTATACATGGTCTTTGAATTTATAATCTTTTTAGGAAATGGGCCATGGCTATGTGAGATGACAAGTTTCCGTAGTAGGGCTTACCAGTGTTTGTCCTACTACATCTCATACCAATTTAATCTGAAGGAACAAGCAAGTAGACTGAAGCACAATATATCTTGCAGATTAAAAAAAAAAGGGAAAAAAAAAAAGAGTGAGTATGAATGATACTCATAGCAATGTTTTTCTGGGTGGAAAATCAGACCAAAGAATGATATAGGAGAACAGAACACAGTTAGATGTCTAATGAGTTCAATCATGCTTGCAGATATTTGTTGTTAAATCCTATAAAGAACATCAGGTGTCATCTTGCTAGAGGCAACAGAGCTGCCTGAGCATATTCCAATTTTGAGAATTAGATTTTTTTTCTTTCAGTAACTGAAATGTGAATTATTTTGTACCTGAGGTTATTATGTTGAATAAGCAGGCGATACAGGTACTACATGCTTCTTGCTGATGCTGTAAGAACATGGTTATATTTTAAATGTAGAGTTCTATATATTCTCTGTTTGCACACAGAATTATTTAAAATGCCAAAAATAATAGTAAATGCAAAATAAGATTCAAGAAAGCAATAATGTAGAAAAAACTTGAGCCAACCCACTCAACAAACTGTGCATCTGTAATGACTGTTACAAGTAAAGGTAGTGCAAGTTGCAGAGGGCTGTTTCTGGCTTGACAGATGTTTTTAACAAGATTATGAAGAGAAATTCCCTCCCTAATTCCACCCCTATCTTGCAGAGCTTGGAGAGGTAAGATCTCTTAATACACCTTAACACCTAAATTTCAGTTAGCACCTAAAATTCAATTTAACTAAGCTTTATGAAATGATATGCTGTTCTGTTCAGTCTCTCTCCCTGTCACATCTTAGAGGAGCTCTCATGTGTGTCAACTGTCTTAGCCCTATTGGTGCCAAAGAATTTCTAGCAATTTATAACTGCTAATCTGCTCATCCTGCCCTTTGCTGTTCTGTCTTGTGTCCTCTTAGTTCGTTCTTGCCCTCTGCTTTCTCTGTCTCCAAATCTTTCTACCTGCAAGCAGTTCAAGGAATATTTTATCTGCCTGTGCAATTTGATTTGAGGCCTCAAAGGAGTGTGCTTGCAAGAAAAGAGTTATTTAGGAATCAAATCTTTAACAACTTATATGGCAAAGTTTCTGGGTTTTTTTGTTATTGTTTGTTTGTTTTTGTTTAGGGTAGATATATGTAGGAACTTTTCTTTATAATTCTGAAATTAAAGCCTTAGAAGAGTTTTGAAAGGAATGACATTTTCATGTTCCCATTCTTATGCAACAACTAAAGTTCATTATCTCTCTAACCTGCAAAAGCCTGGAAGAGAGCTGTAGCATATAAAATATATAAGACATAATGAGATAAAAGTTAAAGCTACTTCCTATCCCTTGTATCTTTGTGCAGAGCATCATATACCCTGAGTATATGTGGGAACAAACTCTTATTTTTAACAAGATGGCAGCATTAAAAGTTGATTCTCTAATTTTTCTTACTTTTCCTATATACTCTTATACTCATATATTCTTACAAAGTATAAGAATCAATACTGGATTTTCTGCCTGAGTTTTGATAATTTTTAACATGTGATCTAGCATCTTACAGGTGAATAAAAGTCATGGTTCTGAGATTTGTCAGTTAGTGGACATAGAAAAATAAATCAGAAATCTGCTAAAAAAAAAAAAAAAAGGGAAACAAAAAAAAATAGGCCATGATCCTTTAGCACTTGTTTAGCACCTAATAGCGGCCTTTCTCTATCCACTTACAGTGTTTGACTTATTATAGACTTTGCAAAGAGATTGTGCTGTATAATGCCTTGTAATGTGTCTCTATACACATAGATCTAGAGTTGACAGAAAAAAAGAGTTCTTTAAACCTTGATGTAAGGACGTTTTTTTTTTCTTCTCTGTCAAGTTGGGTAGTCAGGAGATACTGCACATGCAAAAGAACATCAGGCCTCCCCAGCCTAAGCAACAGTGAGGGTGATCCCAGGAAATGTCTGCTGGCTTCTGTGCATCTGTTGTTCTGCACACAGAATTTTTGTAAGCGCGAGATTTTGAAACTCCTGAATCATTTTTTGGCTAGGATTGCCAAGAATTTTTGGACTAGATCTTCAGCTGGTGTAAAGCATTATGTATTTCACTGAATTACTCGTTTTGGTGGTCTGGTCTGAGCTCTGTCAGCATTTTTCCTTCTGACCTTCCTGTTCCTGCACTCTACAGGTGATGCTTGTGTTCATGGCTTGCAAGGCCAACACAAGGCCAATTTTTATAGGTACAGTAAACCAATACCATTAGAAAGAAAAAAAAAACACTTTAATAGGAAAAAATGCTGGATTCTTAGTTTCTCCAGCACAGTTTTAGAAGACTGGATAGCTGGATTTGACAATTCTGGGCTCAAATGTCTAGCCTAGAGCATATTGTCCAATTGAGCAATGAATTTTGATTGTGGGAGCTTGCTTGGTACCTCTCTGATTTAAAGCAGATGGAAGCATCATCACATTCACAACTCCAAGATGGCCTATAAATTTTCTCTGGCTATGATTCAAGTCAACGTCTCTGAGAGAATGAAGAATTTTCTCACTTAAGAGGCTTTATGGAAGTCTACTGACATCGTGATATTAGCAGGTATATGCTGCTCTTCAGATCTGTGCTATCCACACTGAGCTTCCTTAGGGAAATCTGTTCCCAAGAAGCACATCCAAGACCTGTTGATGAAGAGAGTGCCAAACTTTCTTATGGTACAAATGATTTTTCGTCAGTTAGTTTCAGTGATACTGTGCCAGATTAGCAAGCAGGGAGTTTGGCCTGAGAGATGGTGTGTTTTGTGCAAGGCTACTTTTTGCTGTGACTCACTAGAGGAGCTGTTACTGGAGCATGAAGAGGATCCTTTTTTCTTACTTTCAATATAATGAAAATCCTACAGTTTATATGATCAGATTTGTGCATGACAGAAGTAAATCTGTTATTGCTTTCTTTCTTCTTGTTCCCACAGAGTAGGATGACTCACAAAACTGAATTATTGCTTGTTAGAAGAATCAGCTGAATTTTTGAAAGTGAAGCTTATAGTTTCTTTCTAGATATCCTTTGCATTTTATAGATACTCATTACAGCACTGGGCAAAGGCTTTGATAATTCAGGTGAAGGAATAGAGATGTGTGGGGTTTTTTAGTAAAATTAACAGTCAAGTATGGGCTTGTTTTAGTACTGGCTGATTTGATATCATATATAGAGTTTGAGTTACTTCTGCTATCAAAACTGAATTTCTTTGCAAGACCTATGATATAAAAGATACAGGTTTTTAGAGAAGGAAGGATTTGTTATACCATCTATTTTTGTTTGTATACAATGAGACACTGGCAATGTTAGCATTTTCTATTTTGTTCATTTTCTACTTGAATGTTTTAGTTTTTCAAAATGGGAAATTTTAAGTGATAATGCTAGTTGATGATTTATAAAGGCAAGATACTCAATCTTTGGTTTGAAAGGGTGCAGCTAAAACTTATTCTTAACCCTAAGCAGGCAGAAATTCCCATTACATTAAATTTGTCCAGAAATAAACATTTTCAGAACCATGGCTTACTGAGGCAGGTTGGTATTATGTTGTAAATTCTTCTACCTATGAGCAGGGAGAACAGGTGCAATAACAAATCACATTCTTAAGAGTTCTTTGAATGCCTTAATATTTAGTAACTAGAAGTGCTGTGTTGGCTGTGTTTCTTTACTACAGGAACATCTTTTATGTTTATAAAATTGCACTAGCTATAGTGCGAATTCAGGATGGTAAGCAGCAAATGGAGCTGCATGGCAGCACATAAATGAGGTACTCTCTGAAACGGCGTATAGAGATGATATGGTAAAAAGAAGGTGCTTGTCTCAGAAAATATCTTCTGGGATAGAAATATTTAGCAAAAATTCTAATTTTGGTGTCTTAAATAAGCATATAGTTTTGGTACTACTTCTAAATTACAAGTTAAGCTGGATACACATTCTCATTCCTGTGTGTTCACTGCTGTTTGGAAACCAGAGATGCTGAAATGGGATCCAACTGTGCTTTATGCAAACATGCAATGCATTTGTGTTTTTCCTGCTATATTTAATCGAAAACAACCATCACTTTAATTTAGGCAGTGAGTTTGATTCTGATCTTACACTAGGACACACAGTTCACAGGTGTTAGCATGGTTAGATCACTGTGAGTGTGACAAAATCCATCCACAAGTCTGCTGATAAATTGCTTCCCGTGAAGACGAGATACAGCAAAAATACTTCACAACTAACTGTCACTATAAGGAGTACTTTAATAATGTGTATGGACATCCTATGCATGGAAAGGAATGACCTGTGATACATAAATGGCACAACAAGGTAGGAGATGAGACATTCCTATCCTTTTCTAGCTTTTGCAATGGAGACCTTTTCTTCTACACGGTAAGCTGCAGACATGGCTGCATAACATACAATGTAAAATGCTAAGGAACTAATAAGATTTTGCTTTCCTGAAATATAAATAATTTAATCAGATTAATGGCATTGTTCTACCTGAGGGATTCTATAATTAGTAGATTATTGAAGCAGCACACAAGTTATCTACCATTAGCACCTGGAGGAATTCCTGTTGTCTTAAACACTGGAATTAAATGATATGAATATTCCTGTCATGCAATCTGTAAAGATAATAAGCCTCTGGCATTTTGTAAGCTATATAAATCCATGGATTTCACATTAAATATTTAAAGCACAGGAGGTGTTATTTGTTAAAATACTGATAAAGGGAGTTCAGCCATTAGAGCTGCCTTTTTCATTCGGTAAATCCCTCTTTGTTTGAGGTGCTTTCAAGCCTTTTTTATTTGTTTTCTCTTTCAGTTGTATACTTTTCTAGTTCCTCTGGAGATGTTTTTTATTGAACTTTCCATGAGAAACATTCAAAATATGTTTAGAGAAGTTTTATCCTTTCGATACAGAGAGGCTATTCAAACTGAGGGTATAAACAGGCTGTAAAGCTAGCAGATCTCTATTGAACACCAAAGAAAACTCGCCTAAAATACTTGCAAGAGTCTGCCTTTCTTCTAAATATATTTACAAAGCAGAAGCAGCTCAGCCCTGGTGTGTGTTCTGTTCTCTGTGTTTGTTTGGAATGACTTTACAAGGTCAAAATACACATTAACATATCATAACACAGTTATTGTTTAATCCTTGAAAAATACAGGCCATGAGGAGGATTGCTGATGTCTTAATACACTGCAGAAGCTGAACAGAAGCGTTAAAAGATGCTAAAAATATGATGACTGTTTGAGATTGAACACTTAACAGTTTCAGTCATCTGGTAATTTAAAGTGAAAAACTTTGTTGGGAAAAGTGTCTCTGTTTCTAATAGATTGCTGTGTCAGGCTGGAACTGCAGCCAGGATAACTGATGACCTTTGAAGTCCTCAGAATAAATTATGGTTTGTGTGCGAGAGATGATAATGCAGTTAAAAAAGATTTATGCAATAGTTCTTCAAAGAGCTTGAGGCATTAACACGAGGTCATAAATTAGTAGGATTTACAAGCAAGGAATTACTTTACTGGGAGAGTCCTTTTCATCCCAGATGGTTTTGCCTCCAAGCACTTGGTGATGTTTAAGTGAGGAGTTACCTGATGAACCCTCCAGGCAGCTATGAAATTACAGGGACACCTGCATTGTTAACAACCAATCCAGCTTTAATAGCAGTCAGATTCTTCTTCTGTAGAGAGGTTAGCTTCTACTTGTAGGACATATGTCAAAAGCTTGTCACAAAGTATTTTTAGATCTTAAGCTAAATAACAGATTGAAAGCTATTTTTATTCTTCCAGACTTTAGAGGTGGTCTAAGTAAAATTTTTCTAGATGTTTTAAAGTATATTATTTTATTATAAAGTTTTTTATAAAGTATATTACTCTACCCTATATGACTTGCCACTATCATATCCCTGTCTATTCCACCTAAGTAAATAAATAAATAAATAAATAAATAAACATACATTGTCATTCTTAAAGATTCCTTACCCCTATTTAACAAATCTAAGACAGATTATTTACCACTGCTACTGATATCACATATTTTTTTAGCACTGAACAAGAATCATTTAGGCCCTCAAGAAAAAAAAAAAAAAAAAAAAAAAAAAAAAAGGACTTCAGTAGAAGACTAAGTCTCTGGGCAATTTTAGGAAATACTGCATCCATTATATTAGCACAGCTCCAACAGAAATTGGAGGAGTTCTCCCTTCCCCTTTTGCTGCTGTCCCCTTTTCTTCACCTGAAACCTCTCTGCTATCTTCTCACAGCCTCTCTCACTGAGGAGGGTTTATCTTACAGTCTGTGCTGTCCTTAGTAAGGACTGTCATGTAAAAATCTAAGGCCTTCCTGAAGCCTGTCTGTTGGTTTCTTTTACAGAGTTTCTTTTACAGAGAACCAGCCATTACTTGAGAGGTTTGGATTGCTAAGCTGCTATCACTTTCAACTCTTAACGTATTTTAAAACAGTTAGAAAAAATGTATATGGATTTTTTTTTTTCATCCTACCTCTTTTAAATTGTGGTAAGCTTTAAAACTCAGAAAGATGTTGAGCAGTCACTAAGGTAATTACAGTATCCTATTTTTTGATCTCACAGTGATGGTGATGGAAGATCCCTAGATGGAAGATCTAGAGATGTGTGTTGTGGTTCTGTGAGTCTGTGCTTTGGTTACCCTTTCTCTCAGGCTATAACTCTAATACACAGTTCATTGGCATCGCTGACTCATGTTCCACTCTTCTGTTGCAAGAGGAAAGAGTTGGCCTCAAAATCCTTTTGTAAAACTGCAGAATGGCTGATGCTTTCTCAAAATGCTTTTTACTTAAAAGAACGTGTTCGATCTTTGAAATTTAGCTGGAAATAAATATGCATTTAGAGATTCTGGCAAAGACAGAGAATAATGCCATAAATTTATTTCATCTGGAAAGGAAGTTCATTTATGTTTATGTTCATTTATGTAGGTCTTTAAAAGGAAAACTAGATAAAATATCTTTCCTCAATATTTTGACACTTCTTATGCTTTTCCCTGTTCTCTCTCAAATATCAAACTCACACGAGTATGTACATGCCTGCACACTCACCTCTCCTCTTCCACCCAACCACTGTAAAAGAAAATCTGTAGATGAGATTCTGTATCACTTTGATGAAATCAAATGTCATGCATAACATGCATTGTTCAGGATGAAGTAGTAGGACCGTGTAAAGTATCCAAGATTAGTTTAGGTTTGTTGTACTCCTCTTGACTATGAACCCTATTGAACAGCTGAACAATTCACCTCCTTACCCAGGGAGTCCTCTCCTCTCCCCTGACTCCTCTGCCTTTTTCACACCGTATATATGTATATATATTTGTAGATTACACGCAACTATAACTCAGACTTAATTCAGCCTTTTGCATACTACAAACTCTTTCCAAAGACAGTGGAGTGGAAAGATTACCTATCTCTTCATATGCAAACATGCACCTGACCTGGGTCAGTGGCTGCAAACAGCTAATGTGGAGCTGTATGTAGACACTGGCTCTCGATGACTGTGCAGACTGATAGTGTGAAACTTATTTCTTGCTAAGCAGCCTGTAATTTGGCAACTCCAGAAAATAAAAATTGAAGACTATTATTAAAGAAAAATATATCCATCTACTTCAAAGCTGATATAGGGAGGGTGAAATTCTGGAAAATGCCAGGTAGCAGAGCAAATTAGACAGCTCTATTTTATCAGCACTTTTAAATTATAGTTGAATGAGCTTTGGACGCATTAGTGCAATGCACTCTGATTATCTTTTTTAGTTCATTCCTCCACTGCTTGGGTTTATTAGCCTACTTGTTAGATAAGCACTCTTGTTACGTCTACAGCTTGGATGCAATTAATAGTTTTCCTTTCTGTTGGCTAACCAGAGATTGCGATAAGATAACATGTTCTGTTCTTCTGCCCTGATTTCTGACGTTTGTAGTTCTTAGTTCATAGACTTTCTAGAAGAGAGCAAGTTAATTATAATGTTATGATGGCTGTTTGGCTCTCACTGTCCACAAAGATTTATTTACACATTGGCTTTTCTCCTAAATTTTGTTGTAGTAAGTATGACAGTCAGTTATTGATAAAGAGCCCAGCTTTCCAAATGGCTGTACTGGAATATCTGCTTTCACAGCCACAACTTTGTTGATGAAACTAACTCCCAAAGTAATTTTGAGCCCATAACTTTTTCCTGTTTGATCTCTATGTTGGTCATCTAGCTGTCCCATTTCCTGATATAAAGCTGTAGTAATGGATGCTACGATTCTCCTAGCCAAAGACAGGAGGAAGCAAAGCCACAAGCACATGTTAAATGTAGAGAACCATGCCAAGAAACTGATTTAGACATATGGGAGCAAAAAAAAAAGTGATGCTACTTGTAGCCCTTTCCTCATGTCACCCTGTGGGTACTTAGCTGTGAAGGACTAGTTTGCAGTTTCTTTGGGTTGAGGCAACTGGGTTTGAACTTGGACCCGCGCTAGCTGGAAGTGTTAGAAATGGCTGGGTGAGGGAGCTCTACTAATTTACCCTTCGGCAGTGTGATGGATCACGCATGTGTCGTGTGTAATTAGCTGCTGGGCACTGAGGCAGCGTCTGCATTTGCTCCTCAGCTGCTCAACGTTTGAAGGCTGTCATGGCTCCAAGGCCCTGGCAGCTGCCGCTGACCTCTGGCTTGCCTTCTGGCTTGGCTCCTGACCCTTGGATCATATCCTGGCGCTGGTTCCCACCCCCTGGCAGCTTGCTCCATTCCTGTCTTTGGCTTCAACTTGTATCCTGGCTCTGCCTCCAGGCCTTGGCCGTGAGGGGGGTTCCAGATTTTCAGTGTTTTTCCCAGTTCTAGGCTTTGGCCTAAATTGGCTGTGCCTGTTCTGCCTTGGTTGCCCACAGTGCATGATCTTACAAACATTTAATAATGCCAGAGTTGTACGCAAGGGAGAAAAATGTAATCATGATGGTGTCTTTTCTATCAGAGCGCCTGACCAAAATGGAGAAGACAGTGAATTTTATTTTAAGATTTTACTTTAAGACAGTGAAGTTTAAAACTGCTAGATATACTCCTCCTCTTCTCTTGTTTTGATGTCAGTACTTTAAATACAGTCTACAACAGCATAATCTAAATGCTGTAGTTGCTGTATGCTTAGAGGAAAAAGGAGAAACAGCACAGGTCTTAGTCTCCTGGAGTGTACTTTTGGTCTGTGAATGACTTTTTATCAGGTTGCAAGAGAAGATAAAAAAAGTAAAAGCAATGGTTTCTTGTAAAGTGTATTTGCAAATTGTCCAGATTTCTCAGCTTTTCGGTGCAGAACAGAGAGACATTAACAGTGGAGAGAAGAAGATTTCTAAGGAGCGGAAAATTTCTTGATATATATTTTATCAACTGTCATATGACATTTAACCTTAAAGGATTAAAGTCTACAGATCTGGATGTTGATCTGAATTGACTCCCAAAGAGAGATGAGCTGTGATATAAAGCTGCTCTTCAGAGAATAAATGTGCACTCTAGGGTACTGGTGGCTAGGAGCCAAGAACATGCACCAACAGAAAACAACTGTTCAGAGGTAAATGCCTGAATTGACAAAATCTACCTGCTAAAGATTTTGCAATGCCTGTTTGCAGAGCAAGGCTTGATTATGATTTTCTCTTATATATATCACTGTAGCTTCAAACATGTACTGAATTAAAATCGAGAATAGTCTCACTAGATCAATAGTCCCGTTTCGGGGAATTCTAGTTCTTACCTTCATCCATACGATGGCAAAACTGATCTTTTAATTCTCAAAAAATAATAATTCCTCCCCAAAATATTAAAACAAAAAATGTAAACTTTTGTAAAGATACCTGTGGATAGAGAGTAGAAAGGATTTTGATAAGTGGAGATTGAGGTAGAGTGCATACAAAGAGTACTGAAGTTACCATATTTGCTGGTGGGTTGGGTAGAGGGCAGCAGAGCTGGGGTAGGAGTGACAGGACAGCACAGGAGCTAACAGGAGAGTGCACATGAAATATTTTCCCCCATGCTCATAACCTGGCAGAAAAAGGCTAGGTTTCCTAAAAGCAAGGAGATGGTATGGGATTGATATCAATCCTTTGAAAGTTGTGGTGGAAAGTAATTTGTGAAAAGCTGACTAATTCATAAGATAGATGAGGCTTTCTCCCATACCCAAAATGCATGACATTAAACACAGACCTCTCAAGAATATGGAAAGCTTATATTTCTTTTCTTGTTTCCTGCTGGGGCCAAAATGGGGCTGTTTTTAGGTTTTACTAACAAATCCTTACTTCAGTACTCCAGTACTACTAGTACTTCTAGTACTCCAGAATTGTTAGTATTCATTTTGTTTATCCCTTTAAATCATAATCATGGTTTATTTTTGGTCCCTTCTGGCATCTTGTCGCAGTAGATCTTTCATATTTCTCTAGCTTCTAAGAGAGTATAGGATTCTAAGGTATAGGATTTTTTTTTGCCCGTGATCAACATTTCGTTGGCTTCAGTCTTCTTTGCTGAATTTTTGAGGAGTGGTAGCCTTGTACTAGCTAAAAAAGAGGAAAGTCTGGTTAATGCCATCATATATGTTATTGCAAAAGAAAAAGTTGAAGTGCTGCAGGTCTTTGCAGATAAAAATACATATTATGTCTCTGTATTGGTCTGCCTTTCATTCGAGTCAAGGACACCACTGATGACAGTTGTGTTGTCTGGGAATTTACTATGTGAGGGTGTATGAATTGTCCTGGAAAGTACTGTGTGTTACAATAAACACCAAGAGGAACAATAAATAAGTTTTTTTTTTGTCTCCTTGTGTGTGTCTCCAGGAGTGCTTGTAAGCCAAATTTAGAAGCTGGAATTGAAATAACTAACATATCATGAACTGAAAGCAGCTTTTGCTTATCTAGTACACGTGTTTGTCACTTGATTTGGCTTCATGTTCCTGACTACTGAAGTTGCTCTCTTTCTCTTCTTACCCTTTCCAACAACACATTTTGTCCTAACTGAGATGGGAATGATGGATGGCCGCCTTCAATACCTGCAATTACATCCTATTTGAGCTTCACTTGCAACTAACTCTCTTCTAGCTGAAGACCCAATGAAGACTAACCATCATGGTGTGCCTTCTTTCACTCTTACTATACTTTCTTGAACTAATTTTTGAGGCCTGCAAATCTGATCATAGCACCTAGCACTTTCTAGTAGGTTTTATGTTGTTCTGGATTCTCCATTACAGACCAGAGTTGCATGGGTTGATGGTCTACAATATGTCTGCTGGAGAATTAAAATATAAATTCTTTTAATATATCATGTTTGGGGAAAAATATACAAAAATTCTGTGGCATGATCCAGGGCCTGTCCTTTAAACCAGTTTCAGGTCATCTTCGTCAGCCATTTGAGACCTAATAACGTTTCTTGGGACATTAATAAATTTTAGTCAAATCAGTTCTGGTCAAATCAATGCTATGCTTCTCCTCTCTCTACTCCATGGACGCAGTCTGTTTTCTCACACCTGTATCAAGTCTATCAGTTGCTGCTGCTTACTCCTTGTTGTCTATTGTTTTTATTCTTGCTTTCACATGCTTTGGTAGTTTCTCATCAAAATTAAAGAACAGCCATAGGACCCGGTGTTCTTGTAAATACCATGCCTCAAAGGCATGCTGTAAGGGCACACGCACCATAGGACAGCTAAGGTTGTAAGGGATCTCTGAAAACCATCTAGTCCAAGCCCAGAAGAATCCTTTTCTCAGCTAGGACTAACCCCAAAGATTAGTTACCACTGCTCTTGATGGGCACCAGATTGCCAGCCTATGGACCACTAACCTATGTTACCTATTTGGCCTAAGCATATTTCTGTTTATGAGATTCACAAATGACATATGGGACCCACTGGCCAGCACTGAGATTCTAAACTGTGCTGCCCCATTTATCCACTAAAGTATCCTCTGCAATGTTATTATCATGTAAGAATATCTGTTAGCTAAGTAGACTTATGCTTAATTATGTATCTGTTACACCTTAGATTTTTTTCCCTGTTTTATTTTTGTATACTTGCTTTGGAAAAGAAACTCTAGAAGTGAATTGTTTAAACAAGTCTATGCATATAAAAACAGCTATTATCTTGGTTTTGCTGCAAATTATGGTATATCAGAATCTGGACTCTCTACTGCTTTAAGGGAAATGCTTGGGAAGAGTTTGGATTGGTTTATCCAACTATGGATGTTGTTTTTTCATAAAATATTTCTATCTGAGAGTTCAAAACCAACAGGGCTTTGGTTTTAGACCGCTTGCTTTAGAAGAAATGCAAGCAACTTATCATCTGCTTATGTGTATATTACCGCCAGCTGCCCTCCTAATCTGAACTGCCTGGATTAATCAAGCAGCTACCTGATTAAAAATTGGACTGCACACTGGCAAATAAATACTGAATTGTTTTTAATAAGTCAGAGTTTGAGAGGTTTGTGTCAGCACTCTAGCCGCTCTTTGGCAGCTACAGCAATGAGCAGCTTTTCTTTAATTGTTCAAATAAAAGCAAAACTGCCTTTGAATTCTGTACTCAGAAATTCCTCTCATCTGCATAATGTTCTTTTTTAATTAGAAGGATACACATATGACTTAATTAATCAAGCCTGTCTTAGGGAATTATGCATTTATTAATGGTTTCTGCACTCAAACACATTATTAAGGGATTTGTGCTAAGTACCTGACATAAAACAGCCTAATTTTGCTTGCTTTGCTTAATGTATTGAGAAATGGCTTGTTGATCAGATTTCAAAACATTCCTGCTATGAACTAATGTCCTATTTAGAATGTTTAAAAATGCAGCAATTTGGCAACTGAATACTCTAGTGGTTTGTATTTAAAATTAAAAAAAAGGCAGTGACAGACAAGAAATGAGAAGAATGGAACTTCTTTGACCACAGTGTTGACAGAAGCAAATAAAATATGAAAGATTGCCCTGGTTCAGATATTTTTTTTTTAAACGGAAACAAGCTGTGGAATAAACAGATAGTCTTATCTATTTTTCAAGAACTGTAATGTGCAATCTTTTTCTTATGACTCATTCTCTAGCTGAAGCGTGACTTCTTTATATTGTCCTGCTTCACAGCACATCCTTAAGAAGGGGAAGTCAGGTAGGCGGAAATACAAAGTCACGTATAGCTATTTTTCCAGATGCTAATTTGAAATTCTCTGTCACTTGTAACTGCTGGAGCCTCTCTGTCCAGATATTTTCACTTTTCCTGTAGGGGAGAAGAGTTCGATGAAGTTTTCATATAAAGTGTTTAGTGTATCCAGGGAGCATGCCCACACTTCTGCATGAATCTGCATTCAGTAATGCAGCCACAACTTATCCTGCTTAATATCAGCTATCCTCATTTTTTGCCTACACATGCAACTGCAGTGCATTACATAACTAATCAGCAGATATCTTTAATAAAAGTCATGCTGTTTTGGAACCAATTAAAGTATTTTATGTTTATGAAAGTGTTGCAATGGTTGGTATCTCCTCTTAGTTAAACTGTTCTGTTTTTCCTAAAATGATGCAAAGTGAACTTTCCAATTCCCTGCTTTCCGAGGCTGAGCGCAGGATGATTCTTATATTGATCTCTATGGATGTTAAGAGTTGCTCCACATAGTTTGTATGGCAAGTCTATGAAGCACTGAAGTAGCAGCTCTTCAAGGAATGTAATGCTTTGTTCTCATTCTGGTTTAACTGAAAGTAGTGCTTGACTGGCTGTGTGGGTAAGTGACTACTGTACTGGAGTGAGGGTGAGGAAGACCTGAATATAATCTCTAAGGTCCAGTACTTCTGACTGTTACCAACCAAGACGTAAGTTTATTTTGTTTCATATGTAGATCATCACTGCATGTGGGTAGGAGGTCTCTAACTATGCTATTATAATTCTTCTGTGAAAGCAAGTGCAAAGACTTTCTAGAAAAGAAAATGTGCCTTTCCTGGTATTATATCATAGGGATATTAGATTGCTGGCATATATTCTACACTTGTGGACTGTTTGGCAAGGTACGCTGGTCACTACCTGCGTCTGGGCCTGAGTGTGCTTACTTGTTAAGGGTTGTGTATCTTACTCTTTTTTTGACATTCTCTAAGAGGCCAAGACAATGTCTCATCCTGTTCCTACTGATCTAGAACAGGTAGACTTCTTAAACAGATCTTGTCCAGACCTGAGGTTTTGTAAGCACTGCAAGTTGCTCCTAATCAGGGGTAAAGTGAGATTTCCTTTGAGATGGCCTGGTTATTGTGCCAGATGATAGTTTACTAGAGTTACATAAAATATTTTATAAAGCTTTAATCTTCTTGCTGCTATTAATTATTTTCAAGTCAAATTTATATGAAATCTGGAATCTCTCTCTGCTTTTCCACCTGCTGTGCATTCTTCCACTGGAACAAGAAGTCTCCTCTTTCTGAAGTGCTGGGTGAGTGCCCTTCTTTGTATCTTAGGTCCCTTTTGTCTGTTGTCAGGGGATTTGCTAGCAAAAACTTCACCCGGCAATTCCAGGTAGCAGATGCTAACATTTGTGCAAGAGAGTTTTGGTATAAGGCGAAGCTAGCTAATCTTGACTCAGTCTTCTTCCTTAACTCAGATCTGCAGGAAATAGGTAGATATAGTATGAAAGGTGTTTAATACCACGTTTGTGCTTCAGTCTTATAAAGTGTACATGGACAGTTTCTCATTTTTAATTGAAAAACCTGAAAAAGACATAGATAATTTTTGAGAAATAGAAAAGTGTCCCCTTGGTGTATGGAAACGGGAGAAAAAGGAAAAAAAAGAGAAAAAAAAAAAAGAGAAAATTGAATTATTTCTAAAGGTTAAAGCAGGCATTTTGAATTAATGTTGAAGTCTAATTTCCACTCTTCTGATGGTTTGCCCGTCACTGAAGAGGATTAAATTTATACGGGATCTGAATTCATGTAAATGTTAATGTGTTGACCTTATCCTGCTTACACCATTTTTTACTTCCCACAGTACTAAGAGTAACTCACAGAGCATTTCAAAATGGACTCATCTTCTGCTTCTTTAGAGAAAAATGAGAATGAACCAGTCAAGCAAGTGACAAGTTGTATGATGAAGCTGTATGATGATCTGTACTTGATTTATTGCCCATCTTGGAAAATACTAGTTATTTAATTTTTTTATTATTATTATTATTTTATAGACTGGTAGTCTATATCTGTTTTTGATTTTGTCTCCCAATTATTTTTTTTTTTATTAAAGAAGTACCTTATACAAGGAGGAACTGATGAGAGCCCTATAATCAAGCCATGTTCTTCTAGATCTGTGTTGCTTCATTAGTTTTCCTTTCAAAAGATTGATATCTTTTTTTTTCTGACAATCTTGATTTGAAACATGTAGTAATTTGTATTCTGAGTAACAAGTGGGCACTATTTTTAGTGGCAAAGACAAAGAAATATTGGACACTACTTTTTATATTACTAGAAAATTATAGTCTTCAGCTGGTGGCATTTTTGGGAGTTACCTGCCAAAAGCTGTGAAATGTTTTACAGACAGTAGACATGGAATTTAAACTTTCATAGCTACAAAAATGATTCTGTCAAGACTAACCAAAAATGAGAGTGTAATTCCTCTAGTTTGGGTCATTAGAAATCATTTTGAAGATATTTGCTCAGAAGACTAGTAAAATTGTGAGCCACGACGTGGAAGTGGTGGGTGTAAAATTATGCACATTTTTCATATTATGAAATTGTGTTATACTTCTAGCACAGTTGATACAATATGCTTCTAATACTATGCCATGTATTTTAGTCATTGCATAAGATAAATGTTAGCATGTTGCCAGAGCTTTAAGTGTCCTATTATGATGACAGCGGTACATGAGGCATTTTTTTCCTTCTTTTTTTTCTCTCAATCCATGTGCAGACTTGCCCAACTCCAATACTGATAAATTGAACAAAAGTTAAAGACATTGTTAAATAATTTTAGATAGTTGTTTACTTCAGAGAAAAAAATTAATTAGCATTTAATATTCCATCCAAAAGAAAAGTATTATAGAGGTGAGAGAACTATAGAACATCCCACTCTTTTTTATAAATACTTGGATTTTATTATTGTCTTATTACTTATACTTATTAATATAATGGTAAACAAAATAATCTCTGGTTTTGTTTTGGTTTTTGTTCTTAGGAGCTCCTTGAAAAAATATAAATGAAGTTAAGTGTTTAGAATATGCTGGTGTGTGCCTAAATGAGCTCATTGATGTACCTGAAACTTGGCAGGGCATTTCTCCTACTTGGAATGCTAATGTCTGATGCAACTTTTAACCTGAAATGTCTCATTTTTTATCAGAAGAACAGACCATATTTGCAAAGTGCCTTGGGGCCTCTTTGCTTCTGATTGCTCAGAGACACAATCTAGTGCTATTCTTGTGGTACCTAGCACAGTTGTTGAAGTGGAAAAGCACAACTAGGAAAATACTTAATCATTTTAACTGCTTTAGTGGTGGCCGCATCCTCTGAAGACGGCGTTTTCTTTCCTCCTGCTTCCTCTTTCAACATAGCAGCAGCCTGTACTGGAGCCAATTAGGCTGGCTCCGGTTCCCTGTTTCCAGCTGTTTTTGCAGGCATCCAAGCTCATCTCCGTAATAAAGTTTGGACATCTGTGGCAGCAGTTGGAAGCAGTGAAACAGAGCCAAGACTGTAGTGCTTGCCAGCTTTCTGTGGAGAGCTTGTAAGTGGTCTGCAGCCTCCTCGTGCCACGCACACCAGGGCCTGAGGAGCGGCGATGAGACGATGCTCAATATGGCCCGGCTGGCCCTTGCTTGCCTGCTGCCAGAGATGCATGAGGAGACATGTGCAGGGTGCAGCTCGCCAGCCCACTTGCTGTCTTGGGGCTGGAGTTAGCTTTCTTGGAGCACAGAAGCAGCAGTTTAGTCAATGCCTAATTCAGCTTGGCCTCCGCGGAAGGTATTTTTGTTGGCAGCCGCAGAAGTACACAGGAAAACAAACTGAAAGATAAATAATATGCACACGGCTCATTAAACTGGGTCAGCTGTCGGCGCTGGGCACGGCAGCGAGCTGTGCACACAGGGCTGCGTGCCCCGCGCCGCGCGCGCCCGGCACCGCGGCTCACACCAGGAGCGCACCTGGACGCGCGTTGCATCAAGGACACGTTTGCTCGGCAGCCCCAAGATAGATAATCTTTGAAACGACACCGCTGACTGCTCCACCGCTTATCTCTTAAGCACGCAGGAGAGAAAGAGGGGGGAAGAAAAAGAAACCACTTCCTGTCTATAAAGATGTGCACTGGTTGCTGTGAGTGTCATCTGTGTGGGCTGAGTTTGCTTTGTGGGCAGAGATTCAAGTAATACTGTCTTTCCCACAGTTGAGCTGCTGCATAATCTGTCAGACAACTTGCTGTAAATCCTTCACAAGCATACCCACAGATACACCTTTCCATAAGCCAATATTTGGAGCCTTTTTTTTCTTTTTTCATGCATGTGTACAAATACAGTAATGTTGATGGATCCCATCAGGAAAACACTCTTTCCTCTTTTGCTTGGCCTGGTTAGTCTGGATTGGAGTAACAGAACTGCAGGAAAACCAGTGTGACTGTAGTTTTGTAAATCAATATGCTTGTTTTCTCTGCCTCCCTCTTGGTCAGCAGAGAGGACTCTAAACGTTTTTAAAGTCTTCTCCAGGACCTCCTCTGCACTTCAGTGCATATGGACACAACTTCTTGCTGTTGCTATCCTATTCACTTTACCTTTAGTAAACACTGTAGATGTGCCAGAGTTATCAGGCTGGAGGCAAAACTGATGCCCTAGGTATTGCTCTATGGAGAAGTCAAGTAAGACTAGTGATTTTGGGGTAGGAAGGCTGGGTGACCTGCTGCTGGGCTTTCAGATGAGCCTCAGAATGTATCAGATAGTATGAAAGCTGTGTAGGTGGATGTTACCGACCTGCAAGTGAGACCTGGAATCTGAAAATGTTATTGAGCTCATACAACCACCGCGGATTTTGAGGCCCTGCTTCAATTTAATCTCCACTCTCTGGCTTGAGGTCACTGAGCTGAGGAATGTGGTTGTTCCTGCTTCATTAGGAGCAAAACTTTCAAATAGGAGACTAGCTAGCAAGCTTATGTGAGGGAATGCTTTCTCAGCATGTAACTGTTCTTATTCATATTAAGAGAATGGATTTTCTGACTGTAAATATTTGTGGAAAGAGAAAAAAAAGATAAAGACAGATGACTAAAAAAAGCAAATATGATTGAACTGAGAGCCAGCTATGTGTTTCAAAATTGATATTTGCAAACAAGACTGTGCAATATTCGGCTAAAGTAGAGACAGCAGCTCAGCATGCTGTTAATCATTATTGAGAATTAAATTCTTTACTTCTTGAATAAAAAGAGAAGGGAAGTTCTGTTTTGTTTTAAAACCACTTATTTTATGTTCAAGTATCTCAGCCTGGCATTGGATTAAACCATTTTTCATCCGAGGGACCTAAGTTCAAAGCTTTTCAGTGATATTTTTAATGTTAGGATTTTTGGCTAGTGTTGGAGAAGTTTTCCTTGGGATTCCATTAGGAATCTTAAAGCATCTGCTAAGAATATTTTCTCCTCTCACATACTACATACTAAAATGGTCTTGAAATGCATCGTATGATTAAATTGATATGCCCTCTCATTCTCCTCACATGGAAAAATTCCAATTTAGTGCACACATGTCTTGTGATGAAAATGTTTGGCAAAAACTAATTTAGATCTGTAGTGTAGTGAAATGAAGTTATTGTCTGACTTTGTCGCTGCTGTTTTTACTTTAAAGAAACAATTGGTTAAATTACCAAGACTTGAGGAGGAAAAAATAACTGTTTCTCTGTGCACTGCAAAATTTCTTTCTTGACTTCCTGGTTTGCTTGGCAAGGTTTTAAAATCAATGTTTAGGTATGAAAATGTCCTGACCTGCTGAAACCCCTTGTGTTTCCAAAGGGCATTTCTAAAACAACTGATTATTTCACAAATAAGTACCTACTGCAGTTATTGGAAATACATACCATATGCTTCCTTAGAGAAGAAGCTTTTGCCTCTAGATACCAAAGTGCAAATAAAAGTGCTTGAAATAAAAGATGGGTCAGCAAGATGGAGAACATGGATACCACAACAGCTCTGGAAATGGGAAAACTGTCCAAAAACGTCTCATGGTTTGTATAGTCTGGGAGGACCCTGCCAAAAGCAGGACAACCCTGGTGGGCTGCAGCTCAGCCTACAATGTGCTCCAGGACTCTGAATTGCTTTGCTTCTTCTAACAAGCATGCTTCAAAGGTGGTCAAACCACACACCTGCAGTGAGCATTACCATTTTTCAGGCAGATCAAACAGGTGTAGGAGATTAATTTTCCTCTTAGGTCAGAGGCCAGTCAGCCTCTCTGGCTCATGAGGCTAACTATGGCTTGGGGCCACCTTCATCCCACTCCTGCCAGCCAATGCACTGAGCAGTGGCAGAGTGTGGTCCCTATTCTGGGGCTTAGTTGGCTGATCCCCAAACTGCTATTATCAGTCTACTTCTGTTGTTAATAATTTGTACCAGGGATCATGCAAAAGGAAGTGAGTGGTGGTTTTGCCCTCGGCTGTTATGCTGTGGTGAAGGTGTCAGGCTGAGGCTGCAGGAGCTAGAACGTCTCAGCATTGCTGCACACCTCAAAAGCAGCAACGGCTGCTGGAGGCTGTAAATAACTCTGGTTTGACATGATGCCACCGCCTCCTGCTCCCAGGTTTTCACTCAGCTGATCTTCTAGGCTTCCAGCCAGCCAGGAATTTGGAATCGAAATCTGACCTGCCTAACTAAGTAAAATGAGAGGAGCTGTCAACTGGTTCCTTCTCCTTTATTGTTACTGTCTTGGTGTGGTATTAAGTATGGGAAGTTCAACTGACTGAACCACAGCTGCTTTACTTTCCAATGACAAGAGCAAGGATTATTTTTTCTCTCCTTTCCATGCAATGTAACTGTTATCCAAAATATAGTTATTTTGGATATGTATTATCCAGTATAAATATCCTTACAATAAAATTGCAAACTAGCAGTGCTGTGAACTTGTAAATCTCCAAGCCGTCTTCATATCCCTGTCTCTACATGCACAAATTATAGAGCAGGGCATAAGCCAATGATTAAGCATCAAGGTAGATGTGAATATTCTGAGTCTGCATAGATATTTATTGAACCAAATGATAATTAGGTGAATATGGAGAGAAGAAGGAAAGAAGAAGCAAATCTACACTAGTGTGGCTTTTAAAAGCCATATGTAGTCTTATCTTTTAGGAGAATAAGAATATATGTTTTGTCTGTTCTGTTATACATCTGTGAGCTCCAGAAAACTAGATGGCTGGAGATGTTGTTTTGGGTGATATTGCAATACTTCTACATACAGTTTTCTTTATGAAAAAGTTTGAAACAGTCAAAATCTGTTAATATGTAGGATTCATTAAAAAGTGAACATACATGTATGATTATCTGGTATTTTTTAAGCCCTTGAAGCTTTGAGAGAAGTGAAATCTGGATGCATCCCTTCCATTCAGTCTATACGTTCAATTTGAAAATCAATATTTTCAGTATTTTATATTTATATAATAACATATATTTTCATTATAATATATATTTTATATATAATGTGTTACATTTAATGTATAATATATAGCATGTAATATATAACATGATATTAATTATTATATATTATTACCTATTATATAATATTGAATATCTATAATATATGATATATGATATCAATATTATATTCCCTGTAGACTAGGGAAAACATTGGTGTGCTTCTGAATGGGGAGGGTGCTTGGTGACAGGTGATACAGAGAGGGCAGAGCTACTAAATATCTTTTCTTCTGTCATTACTGCTAAGGCCAGTTCCCACGAACTGCAGAGCTTGGACACAAGAGAAGTAACTGCAAGAGAAGAATTTCTGCTGGTCAAGCAGGATTGAGTTAGGGATTATTTAGGCAAACTGGACACCCATAAATCTATGGACCTGGATGGGATGCACTGAAGAGTGCTGAGGGAGCTGGCGGGGGTTGTTGCTGAGCCACTCTCCATCATCTTCGAGAGGTCTTGGGGAGTGGAGGAGGTGCCAGAGGACTGGAAGAAACCAACGTTACCCGAGTCTTCGAAAAGGGTAAGATGGAGGAGCTGGGAAGCTACAGACCTGTCAGCCTCAACTCTGTCCTTGAAAAGGTGGTGGAGCAGCTCGTCCTAGAGACTATCTCTAGGCATGTGAAGGAAAAGGTGATCGACAATAATCAACATGGATTCACTAAGGGAAGTCATGTTTGACAAATATGATAGCCTTCTATAATAGGACGACTTTCTGGATGGACCATGGGAGAGCCATGGATGTTGTCTACCTCGACTTCAGCAAGGCTTTTGACACGATTTCCCATTATATCCTCATGGAGAAGCTCATTAAATATGGAATAGGTGAGCAGACAGTGAGGTGGATTGAGAACTGGCTGTTTGGCAGAGCTCAGAGGGTCATGATAAACAGGGTCGAGTCTAGTTGGAGACCTGTGGTCAGTGGTGTCCCCCAGGGATCAGTGCTGGGCCCAGTGCTGTTCAACTTGTTCATCAATCACTTAGACCAGGGCACCCTGGGCAAGTTTGTGGACAATACCAAACTGAGTGGAGGAGTCAACACTCCAGAGGGCTGTGGTGCCATCCAGAGGGACCTGGACAGGATGGAAAGTTTGGCAGAGAGAAAACATGAGGCTCAACAAGGACAAGAGCAGGGTGCTGCCCCTGAGGAGGAATAACCCCAGGCACAAGGAGAGATTAGGGGCCGACCTGCCAGAAAGCAGCTCCGTGGAGAGGGATTTGGGAGTCCTGGTTGCCAACAAGCTCACCATGAGGCAAAAATGTGACCTCGTGGCCAAGAAAGCCAATGGGATCCTGACCTGCCTGAGGAGGAGCATTGCCAGCAGGTCAATGGAGGGGATCCTGCCCCTCTGCTCAGCTCTGATGAGGCTGCAGCTTGAGTATTGGGTGCAGTTCTGGGCTGCTCAGTACAGGAGGAACGTGGAGCTTCTAGAGAGGGTCCAGCGATGAGTGACAGAGATGATTAAGGGACAGCAGCACCTATCGTATGAGGAAAGACTAAGTGAGCTGAGTCTGTTTAGTCTAGAGAAGAAACTGAGAGGGGATCTGATCAATATGAATAAGTACCTGAGGGGAGAATGTTGGAGGATTGGGCCAAACTCTTCTCAGTGGTGGCCAGTGACAGGACAAGGGATAAATGGTACATGTTGAAACACAGGAAGTGCCATCTCCGTGTGGGAAAGAACTTCTTTCCTGTGAGGGTGACAGAGTCCTGGCACAGGCTGCCCAGAGAGGTGGTGGAGTCTCCTTCTCTGGAGATCTTCCAAACCTGCCTGGATGCCACCCTGTGCCACATGCTCTAGGTGTCCCTGCTGGAGCAGGGCGGTTGGACTAGATGATCTCTAGAGGGCCCTTCCAACCTTAACCATTCTGCGATTCTGTGATGTGCCGGTAAAATCTTTGTTTCTAGGTTAAAAAAGAAAAAGACAACTCTGCTTTCTATGTTGGACTAAAGTCACCTTGAGCATTGAGTGTTTCATTACCCCAGCCTGACATTTGAGCACTTCAAGAGCAGAAACATTCTGACAGAGTTGCTCGCACAGTTGGTACTCAAGTAATGTGTTACATTCGTGATAACTGATTCTCAAATATGTCAGCACACAATCTCAACCACTGTACAAGTGAGTAAAGAAGACTAAAAAAGATTTATAACACTTGTCTGATACCATAATCTCAGTGAAGTCCCAAGATGAGAGCATTTTCTGAGTTATCAGCTATCAAAATCTAACAAATTGATTATTTGTTTGATGATTGATGATATAGCCTTTTCCAAGGTATAAGGTAAGCATGTAATATTATCTTCCTTTGCTCCATTAAAACCTTAATATTTTCCTAAAAAATGCTTTAGGAAAAATAGCAAAAAAAATCTATGGTCACACTTTTGTTACTACTGAGAATGTGCAAAGGCTACATTCCCAGTTTGAGAGTAAAACTACCATATTTTCTGCATATCTTTGTGGATAGTATGGAATAGCTAGAGAAGGATGCTACTGAACGTATAATCTTGGTGCTGAAAAAATAAATCATACCTTCAAAGTGCACTTTTGCCTTCTCTAAATACTACAGCTTACTTCAATAATCATTGCAGTATTGCAAGATACAATACATTCGTTTTCTAAAAGTAACTAGAAAGAAAAAAAAAGTCTTAAAAAATACTTCTGGGCTCTAGCTGTTTTGCAAAGAATAATAACTTTTCTTTTACATATATGTATATATAATGGATATTCATCTTCATTTTAAAAATGAGACTGCTAAAGCTAAAGGATTTAATGGCTTTGCTAAGACTAGATGATAACTGGGTTTTCAATGTGAGCTTTTGACTTCAGCTTAATATGTGTCTTTAATGTGTGTGTTAAGCTCAGCATTAGGTGCACCCATTTCAATTTTACTGCTTAGTGTTTAATACTCAGATAATTATAAAGGTTTAACTTCATCACTGTAATATCAACCTTTAGCAAGGAAAATGACCCAGTGGTTGATGTGGGTTTGAAACACCTGAGTTCAAATCCTCAATATATAAGATGTAAACTGGTTATACCCAGATACATGACAGGACTTCAGTGGAATTAAATATTCAACCTCAGCTCTGTGCACAAGTCTCCAGTCACCTTTGCTTTGAGTAAAATTATTCAGCCATTAGAGTGACCGCTTCTCTCTCTCTTTTACTTTCTTTCTATAGAGGGATACTTGGAACAATCCAAGTGCTCCTTTTCTGTGATATCCTAGTTATCTGATACCTCTCTCAAGACCAGGAGACCCAAAATCTCTAGACTCCTCCAGACCTGGTCACCTCTGTCCTCCCTTGTTTTTTGTTGGACCAAATAGAACAAAAGCAGCTAACTAGATGGGAAGTGGAGAAGATGGCTAGAATTCCAGTTTCTGCTCTTACTGACAGAACTATGTTCCTGTTTTGCATTAAAATTATTAGAGAGAATATCAATATTTATTTCTTGAATATAGAACACAGGATGAGGACTCTGCTAATTCAGGAAACAATCATATAAGACTGTTCCTAAATGTTTACTATAAAAATGAGAATAATTATGAAGGCCTCTGTGTTTTGTAGTCTTTCACTTTTCTCTATAAAAACTCACCTTGGGGAGGATTTATTCATACAGCTAGAGAGCTTAATGATTTTACATGTTTTTATTTTGTGTTTTGGACATTAATTGCCAGTGGCCTCACTTCAGTGAACTGTCATCTGCATTTTGGTTTTGGTGCCTGCTTTGAGCAGGATTGTTCTTTTCATGCATGCAAATGTATTTCCAAATAATTTTTATTGGGGGCAGTTATCTACAAATAACACAGAAAACCATGTCAAACTCATTTTACTGGATGAAGAAGAGATGGTTGTTGTAGTTAGCCTCTTCTTGTTGTTAGTTAATTCACAGGATGTGTTCAAAACAACTACTTTTTTATTCTATTTTTTTCCTCCAAATCAAGGGGGGAAAAAAAAAGTACTGAACATTTTTAAAGTGAAACATCTTCCTAGCACCTCAGAAGTGTCTTGTATTTGCTATCATTACCAATAATTTCAGAAATCTCTATTCCACTAGACCACACAAAGGTTGATTGTAACTTTACTTTCAACTACTGATGATTGAAAGAAATAGCTGTGAGAATTATAAGCAGAAAATGTTTTTCATGTGCCATGTTTATGCAACTTTGAAATAGAGTGGGATTTCAAAAAGAGCTCGGAGGTAGCTTTTCTCAGTAATCCTTGAAGTTCTGTTCGATATATTTTTTTCCTCCTCACTGGAAGAAACTGGGGCAGTTATGAGCATCTGAAGAAACATATACCAGACCTTGCTAAACAAGAAATGTTGAATTACTGTTCTGGGACTCAAGTGAGGAAAATGATGGACAAGCAGTTTGCCAGCCACATTTGAAACACCTTCATCTCACTTTGCCAAACTAAGCTATTCCTGAGAATACAACGAGGTACAAAATCCCGGGGAAATGAGATTACAGTGCCTTTGAGGAGAGAGAGGACTAAGGCTCTCTTGAAGTGACTGATGAAATAGTGCTGAATGTATGAACATAGACACAGAGAGGTATGCTGTGGGCATGAAAGAGCCTTAGATACCAAATTAGCACAGGTCAGCATGCTGTGTGTGCTTCAGGTGAATTCCTGCTGTACAGCTGAAGAGTTTTGCTTTATCTTTCCTATACCTGTACATATACCCTCTTCCTTTTTCTTTCCAATATTACTTTGGGAATGGGTGGTCTCTTACTAGATTTCTACAATTCCTCTAATAAAAGGGCTTCAATATAGAAGCAAGAGAAAGAGGCCTTTCAATAAAAGTAATACCAATCTCTGATAAAGACAAGAGGATCTCCTTGAACATTAGCTAACCCAATGAAATATTTGCTGTAGGAAATGATATTTACAGAGGAATATTGACTGTGTTATCTGGCTCATATGCATATTCAGATTCCTGAGATTTGCCGCTGTTAGCTGTCGTAGCTCCTAGCCTTTGTTAGCATCTCACAGATGAAGAAATCCTCACTAATTTTCACCCTGCTGTTGTGGGAGGAGTGTCTCCAGTGTTTCTATTTTCCCGTCAAAAAATTCATAAAGAGTCTTAGTCTCCAATAACAGTAGATCCCAAAAGTGATTAGGTGTGAGTTAATTTTCTTTTAGAGTGCCAAACATTCATGCAGATAGGGGCAAATATTTAAAACCTAGATACTCTTCCTTTTGTTGTGCTGATGATATCCTGGTAACTCATTATTTACTCCTAACAATGGTCTAATATTTAGATGTCATTTATCCATATAATCAAATTTGATTGACACTACTCACTTTCTCATCTTTGTAGAATCAAGATTCTTAGCTGCTTCCCTCTCTTACCCTCAGTAAGATGGTAATCTCTTTTTTCATATGAAATCTGTGTCCACAATAATACATAGCTAGAGATAGGAGTACTGATCCTGAAGGATAATGTGCTACATCTTAAAGTAAAGAATTTCTGTATACAAACTTCAGAAGTGGTGTGGGCAAGATCTCTGTTCAAAGTAGGGCTATGTGTCACCGCTTTCAGCAAATTTAATTTAGGTAAGTTTAGTGAAATTTCTACTAGCTATGAAATGTTACCAGCTATGTAAAGAAGTGTAAATGTGGGAAAATGAAACTAAGCAATGATGTAAAATCCCCAAATTATTTTACGAGGTAGTTCTTAAGCAGTTGGTGAGTGAGATCTAGTTGGAACACTTTGGAGAGAAACTTCTGAGGAAGAATTTTCCTCCTCTTGCAGTAAGCCTGGAGGACATGAATATTTACCATTTCTGGAATCACATACTGAGGACTTTTTTTGCTTTATCTCTCAGCCTTTACATCCCAAGATTTAAGTTTTCTGTGACCTTTCAGCTTTTTATCAAAAACTGTAGAAATATTCCTGTCAAAGGTTGCAGTGGTTGCAAATAATTAGGCCTACTTTAAAGAACATATCTGATCACATAATGTGATTTTTGTATGTTAAGAGACAAAATAATTCAACTTGAAAAGTCTCTGAATCTTGCCTTTTTAATATGTTAGACTTAACAAAATAGTCACTATTCTACAATGCCCCAGTCTTGTAAATATAATTTTAAAAGATTGGTTTAGGATTTTCTTTTTTATACACTGCTGTAGAGATTGAAAAATGTCAGCCTCAGGCATTCTTGATTTCTTACTCTTCACAAACACAGTATTCATCTCTTGGCTATATAATATACTTAAAAGCCAGGTCAAGATAACATGACCCTGTGTGATGCTAAATAAATTGCAAAATGCTGGATTTGGGGCTTTCTCTAAATTAAAGATGGGATGATCAAGGTTTTGAGTTAAATATGTATTAATGACCTTGTATTTTCTTTCATTCTTCTTTTATTGCTTTAAAAGTATGCCCCATGAGCAAAGTTGCAGCAGAATTAAAGTTGTATTCAAAGGGAAAAACTCTGCTTTCATTTAATTTAGTGCAGAGATTTCAAAACCTTTAGAGTGCTCACTTTCATTCTAATTCGTTGAAAGCAAAAATTCTCAAGTCTTTCAAGAAACAAAGACTTTCAAACCATATTCTTAAACAGAACAAAGATGACACAGTTTCTTTGGTTCACCTTTGATGCTGGAACTTTGGTAATAAGAAAATCAAAACAGTTGTTTAGTGGCTCGGTGTTCAAAGATGTATTTAATATCTTGTGTGAAGAATATAAAGAATATATCTGTGGTTTTGGGTTTTTTTTTTTTCATCTCACAGGATACAGGATTCACTGTCCAAAGACAGTGTCTCTCCGTGCCAGCCTCAATCACATTCATGTTGGTCTATGAATCTTTTGCAGTCTCCTCCTTCTGTCTGTTTTAACAGTTTTCACTGGATAAAAATGTAATCCCTTTCTGCAGGTTAAATAATACCTAGAAGTCAGAATGGTCCAGGGGAGCAGTGTGCCTGTTTTATTGACTGTTTCTGGCAGAAACCTAAGCTTCCCCTTCCATTCTGAAAACATTCCGTTTGTAGGCAGCGTGATTACTTGTTTGCATGTTTCCCTCCCTCCTTCTCCCTGATAACAAGGTGCTCTCTCCTGGATATGAAGCGAGCAAGGGCTAAACTAATTAACTAACCAGCAGTGATCTACAGTCTCAGCACCTTGCATTCCTGAAGATTTATTCCATTTTGAATTCATTGCCATTTCCCTCCAGGGAAATAAAGATTGCTGCCTATTAAAGATGGGGACAGAAAAAGGCACCTTCACTGGAGACAGCCTGTACAAGAAAATAATACTGTAATCATTCCCTCCAATCAGCTGAAAAGGATTAAATCTTCTGCTTCTAAAGTAATGTTCCAATTGAGCCTTGGGGAAGAATAATTCATGATTAGGGAGAAGGCTGGTCTAGCAAATGTGAACATTATGTCCATTACTTAAACACACTTCCTGGGCTGACTGCTAATGTACCCAGGGGACCTTGCAGCAGCATCAACTGATAGAAGCAATGAAATAGGCCGACAAGGACAAGAAGTATTATCATCTGCATTCAACAGCACTACATAGACTTTACCACTGTTAAATCACTGCCTTTGGTAAATAGCCCAGATAACTCATTTTAATAGAAGAATTCTTCTCTTCTTTTATGTGTATTAAACAACAGACTCTTATGAGCTGTGGCAGTGTATTGATTCCTGGGAAAGGCAGCGTGAATACCAATTCTGTAATTTATGCTGTTTTGTGGCTCTGGCTGTATTTGTTATGCATAGTGTATTAAACATTCAATAGCTCAATTTAATCTTTGCAGCCAAATTGCACAGCACATCATGCCAGATAGTGGTTGTTTCATATACACAGCCCATCTGCTTCCTGTTCTATAATTCATTCAGCAGGCAAAGTTTCTGGCAGTCTGAGGCTACCATATATATTTGTATATATGTGTGTGTGTATGTATATATTTTATTTATATGTGTGTGTGTGTATACATCTATACATATAAAATACACAGAAATACACCAATGTACCTAGGGATACCAGAAATGTTTGGTATTACTCTGTGATCATACATATCACTAGCATTTGCACAAGAAAATAGTGTCCTTCCATTTCTAAGGGAATTTTTTTGTGTGTCTCAGGAGGTCTTTCCATCTTCTACTCTGTGGGCATTTTCAGAAGCTGCTGGTAGTTCAAAGTAGATAAAGCTAAAATGAACAAAGTGCTCTTTTATTCTAGGAAAAATAGCTTTTTCCCAATAATTCCTGGGGCACACAAGTCCTAAGGATACATGTATTTTGTAGTCTTAACCCATGCTGTCCCAAATGTCCCACTCTGTATATGTCCGCCATGCACACTGGCACAATTTGCGTTTCTCCAAAGAAATGCTTTGAAGTTGTCCTAACCATCACAGTGGGGCCCTCAAACTTCCTGTCTGCTGCTGGGCATGAAGTCCCAGGTGGCAGCTGTGCCATAGGCGTCCCACAGTTCCCCTGATACCTGGAGTTTCTCCTTCGGTTTTCAGGTTTTGTGCCTGGAGGTGTGGTGAGCTGTGGGATGTTAAGTGCTGTGGTATAAGGGGAGGGGAGGTAGTCTGAGGTGGCTTCATTTACTTAACTCAGAAATTATTCCTCCTTTACCTGCAAGGTACTCCTTTGACCTAAAAATTTGCTGTGCTTTGCTTCTTGCTTTTATGGCTTCTCTGTAGCAGTTTACTGGTAGTTCATGGCATCTATTGGGCACCGAGAATGGTAATCTGGCTTGAGGAAGTAACATGGGCTCCTTCATAGGTGAACCTGACTGGCTGTGGGGTAGAGGCTGTTACTTGGCCAGAATTAATTGTCTTAGGGTTTGGACTGCACTGTTAAGGGCTGGACAAAGTTTTCATGAGATGGTCCTTGATGAAAGGAGTGGGCAGTTAAGATGAGTGATGCTGGTTTGGGGTGGTAGAGATGCTTCCTGATGTCTTGACACTAGAAACTGGACTGGAAACTGAACTGGTGCTTCTTGAGTCCTACTGGGTAAAATTCATAGTGATCTTTATCTCCCAGACTTCCTCCTGTAAGCAGTAGGATAGGAACTTTACTTTATAACAAATGTTTGGGAAACATCACAGTTTCTATTAGAAATATTTTAATAAGTTTTTTTTTAATTGTGGAGTTCAGAAGTGATCCACCTCAGCTGTTACAAGCTTAGATGATTAGATGTGTCCTTCAGCTTTTTCTCAGCTACAAAAAGAAGTCATGTCTGTTTTATAAAAGAATTTATGCTGCATCACTTGGAGCACAAGTAAGATGGGCTCAGCTTCCCTGTTACTTTTCACATGGTCAAGAGAGCGCTTCATAGTAATAAATACTGAACTAATTTTCCTTAGTTAGAAGCTCCTCAGCTCAGCTAGCAGAATGTAAGTGGATACCAGACATCAATACTTTTAAAATAAATAGACCCAGGAATAGCAGTTTCCTTGCCAGTGAAGTTGAGAACTACCTCAATGACAAATTATGAGAGAAACAGCTTTACCTAAAAATGATCTGTTTTGCTGAACTCGTTTTCTTCAGGTAAAACTAAAGGCATTAAAAATGTCCTGCACATGGTATGGAAAACTCTTTTATATTAAATATCTGAATATATATTTTATATATATATAAGTGTATATATATATATAAAATGTTATATAGCTGAAACAGCAATAGAAAATGACCCTGCTAACATTAGATAAACAGAGAGGATAAATAGTAAGAGGTAGGGACAGAAACCAAGTCCTCTTGCCCTGCTCTTGCTGCTAAGCTCTTATTTCCTCCTTGTATTATGATACACATTGATATGTGAATTGCTCAGTTGTTCACTGCACAAACAAAATGAATATTTTCAATGGTGTACAATATATACAGGCAATTTCTGTCTTCCTTTCAGTCATGCCTATTCTATAGTGGCATTCACGTTCAAACACAATGCTGCCAAACTGAACATTTTCATAGAAAAATCACAGATGATTCAGTTTTAACTACTTGAGAGCTGGGCGCAGATAGCTTCAGTTCACACACCAGAAGTCACTAAATGAACTTAGTGTTTATTGAGAATTGCTTATTTTTAGCTGATTTATTTGTTGGTCTTGAGATGTGTTGTCATAGCCTCAGGCCCTGCTAAGTTAGCTTCTGCAACTTTGAAAACATTTTAATGACTAAGAAGGATGTGGAGCTGCTGGAGAGAGTCCAGCACAGGGCTATGAGGATGATTAGGGGCCTGGAACATCTGCCCTATGAGGAAAGGCTGAGAGAGCTGGGCCTCTTCAGCCTGGAGAAGAGAAGACTGAGAGGGGACCTGATCAGTGCATATAAGTACCTCAAGGGAGGGAGCGAGGAGGATGGGGCCGGCCTCTTCTCAGCGGTGGCCAGCGACAGGACTAGAGGAAATGGCCACAAATTGAGGCATCAAAAGTTCCACAGGACGTTGCGAAGGAATTTCTTCAGAGTGAGGATGACAGAGTCCTGGAACAGGTTGCCCAGAGAGGTGGTGGAGTCTCCTTCTCTGGAGATCTTCTAAACCCGCCTGGACACCACCCTGTGCCACATGCTCTAGGAGACCCTGCGTGTGCAGGTGGGTTGGACTAGATGACCTCTACAGGTCCCTTCCAACCTTAAGCATTCCATCATTCTATGATTCTATGATCATGCAAGTGTTAAGATTTTTCTTTTATACAGCTTTTTGGATGAGCATGGAGATGGTAATATTAAGTGAGCTGTCTTACCTTGTGGTTCATTTGCAGTTTAAAGTTCTTATGATGCATCCAGAATTCTCAAATGCTCTAGAAATACATAGTTTTCAGAAAGTCTAAGACCATGATAAAGTTGCCTGAAATACGTTTCTTATCCCAGTTGTATCAGACTGAGTTGTTGCTCAGATTATGTATGAAGAAATACTTTGCAAGATGAATAAAGTTTTAAGATACACTGTTTTGTTTAACAAATATCATGTCTCTAGAACTAAGCTAAACTTCAATTGGTAAGTGTTTTTCAAAATACAAGGCTTTTCCTTTTTTTATCTCATGTGGAAGAAGTACATACTCATGTTCTAGTTTGCCTCAAAACAAAGCAAAACAAGCAAACAAAATAAGTTGGTGCAGTAACTGACTGTCCGTATACTGCACTAACAGGCCATACCAACTCTTTACAAGTACACAGAATTGGGAAGGATTCATTCTAGTAAGCTGAAGGGGACATCTGTTATCTGGTTTCCTATTCCATTACATTTCAGTTGAGAAAGTGTAACCAAAAATGAGTCTTACGGATGGTGAACATCACTTCTTAGCACGCTTTTGAATTAGTTTCTAGTTTACTTTTTTTTGTATCTAAGCATCCAACATATATGGTAAGATGGTGCTATTCAATATCCTTTCCTTCAGTAAAAGATGTCATTTAGAAATTATGTAGTAGCTGTTTCTTTCCTCTTTGTGGCTTCAAATACAACCAGAAAACTTGCACTCTTGAATTACCTCTAGGGTCAAATGCATAATGTAACAGCTTACCTCCTGTTTGATTTCCAAACCCTGGCCCTCTAGGGATATATCTTTATTGTTGTGGTGTTTCCTTGTAGCACTACAGGCTAACAGATCAATTCATCTTTCAAAGCATCCTATCACCTGTCGATATGAAATTCTAGCAATTATTGAAGTGGAATGGCTGCAAAGCATCTGAAAAACATTCCCTATTGATTGGTTCATTGCTCCAGAGTATGATGAACTTGTTTAAGAAAAATTGATCTGGCAAATTGATTTTTTTTTTATATCAAGGAATCGTATGAGTGCAATTTAAGTAACAATATTTTTACCCTAAAATATATAATATATATGTGGCGAGTGAGAAAAGAAAAGAAAAGAAAAGAAAAGAAAAGAAAAGAAAAGAAAAGAAAAGAAAAGAAAAGAAAAGAAAAGAAAAGAAAAGAAAAGAAAAGNAAAGAAAAGAAAAGAAAAGAAAAGAAAAGAAAAGAAAAGAAAAGAAAAGAAAAGAAAAGAAAAGAAAAGAAAAGAAAAGAAAAGAAAAGAAAAGATTTTTTATGGAAAAATTTGAAGTTTTTTTCTCCAAGATTTGTGGGTCACTTTACAAGTTTTTTCAAACTACTTCTTCACTTTAGAGCATTTACTCTCTCTTTTTTTTTTTTTTAGCAAATATATATTAGAAAGTTCCAATATTTAATGAGTATATTCATTTTCCTGAGATTCCTCCAGGTAATTTGGAATGTGAGCTGCCTCCTCATTTGTACCAATAGTTCAAGGTTAGATCTGATTCTTTTCTAAACTAGCTCCCAGTAATGCAGATGGTGAGGGAAATTATTAATTGCATATCTGTGGCAGTATCTTATAATTCTTGTTTTGCTGCTACCTCCATCCTCTGACTGCTTTTTTTTTATTGGAGTATGACCTAGAACCTGGCTCGTGTTTCTGCAGTTGCCTTATGCAAGGGTGCTGTTCACACTCAGGTCATGCGATGGAGATAAATGATGAAACATTTATTAATGTAGTCAGATATGGATTTTGTCCCACTCCTAATGTGATTCCTAAAATGTGTAAGTCTCACATTAGGGACTTACAGACTATATAAGAAAAAATAGAGGTCAGAAAACAGTGATTCTGTTCCTATTAAGAAAAACACCATAAACTCACCATCCTAACAGAGCTCAGGCTGCTCAGTTTACTTATCCTGAATCAATACCTTGGGTCCAGTGCTGTGCAGCATAGATGGTGCCTTTAATCTGCTCAGGACTGCTAAGCATCTGTGGGGGTTTGTTTTCGTTTGTTTCTTGTTGGGGTTTTTTTGTTGTTGTTGTTGTTTGTTTGATTGATTTTGTTTAATCCTCTTTTGTTCACTTTTGTCCATTTTGTCCATCTCTCCAGGATTTGTGATCTTTTAGGCAGTTTTCCGTTTTGGAATTTATTTAAGTACTAGGAACACACCTAGCTTGTAAAAATCTCCTATGCTAAAAATGCTCCCATACTAAAATGCTACATGCTAAAACGTAAAACTAGTGCTAAAATTTTTATTTCGAGTAAGTATTCATGAACATGTTGAAGTTGAGTAGAGAAGACAATAGCAGCAGAGCACATACAAAACTTCAAGTTGTCAATTTTGTTATTAAAACAGACCTCCTGTTTTCAAGTATTTCCCAGATAGCATGTGGGCTCTTTTCAAAGCAAGCCTCTGCTTTCAGCAAAATTGTTAATTATAGATCATAATAAGCCGTTAGGAGTGAAACACACACATAATTTGAAAGTCAAATAAGGCAGAGTACATAGATAAAGCAATTGTTTATTTAAGAGGTGATTAGCAACAGCAAAACAAGCAAACTGATACTTGAACCTGAAAGAAATTATACTCATTTGGAATCGTTAAACTATTTGCTTATTTGTGCATTGCAACCTAATGCAAAGGTAAATGCATAATGATGGGAGTTTGCTCTGCTCTGTGCTGAGTAGCTCAGTAGATATGCACCATGTTTGACTAGTATGGTATTAACAGTGTATCCTGCCAAGGGGAGTAAAAAGGAAAGTGCCTCATTTTCACAAAGGAACACAGCTGAGAGTTAAATTGTTCTGCAGGATGATAGATTAAAAGTTTTTAACAGGCACTTTGATCACTGAACAAACCAAACAGTTTTCCCTGGGTAATTAGACCCTTCAGTTTCTTTCACTTTCAAGTTTATTTCCTTAAATGTTACAGGGTGTGCTTGTTTGCCATGTCAGGATGTTAATCTCAGTGCAAAATACTGTGATTTTCTGTGAGAGTAAGTGAGCCCGGAAACATTCTGGGTTCAGCTCCAGCTGAATGCCACCGTGGTAATCCAATCTATCTGCAGATTTAAATCAGCAGTTAACTGGGTGCTTAATCTGACTCTCATGGGACAGCAATTATACTTGAAATGCAAAATGTTGCTTTAACACTGCCTGTATAGTTGTCTATAAAGTTGTAGGCTGGTCCACTGGAGAGTACATATTTATGCAGGCACAAATTAGAGCTGCGCGAATGGTTTTGTGAAGTGCAAAAAGCACCCACTATTCTTTGCTAGTCTTTGAGGTTTCAATTTTTTGGATGTTTATAAAAAGCTTTTGTGCTGTGAAGATCTGTGAATTCTGAAAATGAAAAAGAAATATGGGGAAAATAAATTTTACCTTGCATCTTTCCCTAACAGTCCTAACAGTCTTTTTTTTTTTTTTTTTTTTCTGGTTATCTGTGCCTCCTCTGCCTCTCTCTTAACAACTTCGTAGCATGTGAATTATGCCATCCAAAGGGACCTGGACAAAATTTTTGAGAAAAAACTTTTGACTCTAAACTTTAGAGAAAATTTCATACTATTTGTGACTTCCTTTTTCAGCCTCTGTGCTGGCAAAATCTTACTTTAAAGGGAGGATGCCACTATTTAGCCGTCGCCACTCTTCTGATGTTTGTCTCAGAGTAGTACATGACAAGGGAAAATAAACTGCTGTGGTGGTCTGTGCTAACCAGAAGGAGAGCAAGGAAAGCAGACGTCAGCTGACAGCCAGGGAGAGTTACATATGTATGCCTGGGAGATGTGCAAGGGGTCTTAGAAATGAGTGTTCTTGTACAGACAGCAGGGAGCTGTTGTCAGTGTGAGTTGCACAAGAAATTATTCAGCATTAAACTTTTGACCAACAACTTAGACAATACATAAAGAAGAGCAAGCAAACTTGCATACCATGCAAATGTGATGTCAAAAATATTTGCCACAAAAGTAGTAAGCAGAATAAGCCATCATAGAATGCTGTCTGATAGGGGTGATGGAAGTATGTGGATGAGTCAGAAATCTGAAAGAGCATGAAATGGAAGATAGTCCCATGTATGTGTGGGTTTATTTTTACCTTTGAATTCATGAATTTTAATTATATTTCTATTTATGGCTCTGGGATATATATATATGTATATATTTGCAAATAGAAATTTTACTTTAAAGTATTTAACTAGATTTTCCTTAACAAGAATGGTTTTGTTACAACATCAAGTGTCCAGATTGTAATGGTGGATATTTTTGGTTCTATTTATTGTATCATAACATTGCAAATAATTGAATCTTTCTGTTGCAGCCAGTCCTCATTGATAGGAGAGCATTTGAGAAACTCTTGTTTCCTGTGTCCTGGCATATTTGTGTATTAATATTTATTGGGAGTTAAGGATGTCTGGTGATTTCAGAATGAAAAGTACTACTGTTACAAAAACATAAAGACTATTCTCTCTGTAATAATTACTCATCACATTAGTCTCCTAGTCTTACTCTGGAGGTCTCTCAGAACACTAATACTTCTTTCATTTTCTGTTTATTGTAGTGAATATGGAATTAGAATGAATCTTGACATGTTCATTTGCCTAGTGTTCGTTTTAATTCTGTGACCCTTTGTACATCTTGACTCTCATTTAGGCAAAAAGCAAAGGAAGTATCTCATACAATGAGAGAATCAATTCTTGAAATAATCTAGTTGTATCAAAAGCTGAATAAATCTTATATTTGTTCTTGGAAGATTTCCAGCTGAATTTAGATAGTTCAGACAAGTTTTGAATAAAATCTGTACTCCTAGATGATGTGGTGCTCCTCTATTGCCATTACAAATTGTGGGAATGCTTTGTAGTAGCTTTAAATGCAGCATATAATTAAATGCAGTTGGAATTGAAGGCAAGCAACTGCAGGCATTTTATATACTTACTCCATTTAATGTACTCTGAGATTCTCTTTTTATCTAGTCTGTCTGCTTCCCTTCCTCCTTTCCTCCCTTGCTCTTCAATATTAAGCTTTCAGGGACTTCTCAGGTTCACCTGAGATAAAATAATCACTCTAGCAGACCTACCAAAATACCCTGTGGTTCCTGAGCATTTATCTCCTGACCTTGTGTGCCTGATAAGTAAGGCCAGGCTGTCCAAACTCCCTGTCTCCGTGGTCATCTCCCTCTCCCAGGGCAGTTGCACTGAGACATAACAACTCATCTTCATTAGAACTCTGACTCATAACACAATTAGCGGTGTCGGGAAGCAAAACACGGTCCTTGAGCGGATCTCCCTTCAAAGCATGTCCCAACATGTGCTGAACACTAACATAAATGAGTCACCGAAGAAGATGTGCATTTCCCCATGCAGAAGAAGTGCTGCAGGGATGGGGCAGAGAAGGATTTCCTTTTCCTGTGAATAGTCTTCCAGTTTGATTTTGGAGAGAAAATAATTTTTGTATTCCAGAACGTAAAACCAAATCAAAAGCAGACCCTTTTTTTTTTTTTTTTTTTTTTTTTTTCCACATTGCAAGTTTTTTTCTGTCAGTATTGCCAGACTTTCTGGCCAAATGCATCTGGTCAAAATGTATGTTTGACTGAATGATGGCAAAATAAATTAAAAAATTAAAAAAGAAAAAAAAAGAAGGAGCAATTTAAGAGGCATTTCTATATGGTGATGTTGAAAGCTTGTTTTATCTTAGAAGAAATGGGTGGAACTGGAGGTGGTACTGTATTTAAAATAAATGATCGTAGTTTTTCAAGCTGTTATAGTTCTCTAGTGGTAGAAACACCTGTTTCAGATATCCATCAGAGAGGAGGCATTTCATAAACCAGAAATGAAGTTTTTATATAATTTCTGTCATTTCTCCATATTAGTATCAATTTTTTATTTCTATTTTTATTTTGCAGATAAAAATATACATTCCTTTTTATTCTGAATGCAAAACTGTGTTGTACTTGAGCTAAATTTTGTCAAGTATTTTTTATCCTTACTCCTATAGCCTCTGCAATTACTTACGTTTTGTCCTTGTTGGCCAAAGTAAGTTTGAATGTGCATAACAACCATATGATTAACATATGGCCAACTGAAATTGTGGTGTAGGTGGATGGATTCTCTCCAAATGGATTATGGCAGGGATCTTGAAAGTAGAAAATGGAAATTAGAGGCTCAAAATGCTATTGGTATTCAACTGAAATTGGACATTTAATTCCCACAGAAATCTCATCTAAATGCAATTGAATTTTAAAAGGTAGATTTAAGAAGAAAAAATATAAAGCACCTTTAAAATATTGTCTTCACTTCTGCCCAAGTTCATGTCAATAGTATTGTCAGTTACATCATCTTTTTTCTAATCTGTCTTTTTTGTTATTACGAAATGTTACTACTCACTACAATAATCTGAGCAGTGGGAATATCTGGAAATCAGAATTTTATAAATCCTTATCCACACTGAGAGAAGCATGAGAATAAGCAGCCAACATAAGGACAAACTATTGGTGTGATAGGTGAGGACTCATGAGCACTGTGTATTCTGAGTCACCAAAGATTTTAATCTTGCTTGGAAAAGTCATTACAGATTTTGAATTTACATGAAAAGGAGGAAAGAAGGCTGCTGGAACGGATTTTTGATGTAGAGAAAAAGATGAAGATGTCACTACACTCACTGTTAAGCAAATCAGCTGAAAGAGGTAAAAAATTCAAAGATGAACTGGATTTTTAATCAGAAAAGGATGTGAACTGGATGTAAGTGAAACTGATGGAAATGAGAAGATTAATCAGACTTAGCATGATTAATATATTTGGGCATTTATATTTAATTTTTACCTCTAAGAAAAATGCCTCTCTTTTTTCCCCCCACTAGTCCAGTGTCACAAGTGCTACTGGTAAGCTTCATAGAGAGTAAATATTTGACTTCCAAATTTTAATTTCAGTTGAGGAAGATTATAAGTTTTCATGTGCTTCTGAGATGACACTTGTAAGCTGGGGAGCTTTTTTTTTTTGAAAACATGGAAAAGGTTTGAGCTGAAGACTCATTGTGGACTTCTGATCTTAGGGATGTCTCGTCTCGCAGTGAATCATGATCCGGCTTTCACATTCGGACCCAGTGAGCCATGACAGGATTGCCATGGTCCCATGGCCATACTGCTCCTGGCATTTGAACTACCCTGTTTAGCGTAATGGCTTTCACCATGGCTTTGCATATGTTAATTTTATCTTCATACAAAACTAGGAGCTGAGCAGGAGGACATGAAGAAGCAAAAATCACCTCTGATTGGTTCTAAACAAAACTGCAAGTCATTTATTAACATAGGAAAGGAACAGGAGTATCACTTTCTTCTTTCAATGGCAATTTTGGAGTGTGGTCTGTTGTTATTTTATCACACTATGGTGGCAGTTCAGTGTTTACCTCTGACTCTATTTCCAGGGAAAAAAAATTACATAGAAGGACTGTCTTTTGCTAAGGTAGGGGGAGACCAGGTGTGCCGGGTGTGCCAGATGTGCTCCTTCCCCAGCCAGACCTGACCTCCTGCGCAGAGGAGTTCAGGTGTTGATCACCAGAGCCATTGCCTGGTTGTAGTGACTGCCCCCTCCAATTTCTTCCTCCTTTCCCCACTGAACACTGGCCCTATGGCTGCCTCTTACTGGGGGATGTTCTGATAGACCTTGGGGAGAGGAAAAAACAGCACAACACCTGAGGCTTGACTAAACTGGTATCAGCAAAAATTTGGCTGCTGTGCAAAAATGATTATCCCATCTTATCCCATAAATACAGGGACAGCTCCAGAGATTGCTGATCTCTCCTTGCAAGGCAGAGAGTTACATGCAAAGATTTCCCCTTGAACAGGGACACTTCTCGAGGTTATTCTTCAAGGCTAAGAGATCCCTCACCAGCAACAGATCCATGGCAAGTGAACAGAGTGTGATGAACTTTCTAACATTTTGTAAGTTTTGCTAAGCTGTATCCAGAACTGGTTGTGCACATAATCCCTCAGACATAAACCGTTGGCTGTTGAACAAATCTGAGATTCTGCTGCACCAAGGCTCTTCTGAGAAGGTGTTTGAAAAGCCAGATGGTCAAATTTGAGCCCTGTGACTCAATGGGAGCATCTTCCTGGTAGTTTTGTATAAACTTGTCCTCTATGCTGTAAATCTCTTTGACTTTGCCATAGAATCTCATTAAAAATACTGTCCATAACAATCAAACATATTGCTATTTCTTTCTTAAGAGTAAACTGCATTATACCACTCATATCCTGCCCTAGTTGTTCCATGAAACCAGGAAAAAAAGTTTCTTCATGTCTAGTTAAAGAGAAAAAAATGAAATTTGACCTCAGTCCGTCCTAAAGGATCAAAACAAGGTGGTAAATAAAAAGAAATATCTTCCTTTCTCCTTGCTCTCCTCAACTTTAAACTGGTCCATAGCATTTAAGCCAACTTGAAGATTTCTAGCCTCTTAATTTATGATTCAAGAATCTTAACAATGACCAAGACTAGTTGTATAAGTTTGTAGTTATTAGATGAATTTGATTTACTCTTATGGAGACATCCCTGTGTGGCCATGCTTGTTTGAAAAATTCCACTGTGTCAGCAGACCATTTCATTTACTTGGTGGGAAAGTGCTGAAAGGAACTGGGATCAAGCTATTATTATTATAATTATTTTATTATTATTATTATCTCTATTCCTTTTTATGAATTTCTGTATCTCCAAGCAAAGACTGTTAAATCTGCTCAGCTGTGCAGAAAGAAGAATGGAAAAGTGTATCTCCTTCCCGTCAATTCTGTGGCAAGGTGATAGCAAATTAATGCTGTATTGAAGGCATGTGATGCAACTGGGCTAGCACACTGTGTTTTCTAAGCATTATAGGTAAAATTAAAGCTTAAGTGATGTCTTAATTTATTTTCAAAAGTGACTTTTCAAGGTAAGGAGGAAGAAAAGCAGACAACATTTGTAAACACGCAGATTTATACACATAAATAGAGAAAAACATTTCACAATGAAGTTTGGATTTTTAAAATACTAAATTAAGTTTCAAATATATGCCTGTGTACTAGATTCGTAAACTTACATGTAGTTGTTACTTGTTGTAAGTTAAAATGTGGATGATAACACAACTTAAACATATTGCTGGGGATTTTTTATTTCCTCTTTTCCATATGCAGAAGGAACTTGTTTAAACAAATGCAGCATGTGAAAGGAGGCCCAGAGCTTAATTTTAAATTATTTGATGTTTCTGTAAACCAGAATTTATTTTCTATTAATCAGTAAATTTGGATATCCCCCAAAGTCCAGCCACCTGGCTTCAGTAGTAAAATTTACTCCTGCTAATTAAGGACAAGACTTGGGTCTGGATCTGGCTTTGACTTCTGATCGCCAACTTGGCAAGGCAAGTGTGAAATTTAAAGAGGTGGCAGTTCCTGATGGAGGAGGGCTTGAATCACTTTGTTGCTCTGGATTGCTCATGATTTTAAAGCCAGCCCCTGACAGCGAGCCAACAGCTTGCTCCTCTTCCTGGCTGGGAAGAAGGATCCTGGAGCTGGGTCAGAGGGATGCATGTTGCCTGCTAAACAGAGAGACCTTCTTGGCAACGATCACGGTGATAAAAATAGCAGGGATGGGGAGAGATCAAAGACAAAGCGATGAGAAGAATAAAAGGTAAAAGGGACATGAGAATTTAAACTCTGTATAATCACACCCTGGATGTGTCCTTGTTTCTGAATTTCTACAAAGCATCTTTTTGCTATTGGCATTTCTGCGATGTTTTGATTTCTTTCATAGTCAAAGCAGCCTATTAGACAAAGGGAATTCTGATGAAAAGCAGTTGTAGGCACTAGTATGAAAAGGGAAGAAGAAAATAAAACAGTGCTTCTTTAATTGCAGGTCTGAATTAAATATGTTTCAAAATCTCTTTTAGCAAAATTAAATATAAGCCCTAACTTAAAAGTAGTATATTCAATATTGTGCTTCTTGGGAACATAACACACTGAGGTTAAAATGTGCGGCTCAGATATGCTTTGAAATGCATTTTTAACGCTAGACCCATAGTCAGATTCTGGACACTGATTGCTCAACGTCCTTCTGCATCAGAGCTTGACATTCCTTGAGTGAGGGTGACATGAGGGCTTGTGAGTTCAGGGTGTTAATCCTCCCACTGCCATCCCAGAGTCAGCAGTAACCAGTTGAGCACCTCCTTTAGAGCTCCAACTTCCAAGAGCAAGTACCTGGCTGTTTTGCTGACTGCAGGGTTCTTGCTCCAGGTTGCTGGGTTTTCCTCTTTCTATGCGGCTACTACAGTATTTGCTGTCAGGATGCAGGTGCTTGCGTGTCAGAGGACTGGGCAAGGGCACTGCACTATGTGTTTCTGCTTTTGGACATGTAGATCAGTTTTTGCTAATGCCCATGCTTTGAGCCACTGTGTGGAAGTAGAGTGACGGAAACTTTCCTGTGTATTTAGTCTAGTCTACACAAGTCCTGTATGATATGTTAAATTTATTCCTCAAGATTCTTTTCAGCCAACAATTTTAATGAGAAAGAGAAAGTTTAGGTGTCAGCTAGGCAGAAATTTGGTGTTTTCCAAATTCTCTTGGTTTGTAGCTGGTGCTTTGGGTCAGTGTTATTGCAAAAACCAGAATTTTCATGTTTCTAAGCAACATCAATTGGTACAGAAATAGATTTTTGTGGCCATCCTGAAACAGATGCTATTGCAGTGTCTTAAGCATATGTGGTTTGTGAATTAGGCTTGAGAAGAACAGAAACCCCTGCATAGGTATGTTATAGTATATACCAAAGATCTGGGATTTAGCCACTTTAGTTATCTTTTTCTCAGCCTTTTTTTTCCAGTCATTTCTCAGCTTGCCTTCTCCTTCTTCCACCTCAGACTATCTACGCCCAAATTTCACTCTTGGAGTCCCTTTGTTTTTAATAACCTGCACGTTAAGCCAAATAATATAAAGTAAACCAGTAACAATTTCCATACCCTGTTGCAGTTCCTCCTGAGCATTCTTTGGATTTTGGTTGTTATCCTTTCAAGTCCTAAATGCTTGAAATTGCCTCATAGACGTTGGGCTCCTCTCTAGTCGTTGCTTTCCCCTTCCCTTTCACCACAGCAGCCACTCTCCTTCAGCTTGGTGTCAGAAAGAATTTGAAAGCTGTTTATTTTTCCCTCACTCCCCCACCTTCTCTGCCACTTTCTTTTTCTTTTTCTTTCTCAGAAATTGCCTTTCTACAGACCATCTGGAAGAACTGATTCACTCTGTGCCCTTCTCTTGTTCAAATGAGTTTTCTGCCAGGGAAGTCATTCCATGTTAGTTTCATCTTCTGTTCTGTCTGTAGCCTCTTTCAGACAGGGAATAGCATACATGACAAGCTCTTGTCAGCTCATGACTCGTTCCTTGCATGCTTGGAGGATTTTTTGTATATGCATATGCACATACTTACATATATACACACACATATATATACACACATACATATTTATATATTCACACACATATTTACAAATACATATATATGTGTGTGAATATATATGTATACACATACATATTTATATATTCACACATGTATTTATACATACATATATATGTGTGTGTATGTGGTTCATTAAATACATCAGTAAAAAGAGGCTGTGCATAGACAGAATTCCCAAAGTCAGAGGGTTTTCTGGAGATCCAGAAAAGACCAGGACCTAAATAGGTTTTGGAGACAGGTGTCTCCACTCAGAGAACAGATAACAAAGATCTCCATCATCTATCAGAGAATTTCTGCACTGTCCAATCTGGCTCTCTGCAGAAACCTGTGGGCTAGGTCTTGGTGAGGTAGCTTGCTACCAGAAGCAAGATATGTGCACCAGCAAACAAATTCCACCACACTGTTACGTCCAGCCAGGAAACACAGTAGTTGTAGGCTTTGGTGTGACTTTAATAACTAAAGTGGAATTTTATACAACCTCACAGCGAAAACATCTCATGGTAAAGTACCAAACAGGATCGTGGAAATTTTTGTTTTTGATTACTGAATTAGTGCTATTTTCCCTGGTATGTCAGTATCTTTCCTCTTCTCTTGGTTGAATTTGCACAAATGTATCTTGGCATGTCCGAGCTACTAACCTTTGGTAGGTTACAAAATTTAAAAAAAGAAAAAAAAAAGATGCAAAGTTGTATATCTTGGAGCCATTTGCAAGCATTACAAAGAATCTGAATGAAGAAATGTTAAGACCATGGATTTCGATATGAGCACTGCTATACTGATTGGACATTAAATTGCTGTGCATTTCTTTTTCTGATACATTATTTGTGTGCTTTATCCTTTATGCTCCCCAAATCTTGCTATAGGTGCCTGACTGTAGAAAAGCCACGTAACTGTGATGCAATATTTTATTGCACAGTGTTTCGAGATGGACATACATCCCTCATTTCAGCCAATAAACCTGCTACCTGAATGAAGCTGGAAATTGAGGCGAGCCAGATTGATAATTGTCTGGAGTGCTCAGGGAAATGGTAGCTATCACGGTTCACTGGCCATCCAAGGTGCTTTGGCACTTATACCATGTTAAACCATCTTGAATCAGAGCAACCAAAACCCAATGGCCTGATCCTGTCAGTTCCATTGTGCTAACTACAGTCAGATTTTTGGCCTAAAACTAGTTGTATTTGTATTTTGAACATGATTGCTTTGCTGGAAAGAATGGAGGAAAGAAATAGAGACTGATGAGAGGCAAATGTTTTAAGCTTATGTAACAAAAACGTAACGATTTGTGCTTCTATTGACAAATATCTGGCATTTATATAGAGCAATGGAAGACCTAAAAAAAATTACATGTAGTAAAAATAAAAGGTAAGTATATTTAAGCATTTTCTTTGTAGCTGTGCCTTCAAACACTAATTTCTGAAAACCTAGTTATAAAAAGAATACGTATATAATAAACTTGCAAATCAACATTATAGCTACATATTGATGTTATCATCAACCTAACAAGGTTTCATTCTTTTGAAAATTCTCCTAAATCATGAAGCTTGATACTTGCTGTGACATAGATGTGCATTTTACTCTAGTTCAAAAGAAAACATGAATATAAATAGTTCAGGTACTCACTAAGTAGTATGTAGGTTCTACATATTTAACTGCATTCCAAAAAATGTTTATTTTGTGTACATCTGTAAACCAGGACCTATCTGGTAATGCAGACCCTTATCAATAATGAAGTGCTGGATGGAAAGAAAAAGTCACAATAAGTCTAATGTATTTTTTCAGCTGAAATGCTATCATGTTATTTATTTATAGATAATCCCCCAAATTAGGCTTACAGTTTCTTTAGTAAACCTGTCTTGATGCAGCAAGTAAATAACAGGTTTTGTATGGTAATGAAAAGTGAGTCTTATTTACCGACAATTCCTTTTGCGTGACTGAAAGAACGTTTAGCATACCAACCTCAAAAAATCCCACTTCTTTACTATAATGAACAGCTTTTCAATACTGTTAACAGCTACAGTGAGGAAAATAAAAGATTCCATCATTATATTTTCTTACCGGGGGTGACCTCTAGTGTGAAACAATGGCATTTAGCATTCTTTTGGGTTTGAAATGACAGCTTTTTGTCAATTACATTGGATTTCTCAACTTCTGGTAGTGTCTAGAGGAGCAAGGTCATCTGTCACTGAAATAACAACCAATCCTCCAAAAATTCTATAGTAATTCCTTCTTCTCTATCTGATGTTTCCTTGGCATGCTTGTTTGCCTACATTTTCTTTAAAGAAATCCAATAACATTTATTTTCCAGATAGTGTAATTCAGATTCTGTCTTGTTACTTATGACACCAATACAGCTGTTAGTTATATCTTTCATTAGCTCTTTAGGCATTCATTTCTTCCATACCCCTCATGAATTCAAATACTCATAATAAAGCCATAACGAAAAGATTTTTTTAATAATTTGCAAAAAAAAATGTATTAATGAAGATTGAATTCATCAAGAAAAGAGCTAAAGCATCAGAGTACATTATAAAACAATTTGTACCACAGTCTTCTGCCTTTTTGTAGTGGATTTGGTCTTTAATGGTGTGGAGTACATCGACTGCTAAAATAGCTTCTTAGTGTGTTTTTTTTTATGCTTTATCGATAAGTATGTAACATCTTTTAGAGATGGATATTCTCTGCATATTCAAGCTTATAAAAGTATGCATATAGTATCTAATTTTTTGAAGTAAAGGCCTCATTAGTTATTTGACTTATTAAGTGTTCCTAAGCATTTTTGAGTATTTTCCCCTTGGTCTGGGTTTAAGAAAGGCGCAGAATTGATTAAAATTGCAGTACATATGTCCTGTTTCATTATCACTCATCCCATTAATTTAAAAATCACTTGCTTTGCTGAGAAACATGTATGGAATTTGCATAATTTCAAATGGCACTGCAGTTTCAGTAGAAGTAAATTACTCAGGGTAATATATATTCATTAACAGAGTGGATGTCCGACTGAAATCCATCAAATAATAGGTATGTTAGAAAAAAAATACTGCATGCTTTTTTCTTTAATCAGCAATTTAACCAATATGGGCTTGGCAGGAAAGGAATATCATTCAAAGAAAAAAATGAAATGTTTTATCAGTGTGGAGAAAATTCAACTTTGAGTGAAATATTTTATGCTTCTGGAGAGAATTTTGAAAACTATTAATTCTCCTAGAAATTTTAACTTGTGCTTATTTTTGTGTGGCATTGTCAAGTCAGATCTTGTAAGCTAATTAGATATAATTCTGAGGACAAGCTAAGGAGTATTTGAATGCTACTATATGCAGGGATTGCTTTAATTTAAAAGTTTCTTTAGGTGGTTGTAGTGGGATGAGAAGGTTGCAGGTTGTATGCATATAGCCTTAAAGGAGAGGAGAAAAAAAAAAAGTGTTCCTCAGGTGGTGGGTTTTCTTCTGAAAATTATTTTGAGATGAACTGGTATGCTAAAATAATGGTGACATTACAATATGCTCTTAAAATAGCTCAATATTTTAAAGGCTTTAGAAACAGATGCAGACAGTTTGATTTATTATGTAGCTCGTCTAGAAATAAATGTTGATAGATCTACTGCAATCTACTCCATGTTGAAAGATCTACTCCGAACTATCCCTCCATAACAAGTCATGAAACTTTTTAAGGTGTCAAATATTTCCATGCTTTTTGCTCAATTCATTGATGCATGCTTGTCATTGGTATTGCTTCTGCTGTTATTATATATCTTAAAAATTTCAGCACATTTTATTTTCTGTCATTTCTTCTTATGCAGATAAATTTACACTATCTATGGATATAGCAGTAGTCCATATCCAATTGCTATATGTTAAAAATCTCTCATTCTTTCAATTCAGGAGTTAGATCTCTGTTTACAGTTAAGCAATGGGCCAGAGGTCACCTTCATCTAGAGTGAAAGAGAAAGTTAGAAGATTAGGGAGATGAGATCTAAGTTTATCTGAATCACATTATAGATATTGAAGTTGACGTATGTTTGGAGTGATATTCTTTCAGACTGTGAATGCTGAGAGACAGGCAAGTGGAAAAATACTTGGGATTTTGGATCTAAATATTTGTTCAATCAATATTTGAACTTGATTAATCTCTAATGAGAAACCTGAACCTGAGTTTTCCTTAGCCACATTTTATATCTTTTGTGATATGACCTGTTGGTCTCATGTGGAATTTGAAAATTTTTTTTTGGATCTGTTATGTAGTGCTGTGTGCAGTGTGCTCAAATTCAGTTGCTATAACTGCTAAGAATTAAATCTGTTATGTCAAAAAAAATCACAACTTTTATGCTAAGCTATTTTAATAACACTGACTCACCAAAGGACGGATTAGACATTCCAGAAACATTTTATTTTATCTTGTCAGAGTACTCTTCATTGTGACAACAGAGGTAAGAAAAGTATTATTTTTGAGATTTAAAAAAACCAAACCAAACCAAACCAAAACTGTGCAACCTTAGAACTGGAAGCTGTTTTCAAAAAATTTACTTTACAAATAAGGGCTTTAATCTGACATTGTTTATATATAATTCTTATTTAATATGCTGCTGCTTTGCACTGTGGCATAAAAATTTGTTTTTTGTTTTAGCTTTTTGCTCTCTCAAATTTCCTCTTTTTTTTTTTTTTTGTTTGCAGCTTAAGATTAATTAATTCTAATTAGTTTTGAGTTTGTTATATATATGTTAGGTTTCTTTAAAAATGACGTCCAGATTGACTCAACATTCTCAATTTTTGAAACCACTTGAGCAGTTCTGCAAATATTGTTCCATATTACTTGTAAATATATAAAGGTCGTTTATTCAACTTCCTAAAAAGAGTTAATACCTCTGGCTCTACCATATTTCATTCTGTTCCTGATACTATGATTTAAGAATATGACATTTTTTTTCTTTTGTGAAGCGTACATTGAAGTACCCTAGGGTTAAAATGCTTATATGGATTCTATAAATTAATGTTAAGAAGATGACTCTTAATTTCATTGCAATATATTTACAATATTAATGAGACATACACTTTAAGCTTTCATTCTCTCAATCGTATATCAAAAATAATTCTTTGAGTTTCTTGAAAATGACATGATGCATAAATGAAGCACTTTGGCTTACAATGCCCATTCATATATTTAAGCCCTTTCTAGAAGTATTTTATTAATCAGAGAACGTACTTAGGTTTGTAAAATATTGTCTTTATAGGAGCTCTGTACTATCTCTCAGGCCTGCACTTAAGTTATTTGAATCAAAGAGCTGTCACTGTTCCGACTAGGCAAGGTATTAGCTTATTATGCAGTTATAATAAACATCTGACTTCAGACATGGCATTTTTCATGACATTCTGAAGTTTAACATCTCTCATTTAAGCTCTTTCTAATAGTCAATCTCCTTGTTCTTACATAGCCCTTTGTTGTTATTTGGAAAGATGTTGATAGTCTTATTTCAGTATCTACTTAATTCATTTGCGGATGACTCTTAGAATAAAAATAATCCACCTATTATTTCAAGGAAATGCAAGCTGGTGAAACATGCATGACTTCTGAATTTAAATTGCACAACTGTGTGGAGTAATGGCACTGCAAGTGGACTTACTTGAATAATGGACAGGATGTTAGAGGAATTACTGTCATAGAAAGTGCAAAGCATTTGAGTACAGTCATTATCATTGTTCAACAGCCTGATTTGTGCTTTTCATTTCAACTGGCCCACCTTTTGCAGCATATCACCTACCACTCTGATCTCTTCCCTTTCGCTCTTACTTTATATTGCAGCTTTCCAAGTCTCTCTGCAAGTGCCGCTACAATTACCTTGACATCTTGAGATATAATTATAAGGTTTTATGTTTCATGGCTCATTTTGGTCATAATCAGTAAGCTGGCGGCGTAACCTTGGTCTGACTCCTTTGTGCTTCTTTTTACTGGCCTTAATCTGCACAGTTTTATTACTTGTTATGGCATCCTTTGCAGCATGATTTTCACAGAACTACTTAACCCTATGTGGTCCTGATAGTACCTATTCAATATTCAGCTTAAAATACTTAGTTTGCTAACCAAGCATATCAGTCTTGAGTTTCTATCTTTCATTAAGTCTGTGTAACTTTGATGACTAGAAACTGAGTTTTTATTACTGTTACAGTATTTAAAATAGAAGTACAAGATGAAGGCCATTAGGGTTGAAGGCCATACTGATCCTAAGAGGTGTGTGAAAGTTTACATGTTTTGGGGGGAGGGGAGAAGGAGGATAGACTATTTTACAGATATTTTATTGCCTAGGGGGAGAAAGATAGGATCTGCAGAAGTAGCTTTTGTTAGCATTGTAAGAAAGTCCATGAGGAGAATCAAGGTAGATTTCCTGACATACTTAACCCAGAACATACAATATGTTGAAGATGAGCCTTTTCATCTGTCTGTAGTCTCCTTCACTTGAGAGAGACATTAGCTGTTTGCTCAATAAAAACCACTTATGCAGTTCTTAAGAGTTTTGCCTCTTAAAAAGCAAACAGATATTTGGCACATAATTCTGAGCCCACTTTTGCCAGGATCAACTGGAATTACTGCAGCTCAGGAGCAGTGAATGCTCCATGCCTTTTCTCAGTGCGACATGATAATGAAGCATTTGCCTAACTTTGCGCATAGGGGAATAATCCTATTGACTTGATTTAAATTAAGGTCAGAGTTCATGTCAGCAGTCTTTCAAACAGCCAGTGTTTTAGCTCCTGTGCTAAAATTTGTGTGTAAGGAGTAGGGTGTGTGGAGGGAGCAAGGCTAAAGTCAAAGAATAAGTGCATGAACTGAGGAATAAATTAAGAGTATATTTTTCAGCGTGTATTTTTATGGCTCTTGGAAATATGCCTCTTTCCTTAAAAGCACAAGAGCTGTGCTGGAGCTACTGTGCTCGCATGCTGCCACCTTCACATATTCCCATGTGTGTGCTTTGCTATATCCAGCTTATATTCGCATTTTTGTTTACTGCTACTTACTTCAGATTTAAGTACACCACTGTCAGTAATTAGTTAAATACTTCCAGACAGCTTCTTTTTCTCCATGTGAGTAAGGTGAACTTAGTACAGACTGAAGGTAAAGAATTATCAAAAGTTTGAGTGGAGCATTATTGACACATCTGTGTATTTTTCTGATAATGCAGATATTCTGAATTTCTAAGATCTGAATGTACTATTATGATAATTTAGTCTAATTTTCTACATAGCACAGGATGTATAATGTCTGTGCCAATTTAGCCTGGAATATGGAATATTTTCTAATTTTACATGTATGTGTCAATTGTGTATCATCAGCATGGTGAAAACAAATGACTCCCAGCTACATGGACAAGAACATAAAATCCGTGTACGGTCTCAGCAAATTTTGCACTTTCAGTCCTCAACATAAAGTATACCTTGGTGAGCTCAAGTTGTGCCAAAAGCTTATCTCATGTCTTAATACTCCTTACTATATGAAATATTATGATCAGGTGGTATTTTTTGCTTTATTTGAGTGCGAATATCTTCTATTCTTCCCAAGGAGAACTAGATAACATGTGTATTCCAACCTGCATGGCTTCATTGTTTCATTCCTTTTTTTTTTTTTTTTTTTAATGTTTTATTTTTCTTGCTATGTACCCAGGCTACATGTGTCAAATCAAACTTTGAATCCTAGCCTTAGGTTTAGCTTTGATAACAAAAACAGCAGCTAGACAAAAGCAGCAGCCAGCCAATGGAAGTTTACTTTAGAGTAACATTTTTAGTCATTTGCAAGCTGTTTATGTGACAGTTATAACCTAAGAGAGTTATAATTACTGACATTTTTTAAATACTCTTTTTTTTTTCCACTCTGATAATCTTGACAAGATATTTATAAACAGTTAATGATCTTTTCATAATAAACTGCTAAACTGCTGTTGCTACAGTTGTCATTGTAAAGATCTGTTAACATATTTATAAATTATTATTTATTAATTTATTTCTCTAAAGCTCCGGTGTTCTTTGCTATATTTGTCCCTTGCTGAGTGCACTAAATGCCATGCTGTGGTTATGTCAGGAAACATTTCCATAATGCAGCAACTTTCAGCAACTTCTCCTAACAACTGGGCGATCTGTAGAAGCCACAAACATGACTAGCACATGCAATCTGCAGATTGTCACATCATTCCCACGTTTTGACCACTGATGGTGAAGCTACAAATGAGGAAAGAGGTTTCCAGCCAAACTGTGGTGAAGTGGTTGCACCTGCTGAAAGACTTTAAAAAATAAAGGCTGGTTGGAAGCAGTCCGGCAGCCGAGGTGAGGCAAAAACAGCCTCTCCACGCCTGTCTGGACTGAAGTGTCTTGATTTCCCTTCAAGTCCTTATTTAATATCATGCTGCCTACCTTCTTACTCCTGTACTTTCACCTTCTTTTTTATCCTCTCTTTGTTCAACTCAAGAGCACAGCTTGCAAGCTTTTCTCTGTGTGCTTCTCCTCCCCTCTTCTCGTGAACTTCTTCCATATGTCTGACGTTGTCTTCAGCCCATTTCCTGAAGCAGTCTGACAACCCTTCACACTCCTCTTTGTGAGCGGCTCCTGGAGACAACGCTGCTTGAGAAAAGAGGATGATAAATGCTGGCCTACTCATCCAGTGAAAAGATGCGTGTCTATATACATAAACACTTATGAGTCATGAGGCTAACAAGATGTGTGCTTAACTTTTACCCCTTCTTTTCAATGCTTTCATCAATTCACTTTTCTCCCTCCCACTCCCTTATGTATATGCTGTCTAATTAGACTGTAACACTTTTGAATCAGGGTCATTTTTTTATATGTTTGCAAGTGCTGTACACATCCCATTTATACACTTGTAAGTGCTTTACATTTCACAAGGCTGTTTCTGACATTCAGCTGCAATGTATATTTTAAAAGTAAATGTTTACTCAAGATTATTCTGTATTATTAAAGGCCTCTTTTATTTTCAGTGATACAAATGGGTAATAACAGTGACTCATTAGAAGAATTTTAATCTCTCACTTTGGAAGTAAACGGACTTTTTATACATTTAGCCTACATTTATTTTATAAATTTAGCATTTTTTCCCAATACTTAGATTCTAGTGACAAGAAAACTTATGTCACATGAAAGTCACTATTTGCTACTTCCTCTTAAATCACAGTGAGTTGTGGTTGTACATTTGGGTGTATTACTTAACTTGTGAGAGTGCAAAAAAAAGTCGTGCTAATAGTTTTGAAACTTGTTAGATGTGTTGATCCAGTGCTGACTGAAATGTGTGGAAAGTCTCCCACTGCTTCCGTGGGTGTGCAGTCAGGTTCTGTGTGTGCCTCTCTCTCCATGTTTCAGCTCTTAGCAGTTTAGCAGAATTTCAGAGCTGCAAACCTTTTCTCAAGTCTCATGTCGCCTGGCTGGCTGTCGAATTTAATCTTATCACTTTTACAAGAAGAAGTTGAAACGGTTTAGAAATTCCTGCTTCCTAGTCCTTATTTTCCTTTTCCTCTTCTAAAATATTCAGTATAATATTGGATGCTTCTGTTTCCTGTATGCCCGGATCTTCAATTACATCTTACAGGTTTTTCTCAAAGGTCTGGGAGGAGCACATCAGTTGAAAGCTTTGTCAGGAGATGAGGACAGCAGTTACTGCTGAAAATCTGACTTTGAGCTGACGTTAGGCTAGCCAGAGTTAGAGTTTGCGTTAGTAAGAGAAATCTGTTTAATCGGCTTTCTTAATTGCAATGGTAATGAACCCCTTGTGCAGTGGGAATTTAAGTACAGGGCCTGCCACTGAAGTAAATGGCAGAGTGCCCAAGAACAGGCTCAAACCCAGAGCGTGGTACACTTCGTTCAGCAGAAGGAAAGCATCTTGATGATAAATTCCTGTGACAGAAGGAGAGTAATTTAAATCCAGCATAAAAGTAGAAAAAGTAGCAGACAAATAATATCCATTTGAATAATTACATTAGGAGTGAAAGGATACAAAATCAGTAAAGCATAAACGAGATTGTCAGTTCTACCTCTTGTATTTTAGAGTATTTAAAAACCTTTCGAGTGTCAGGTGTGGTGAGAGGAGCAATACAAAAAAAATCCCCCAAATCTCGCAAAACCATACATCAAAGCTGTCAGACACTTTGGGTCTTCAGCTTTAGGAAAGAAAGGTCACCCTGCTGCCTTTCCCAAATGCTAGCAGTAATCTTTCTCAGGCAGCAGCAGTAGTTTTATTATCAGCTGAGCAAGGCCCTGTTGTCAGTGATTGACAAGGTTTCCACCTCCAGATTTCTTCCATAACCATGCTTAACAACTTGGGACTTGCAGGCTACTGCTTGTGATGAAAATTCAGCAGGACTCAGGGAAGTTGAAAATTTACCAGCAGGCCTCAGGCAGCATATATTAGCTATCACTGCACTTGACAGCAAAATTTACAGCCTAGAAATGCAAAGCATTTTAAGGTAGAATAACTTTTTTTTTTTTTTCCTTTTTACTATGGTAGACAGCTCTTAATGCACTGGGAATGTAGAAATATTATTGTTTCAAAGGAATATTATAGGGGTATGTCATTACATAAATATATGGCTTTGTCACTGTTTTAATAGATATAGTGCCTGTAAGGCCCATGACATCTCTCATTGAAAAATTGAGAGTGAAAAATCTAAGTGTCCTTTCTTCATCTTTCCTGTCCTCTCTTTTCTGCCCCTAGTTTTGGTAGATATTATTATCCCTCAATTTGTGGGTCACAGATGGAGGGGGCTGAGGGATATGGACAAAAAAGGGGATTATTGATGTTCCCAGATGCATGTGTTTGATAGAGTCAAACATGCTGCTTCAAGAGTCCCTGAGTTCCTGTCCTTCTTCTAGAGGCAAATAGCTTGCAGCCTGGACGTCTGCATAGACCTGAGCTGTGAGCCCAGGAGGACAGTTATCCCTTTCTCTGCATAGATCTTTGGTCGCTTAAAAAGTCTGTGCCCAGCCATTAGCATCTGTGGATTGTCCTGTGGTCTCAGCAGTGTTCCTGGAGGACATAGATCTGATCAAACTTTCATTGAATTCAGTAGAGTGCCATTGATTAAAGCAAGAGAAAGACTGCTTTCCTAAGCGAACATAAAAGCTGAACTAATATCCCCCTCACAGGTCACTCCAGCAGGTCAGGCTGGGAGCGCACTGGTGGGACAACGTGCTGGAAACCTGTGCTGTTTCATATTTCATTGCAGCACTTCTGTGAATAAGCCAATGAGTTCAGTCTCCAGGGCATTGACTCTAATAGCTTTCAAGATAACTCAATTCACTTTATAAATGAATTTATAGCTGGAATTTGAATATCTTCAGCCCATCACCAATAGCTCTGTTCAATAAACTGGAGAAGGAAAGCTGCCCTTACTATGCTGCTGCAGACATATTATTTTAAATATTATGTCTGCTTATGTAAAAACAGCTGGAATCAATTTTCCTTCCCTCCTACTGGCTTCTTTAAGCTCACTTGACAAGATATTTGAAGAACACGGGGAAAAGGGGAAAAGAATCAGCGTTGGTGAGTGCGCTAAAATCCCCTCAGGGTCACGCTTGAGTAACTAGATTCTGACCTTGGCAAGCAAAAGAACAAAATCACGGAAGCTTGGTTAAGTCTCGAAACCCATTAACACAGCTAAGACATTTCTGAGGTTTGATGTTTTCACGATCCTCCAGTGTCTAACCAACAGGAATAAACTGCAGGCTTCAAAGAGCAAAGCTGAGCACCTCTGTGTCAGCTCAGTGATCTGCTCTCCCCAGATCCGTCACTGCAGATTTTTACCAGGCAGATTCTGCAGTAGTCTCTGTTCTTAGCACCCACATAAAGATTAATCTTCATTTTATTCTCATATCTCCTGTGTGGCATCACTTGTCAGGGAACTTGAACCATGGTCTCTGGGACACCCTTTTGAGAAAGTGGGTGTCTCAAGAAGCACCAAGTACTTCCCAGGCTTTTCTAAAGAAAGCATTCAACAGCACAGCCTGTCTCTTCAAATCTGTACAATCCTTCTGTAGGATTGCTATCTCTTGACATAGCTATAATGAGGAAAAGAGGATAAATAGATAATAAAATACGCAGATGATAGATAATGATTTAGGATAGGTGAAATGAGAGATGGCTCTAATAGGTGAATAGGGAACACGATTGCAGATGAAATTTCCTGCTGACAGTTGCAAAATGCTGTGGATTTGAAAGAATAATTTCTTGTTCTGGTGCACTTTCTTTATATATAAATTAGCTGAGACGAATAAAGTACAGTCATCACTGTGGATGCTGCAAGGCCTTAGTAGTCACAGTTACTGCTGTTAGAATGTACAAAAATGCATTAGCAATTAACATGAAGGATTTTGTTTTTCTTTAAAGGCTCAGATCACGTATTCATAGCTGCTCTTGAGTTTCAGCAGTTACTAGGTATTTAATTTCCATTTGTAACTGTGAAATCCTTGTAACAAACATCATATAAAAGAAATCTGGAGTATCATCAGCTGATATTCAGGGTGATAGGAGAGCCCCAAAAGAGGCTGGGAGCAAAAGAAAATGATGAGCTTGGTTTGAATATTTGTCGTGAAATGAATGAGTGTATGGATGAGTGAATGAGCTTTTTTTTGCATTTGAGAGAGACACAGGAGTAATGTATTTGAACACCTCACAAAGAGGGCTTTGGGGAGTGAAGGGGGTATGATATAGATTATTGCTGGAATAGATAAAACTTGTTGTAAACCTTTGTGACAGTTCATATTGCATTGCTAAGTTTTCTACTGATGTGAGAAAAATCAGAGAGTCTGGTATATCATGTTATATATGATTAAGAGCAATTTCAAACACCAAAGAGGATTTCACATTTGTGTTTTTGAGTAGATTTGCTCAACTGCTCCTCTGAGGACAACTTGAGGCAAGATTACAAGGACTCCTCAAAGAAAGAAATCACATCCATGGTCATCGATTGCATGTATAATTCTACTGCTGTTTTCTGTGATAAATGTAGTCAACTTGAGAGAGAGAGAATGAATAAAAAATATTCTTAAAGCAATTGGTTACATCTATAGGTTTGCAGCAAAAGTAAGCAGGCAGTGAATACTAAAGGTCACAGTATTAATAAAGCTTTAATCACCCGCATTAACATTGACTTATTCTTCCAACAACACACAACAGGACCGAAAGAATGACTCTTTCTTATTTTGCTTGTTTTCCTTTCACCTCAGAAATGTGTCAATTGCTGGAAAAAATGATAGATAAAGAAACAGAGATATTATTGATCAAAATCTGAATAGGGCCTGATTCAAGAGACAATTGTCTGATGCCCATCAAGCCTGTAGAAAAATGTACTTTCTCAAACATTTATTGGAAGGCATAAATCAAGAAGTGATTCAGGATTATGATTGTCAAATGTAGTAAAGTACTGTAGTATTGAATGCAAAACTGAACAGTTCCTTCCACAGGGCTGTGTAAAAGGTCATGGTTCTCTTTGACTCAGTTGCGTTATTGATAAAATACGCTGATAGATGCTCAATGAAATATTAAAAATGCTCTGTTAAAGGTAAGGCAATTTAAAATTATTTTTTTGAATCAATCTTCATAAAAACTTTCTTTTAAATTATTCTGACCCAATCTCTTGTTATTCCATTAGAAAATCTTTTTCCAATGGCAGGTGACTATTTTTGGATTTTGACTATATTGTCCTCCAAAGGCAGTTCTAATAGGTGTATAATGTGTGCTGCCATTGTTCATTTCCTGCTGTACTCCATCACTGTTATTGCAGAACCCATATATTGATCCCATTTGCTTTTCCCCTGGGCTGGCCTCTGGCAGCCTGCCAGAAGTGTTTCATTGCACATGAACTTCCTGTGTCCATTAGTTTGGGTCGTCCATGGGGATTTGGTAGCCAGAGGTGAAGTCTCAACGTGAAGAGTTTTGAACAAGGGAAGTGCAGAGAAGTATGGCCAGGATGAAGGCTCTTTAGTTAGTACATTACATGTAAGCAGGGACTTCTGCAGCAGGATCCTTTACCTTGCAGTAGTCTCAGCTGTCTCTTTTCTAACCAACATGGGATGAACATTGATTGTTGGAATAGGTAAGTTTAGGGTTGGAATTCATGTCTGGCAAATATGTGTGGCCCCTCCAGCACTTCAGTCACTTTATGTTTGCCACTAGTTCCTGATTAAAAAACATCAACCCTATAATCTTTGTGTGGGAAACCCAGAGCTAAGGGAAAAATGATGCATAGACCTGACAGATTTTATTATCTAATAACTGTTGAAAACTGCTTGGTGTTTTGCTATATCAGAAGCAGTCATGTCAGATATGCATTATTAGGCTGTATATAGACGAGGTTTTCACTAAAGAAATACAGTGAATTTCAGTGCACTGTGTAGATTTCATCACTACTTTTGTTGATGGGATTCATGTGTGCTACCAGTATTTGTGCTTTGATAGCACTTCAGATGACCAGTGATGGATAGAGCGGTCTCTCGTTAGCTAACAGGGTGAATATATACAGCTCTCAACTCTAAGTGTGGCCAGTCATTTTAGAGTGTTTGCTTTTCAACACCATGAAGGACAGATGATTTTTCAAAAGTTTTCAGAAAACTCTTAGTGCTAGTGCATAAGTGCAGACAGCATATGTCAAATTGCATAGGATTTACTGTAACTTGTGATAGTTCTGTGCTCTGGGAGCTTCACACTTCTTTCAGTGAGTAAAGCTATCTTAAGCAATACAATAAAAGTACTAGCCTTAGCAATCTAAGCTCCCATTGAAATGTGTGTGTTAAATAAATTTATGAAGTGCATGGAAACCATATGTTCTACTTTTTCTCATAAATATGACAAGAAAGGAATGCAACTTTTTTATTATTTTAATTTTTTAATGTTAAAATTTCATGACCCCACTGGTCTTTCATATTGCCTCTCAAAAAGCCTTCAGAAATCAGTTTTTGTCCCTGCACCTCCAAGGCCAATTGGCTGATAGACTGAGAGGCTTGTGAAGGCTGCAGGTAAATTAATAGCAGAGAATGTGCCTGAGGACCATGCCTGGCTGCTCTTGAAATCCTTGTGAAGCCTGAATTATTTGTATTAAGATAGGCCAACACTCAGGCCTCTATGAGTCAATTCTTTGTAACAGTTGCCAATATTTTTATACCTGAGAGAGCAGCTTCATTCTTTATTATTGCTCAGGAATCAATACTCCCATTGCCCTCACAAAATGCTATACAAGCATTATTGGCATTTCACTTGGCAGTGAAGGGTATCAACATCAATCTCACCAACTGCACACTCCACTGACCCTGTTCCACTTCTCTGGTGCATATTTGTATTCCCACTGCAACGTGCTCTTTGACTTGATTTGAATGGGAATCCTTAGCAAAGCCCTGACACCTTCTGATGCTGGAAAAAGGAAAGACACCATTTAGCCACAGACTAAAGCAGTTTCCTTTTCGCCTGTGTGTGTGTGTTCGCTTGTGCAAGTTCTGAATGGGACTAAATAGTGTTTAAAAAATCAAATTAGCCAAAGACAAGATAGCATACAGCATTGCTGCTAATGTTGATGTATTAGACCTCCCTAATAGGAGTGAAAGCTAAACCCAAATTGAAGCTTCTATTCCAAAAAATGCCCAGGAATAAGAGGAGTTTTGTTTGTTTGTTTTCAAGGTTTATGAAATCCTTTTAAATTAACAGTGCCTAATTCGCAAATAGTCCTACGCGTGGGAGACAGGCGATATACTGGCGAACAAACCAAAAACATTGTACACCAGCCCAAAAGAAAGGCTCTTTGGAACAGCAGCCACATTTTGCTCTAATTGTATACAGCTGCACCGGTTTGATATGCTAGCTCAGCCACAAAGATTTGCATTCAACATGTAAATTCAGCTTTAAACATGCAATTCCTAGACCTAATCTGAAATGGGAATTGTTCAAAGCATCCTGTCTCCTGCAGAGCTTTGTATCACTGCAGAGTACAATAGAAGGCATAGTTTGTTCAAATAACATCAGAACCATGGCTGTTAGAGCACCGTTAATAAAATAATAAGCCCTTCAGTGTGTCTGCTTTAAAATAGCAACAATATGCTCTTCTCTTTCTTCCTTCTCGTTTTTCAGTGCTCAGGCTGCATACATTTCCCTCAGTCTTATGAGCTGTGGCTCAGCTTATCCTCGGGCAAGGATCTAATGAAAAAAAAAACCCCTGAAATGAATTATTTTCTTTGAAAAATGCAGTAATATATTTGGACAGCATGGATTTGCGTGTGCATATGTGTGTGGGTGTGGGGTCATGATGCACTGAGGTTTTGTGGCCATGTTAATACCATTCAGGAATTTTCAGATTGCTTTTGGTTTTGTGAGAGGCACAGCTATTAGTTCTCTACCAGGAGAGAAACGTTTGATTTCTGGTGTATTGCTTGCCGTTGCTTCCTGATACCGGTGTATGTGCCAAGGATAGTACTTTCCCAGTCTCATTTTTTCATCTAGTCCCATCTGGTTATACTTTGGTATTATCTGGTGCAGTGCTTGAAAATGATTTTAAAATTTATCAACTGTCTATCGATAAATTACTTCCATGTTTAACTTGAATCTAAATTTGCTTATACACTGCCTTTTTCCCAGTGGAAAGGGAAGCTTGATAAAGCAATATGTATGCCGCATCATTCCTAGAGCAAAACAGTTGCTCCTTAAAGAGCAAGCCAGGGAGGTTAAAAAAAAAAATCATTCTTGACTGGGGTAATGTAACAGGATGCAGGAGGGATGAACACTGTCAGAAGTAGGAAAATCTTTCTCTGTTTGTAGCACTGTTCATTTAAACAGCTAATAAGTGCTGCCACTGTTCAGGTAAGTAGAAGGTGGATGGGAAGGAAGAGGAAATGTAACCATCTTTGAGCGTAAGTGAAACACCAAAAACAGCAAAGAGAATCGGAAGTATTAATAGATAAAATCATATGTCCATCTAAGAGGCCGTGAGTTAAAACTGCTAGCACCATTTTATTTATTTATTTTATTAGTGATTGTGTAGGACATTTGATGTGAAATTTGTATTTTTAAAATATAAAGTGAAGAAATAGTATAGGTAATACCATGGTGATAGTTACTGTTAACTTTCCTAGCATTTCCCTGCATCTTTTGGAGGCAGACTGTTTTACATTTCTCTGTTACTTACTTTAAATCCATAGACCTGATAAAGGAATGTGTACGTGATATAAGATGTAAAACTAGTTTTTAAATTAACAGCAGCTTAACTTCTAATCTCACTTGGATCCTTTCTCTGCCCTCTCCCTCTTAGACACCTGCAGTGTTCATCCAGGTCACCTGTGGGTGGGATTGTGCGAATGGTTCATCCCATCACAGCAAGCTGTCATGCCCCACATCTCACAGTGTTGCTGTTGTATTTTCAGCACATTTGCACAGCAGTTGTAAAAGAGAAGTCTTGAAATAACCCTACAAGTGTCTCTTAGAAATATTTCCTGGCAAAATTAACATCCACAATGTCGCTCCTTGTGCCTCATGGAATAATGTTTTGACACCAGTATCAGCCTGAAGCATAGGCAGGGTCTTGCTTTATATAATCATAAAAGTTTCTGCCTCTGAATTACTTTGTGATAAGGTGATGGGTTTTAATCTGCAAGTTTCCAATCTGCAACTTTCACAGAGTGAAGGTGCATACACACACAAGTGACAGCAGTGGTACTCTCAAAAACCTTAACCAAAGCAGAAGACTCAATATCTGTATGCATGCGGATATTTAAGCTCATAAATAAAGGGTCATATTTATGAAAGTACCAAGATATATTTTTATAGTGCACTGGAGGTCGTTGGGGTATAGAGCAACGTTAAAAATTGGGACATGTATTTAGGCATGAGATTTTAAAATTCATAGCCTTAGACTCTAGGGGAGAAATATGTAAAACAGGCTATTTTCATGCAAAAAGGAAAGGTTGACGAGAATACTGCTTCTTGTCATCTTTCATGGGGCCACTGCTGAATGAATTGGCTATTTTCTGGTACATTATGCTGCTTCAGTAATACTGTTATTTCCAAGAAAAGAAAGAGGGGAAAAAAAAAAAAGGCTGCTCTTTCCAAAGCGATTATATCGAGTAAACTTCAATGACTGCTTGTAACTGCACTCTATTATTTTCCCACATTATAGTTCAGATTCTGGTTGATTTGAGAAGATTTCATAGTTAGCAATTGGGATAAACAGCCTCAGAAAATGTTGAAGTAAGTTTTTTTGTTGTATAGTATTTCCTATAATTAGCCATAATAAGAGCAAAACTCAATGAGAAGAAATGCCTCTGTCTCTCATAAACGCATTTTCCCCCTTCTCTGGGAGCCAAGGTGCATTGGACAGAGTGGCAATAGGGAATATGCTAGTTTCCTTGGGGATATCGCTCTGAAACTGCTTCTCCTCTCTGAGCAGTAGGATTTCAGGTACTAATACAGATCACCAAACAAGAAATTTCATTTCTTCACTGCAGGCTTGTTAACCAGCTGCTCTCTAATGAGTACTTTGTGTTCACTTCATATTGCTGGGCCCAAAAGCCTCCTCCACCAGGACTGTTTGCATCCCAGTGCTAGGATGCCCTTGGGTTTGTACTTGCATCACTGCACAAACCTTGTACCACTCAGATACGGAGAAAAACTACCTCTCTGGACATGCATGTTACAGGTCTAGGAGGAAAGATGGACTGATAAAATAAATGTATATTTTACTAAGTCAGTCAGAAGGGTTGCTGAGTTGGGAGGCACCCTCACCATGCTGCAGGGATCAGTAAAGGCAACAGCAAATTTGGTCAAAAAGTAATATGGAAAGTTAAACATATATACACGTACAACTATACATTTATGATGCTAAGCTTTAGAGTTTTGTATTTGGATGTTTTCAGAAAAAAGTGTGTGGAAGTAATTTCTTGTTTACTTTTGCTTACTGAAACATGTATTTTCTCTGGTCCCATACATATTTCCTAGTTTACTGTACTCTTTCTTATACTTGTAGCTATAACAGCGTACCTGTCCATGTCTTGTCTTCATGGTACAGCTTCTACGTTTTGTTTCTGTGTCTCCATCTCCATAAATGCTCTTCCAGTCCTGTGTCCTTTTTTTCCCCTCCACTTTTGCATTTCCTTCTAATGTATCTCCTTGGTCTTTCTTTTGATCTTTCCATTAAGCTCCAAGATTCCTGCACCTCACCTTTTTTTCCTGGAGACCTCCCCATGTCACATGTCGGGATACCTCAGGTTGCTGCCTTGAAAACACTAGCTCCTGTCTCTCCCCTGAGCCACCAATGACCAATCCTCAATATGGACCTTCTACTTTTTTCAACTCACTTTGTTACTTTTTCACCCTTTTGAGATATTTACCCAAATTCCATCCACTGTAAAATTAAAAAAAAATCCAAAATTCAAAAAAACCCCCACTGCCAACAAAAAATTTACCTAATTCATTCACAATAAAACATCAAGCAACAGAGTTTCTTTCTTTTAATAGCCTTTTTAATGTGCAGCTTTGAATATGGCAGATAATATAAATACAAAAATAAAGTCTAAGTGAAAACAACACATGAAGAAAAGTTTCAGGCTTCACTGACAGAATAAAAATTTACTAGGAGTAGTTTGAGTATTTTTTATATGTATTTAGAAGGCTTTACAAAAATGTGCAAGTTGCATGACATCTGGAACTGCATTTTGCAGGTATGAGGCCTCAAAAAGGGAGGAACTTAAGAAGCAGATGTTTGTGCTGAACTAATGCAACCTCCTTTAAAAGTACTAGATAAACTGTGGACCATGTCCCCTTCAGTATATTGGCGAACTTGTTTATGTATCCAACTGTTCATTCCCCGCACAGACTAGTCTCTTTTCCGCAGGTCAGAATGAAAAAGAGTACAATATCTTTGCACTATTTTATATGGCAGTCATGAAAATACTGTGATAAGGCAGATAATGAAACAATCAAAGTACAATGTTACCCCCAGATTACAGGACCACAGTTTCACATTTACACTTTCCAATTGACCAGCTGTAATTTCTTTGGTTGTTGGTGGTAGTGACACTATGTTTGGACTTGAATTTGTTGACTTCTACATATAGAATATTTTTTATTATTTTTGTTTTTATTGATCTTATCCCAAATGCTGGTCAGTCATAGACAGAAAATCTTTATCAAAATAAATAAAAGATTAAGTTCACCTAAAAGCATAAATAAGTAGAATAAAAATAAGAAGTGATTAAAAGATGTTTTTGAGAAGTGTCTGTATTGTGAAAGGATCCTATATTATTTTGGTATCGCTAGATATTAATAATGTATTTCTGCCTTGCCTTGTTAAAAGAATGGGAAAGGAGTCTTTTTTTTCTGTTTTTCTCCATGGATTTTTTAGGGAGGTGTTGTTTCATGCTTTAAAGAAGAATCTAAACCAAAGCAGAAAAAGAATATTTAAATGTTCAGAAAAAGAGTTTCCACTGACAAGGCCAGCAAAAGAAAGTAAGCAGTAATTTCATGTTTGTAAGAGGAAGTGTTATTCAGAACTGATTCTTTCTACTTGCAAGTAATAATCTGAGTTGTGTTTGTGTTATTTAAACTAAACATGATGGCAAGACATGGGAGGAAGGGGAAAGGAACAGAGATGAGACACATGGTAACATTGTTTTCAACTAGCTGAGTGCTCATCTTGAAATGATTTTGTGCTCAAGCCATTCAATGAGCATGATGAGGATGATAATCAGGCTTTGTTTTCAGAATCCTTTTAGCTTTATTGTAGAATAATTTAATTAAAATACATTTTTATTGGCATTTTACTGTCTCTGCCTGCTCTTGTTACTGCTTTAATTTCCTGAAAGGGAGATGTATGACATCCTGTGGGCATCAATGGTAGCTTTCAATCATCAGTTCATGTTCTCTGAAATTATTTTCATTTCATGGAAAGAACTTATTGTGAGGAAATAGAAGTGATTATCTGATGTGGAGCTGGAGGGAAGAGTCCTCTTTTCTCTCAAGGCACTCTGAGTTCATGCTGATACTGCCAGGAATGGGGAGATGACGAAAAATGCTTCAACATGTTTTATTATTATTACCTTTTTTTTTTTTTTTTTTCCTCCAGAAACTAAGGTTTGTACCAGGGTAAAAACACTTCACTGTGCCTTTGGAGATCTTTGGATCTCCAGCCAGCCGTACACACAATAACAGCTCTATTGATTTCTCCTTAACTTGTTTTACCTAAACATTGGACCCAAGCAGGGTCCAAATCTACCAATTCCACCCCTTTGCTATGAATTTAAACTTTAGTAAGGGCTTTACCACTCTGGTGACATTTGACAGCCCTGGCAAGTACTTGCTGTACATGCCTGCACACACCTGAAATGCACTAAAATCCATATGTTGTGCATTGGGCCTTCATGTCTTAGGCCTGGTAGTGCATGTGCATATTTTCAGTGTGTTTTGTTCCTGCATTTCCAGAAATTGCTGTTTTTTAAAAGGCAGAAAAATGAATAAAAGAAGGTATTAAAATGATAAATGTCTGACCTGTTTGAAATACTGCTCTTTAAGGTAAGTTTCAGAATCCTCTCTTCCACCGTTAAATTTGAAAATTCTTAAATACACAAATAAGACTGTTAAAAGATGAAAGACCTAATCACTGTACTCTTGTGAGTTACAGATAGACAACAAGGATATTTAATTTTGTTTTTTTGTGGCAAGTAATTTAGTTTTTCAAAATCCTCTAAAATTTCTTAAAAAGCACCAGAGGGTGAGTGACTCAAGAAGACATGATGGTGTCTCAGGACTCTCTATATAAAGGGTCTCAGTTCTGGTTTTGATATTAGTTGTGATGTAAATATACACAAAATCATGGAAAAGTTCTTTTGCTCATACCCAAGAGGATATTTTTTGATTTTGTAAGGTGATGTTAGTAATCTGAACAATAGAGTATATTAATACACAGATTCTGATGGAACTGCTGAGCATCTGCAAGTCCATCTCATGACATTTATTGAAGGACCCACATTTGGTAGATCTGGTAGATTTTGGTAGAAAAGCCAGACAATTAATGCCCAAGGTACCATAATGCAATTTTGAAAACACAAAAATAAATGTTTCTTGTACATGTGATTGTGTTCTTTTGCAAAATTACCACCAAGGAAGTCACTGAAAGTAGAAAAAAATAGAAAATCACTTTGTAAGAGATTTGCAGTAGAATCTGGTATAAATTTGCTCTAGCAGTGTTCCTATTTGGGTAAAGATGAAGCTACTGTCTTTCTAATATCATCTTGGAGGTGTTACTGTCCCTCTGCTGAAGGGCAGTAGACATGGTCCCTAAGAAGAGATATTGATCTGTTGGTCACATGCGTAAATGACAGGCAACAAAAGCACAATAATCACTGACTTTTTGGTTGTGTTTAACAATTAAAAATATAAAATATGTTTGTGAACACTAAGTTAATGATTATTATAGCTTAACTGATGGCTTAAGGAGTAATTTTCCCCCAGTGATGTGATGGTGTCATGGAGGAAAATGAGTCCTGCTATCCTGCTATATCTCTTGGAATAGCAGTCCAAATATTCTTCTGCTCCTAACTCTGCCATCACAACTAAATTGCTTGTGTCCAAACACTTTTCTTTGACAAAATTGGTCTTTTGAGGAATTCAGTTGTATATTAAAAATTATATATAAAACTTGAAGTGAGGTATAGGTTCAATGTGGTATGCTTTAAACATCCTGTTTTTATAATGAAAACAAGTAAAGAATAGCAATTTAAGATGTATTTTGTATGAAGAGAGAAATAAGGCTTTTATGAGGCTGAGACTTGGGGAACAACAATTTCTCAAGCATCTTCAAAAAGCTGCTTCTGTTCCCCGGACAATGACTGGTATTTTTTAAAATCAAATTGCAAACCGGCTTTGATTTGCTAGGAGCAGAGTGGGAGAAAGCATGCACATTGCCTATAAACACATCACAAGCAAGAATTTTTTAGTACCTGAAAAGATCCAGGCTTATGCCTGCAGCTGTGTGTGCTAACAAGGAAAGAATGTGGAGCCACTTGCTTTCAATAGTTTCTCCTTTTGCAAGAAAAAAATAGCTCTGTAGGTAGAAGTTGCAACATAGACGCAAGAAAAGGTGGAACTGAAGGCCACTCCGGCTTTTTGTAATCATATGATTTTGCAAGAAATAGAAATTATTTCATGTAAATAGTTTTGCCATTCTGATTTACAATCTGATAATTTCTCAAATTGCTTCATGTCAGCTCCTTGATTAGTTTCACCAAAACTCTGCAAGCAAATAAATAAATAAGCAGAGATCTGCAGATGAGCTGTTGCTTGTTATCTCACATAGGAAATACTCTGAAGTATTGCAAGCATTTTCTCGAATATGTGAGGAATGCCTGAAGACTCACAAGTAACAGATATTCTGATCGGTCAAAGTTGTTCTTTTAATTACATTCTGAAAACTGCAATCTGTCATTAAAACAGTTAAGTCAGTCTCTTTAATCCACTGTTTTTTGTAGCAATTGCATCATTGATTTTACCAGATTTTTATAGGGTCGAGATATTTAGAAGAACTTTTTTTTTTTTGTCTTTTTCCCTGTGTTTATGCATGACCATGTTGTTTCTTGTGCTATACCCATTGCACATAGGATGCAATCCTTGGGAGCTGATGCCTTGCCAGTAGTCATTTTCCTCTTTCCACTCGTGGTACGGCCACACTTTTGCAACAGCCACTTCATAGATTCAAAGGCAGTGTGTGCGGGTTTAGGTGATCAAACTATTTGTCCGTTTTGGAAGTCATGCGGTATTACATCAGCTGTCCTTCATTCTCTTTTCTTTCATTGTGGACAAATTGTTCTTTTTATTTTTCTTTTTCCTCTCTCTCCTTTTATTTCCTAAATGCTATCATCCACAGTTCTCTAGTATCTATATTTTCAGGAATCCTGGACATTAAGCTGAAGCTTATAGGGTGCAGTTATTTGAGATGCTGGGCAAAGTTTGTACTGGTGGAAGAAAGTTGCTACTCTTCCAGTAAAATCTTCATTTTGGCCCATATGCATAAGCTCATGGACTCCTCAGAAATCTACTGATATTGGCCTTTGAACACAATTTGAATGTGCTTGTGTTTCTTTTAAGTTGCTACACCATTGGCATCATGATGGTAATGTTGAGAAGTGCCAGAAGTTTTGGAGAAATTTATTTTCATACCAAATAAGTTATTGCCATATGTGTCCAATGTCAAGTAGCAAAAGAGATGTAGCTTCCTTCAACAAGTTTTAGCCAGCATTAATGCTACACAACAAATGAGGATGATGGATAGTTTAATGCAGACTTATGAGCACATGTGTGCTTTCCTGAAGCTGGACTTTTTTTTTGTTAAGGAATGTACCAGTGGTCAGTACCAGGGAGAAAAATGAGGAGAAAAAATATTGAAGCCTGATAAAGTGGGCTTTAAACATCCCTAACCCAGTGCCAGCTCTTTAAATTTCTGTTCATATTATTTCTACATTTTTTTTCCTCTTCTCTTAAAAGCTAGGTTTCACCAATATAGCTGTGAGTTTCTGAAAATGTGAGGCAAGTACATGACCAATGGTTGCCCACTGATCCGGAGCAGTAGAGTGACTAGCTAATTGGCACAGGTAATTTAGAGGAATGTTTAGCTGAAAGAAGGGATTTCAGAGATGAATATTACTACCAAGACAACTCGGTAGAGCTTTTTTCTTCCTGACTGTGTAGGAAAAAAGTCTCTGCTCTCCTTTTCTGTCTTCTCCAAGTTTAGTGATGAAGTGCTGCAGAGTGCACAAAATGCATTTGTGCTTATACCGTCTTGTGGGCAGACAACTGAGGAATATTTCATGCTCTTCATTTTGTTAGGCCTGTGATTATTGTTTCCAAGATAAATCCTTTTCTCATGCACCTGCCATGCATGTGCATGTTATTAGGGTGAACTGAAGGCATAGGCACAGAGGCTGGTCTCCTTTCTCTCTTTCAAAGACTTCTCTGTACAATTAATGTGAACTTGCGATAACAATGTTATGTGAGCAAACAGACATAAGACGTTACCTCAGTCAGACTGCTGTATCTCTAAGTTGCCACTGCAATGGTCTAGGGTGACTCTGTGAAACAGGAGTTTCCAAGCATGATACATGGACAGGACTGTGTTGTGCCTCAAATGGAGGTGGCTCCAAGTCTGGTTCAGCTTCTCATCTCTCTTTGTAAGGTCATGATAACTTGCTTGTGAGCTGACATCATCATCTCTAAGTAGTATTGATCTTTTAGCAGTCATCTTTATATGGCATATACTGTCAGCACAAACGCTGTTGTTAGGAAGCTCTATCTGAAAACAAGGCTATTAGCAGCTGGTTTTAAATTCCGCTGAAGTCTAGTTCCCACTTCCTAATGCATAGGCTCCCAAATGATGCATGATTATTGACAACAAATGCCAGCAACTTGCATGCATAACCACAGGAAGAGAAAAAGAAAGAACTAATGAGAAAGAAATTATATATATAATCTTCGCTATGTGATATTTATATTGTTATGATTCCTTAACTGTAAAAAGATATTGTGAAGTGGAAGTAACCCAAAAAAAAAAAAAAAAAAAAGAAAAAAGTGCTCAAAAGTGCTTCCATGCTTTGCAAAGGTAGCAGTCTTCCCATTTTTATACTGCAGGCTATGAGCTCTGAAAGAGAAAGAGGATAAAGATTTCCCCTTGTTTACATGTATTTTTGCATTTTTGTTGTATCCAGTAAATTTTTTGGCTTTTATTCAGATCATAATTTTGGAAGGGAATTATCCCATTAATGCAATGTTTTTCTTCACATCAGGAATTTGGTAATCAGTTATCCTATTGATGATCTCTACACTCAAGCAGCGTATTTTATGGATATCTAGTTATTCTTACCAAGTGCAAAGACAAGTTAATTCTTTTTTGGATGTGTACTGAGCTTTATGTTGTTGAAGTTCCATTTGTTTTTTTGATGTTGTTTCTAAATTATGTTGTTCAATGCCAGAACTCCACCTTGATTTTTCTAGCAGAATACTTTCTCATAAAAAAAAAGAAATAGGTTAAATCACACATGAGCAGAATTAGAGTCTTGGTGCAATTGATTAGAGTTACTTAAATTAATGAGACTATAATTTTCAAGTCTAGTGGATAACCTTGAAAAATTCGGGGCATCTCCATGAACTTATTTCTCTAATGCATGGCAACAAGTGATATTTGCAGTAACTTTGTTGTTTTTAACATTGTCATGGCCTAAGGATGAACTGAACCTCTCAGGCTACCTTTTTGTTTTTGTAGAAAATTAATAATTAATTAATAATTAATTATTAATTAAAAGACTACGTTTAAGTTTTTTTTTTTTCTGTTTTCCTTTTCTCTGACTGCCTGTAGTCTATATGATGGTCTGAATGTCTGGAATATAAGTTTTATGGGTATGCTTGTAATTATTATTTGAAGTTTTCATATTTATTAATTATAAATGAATGTATGACTCCCAAGAAAAAAATATATATATATAAGCAGCTACATCTCTAGTTTTATATTGAAATTTGTAATTTTGGGAGGTGAAAAATATAATTTTTTTTTGTTTAGATATCAGAGACTCTCAGAAATGCTTGATGATGTTTTTTGTTGTCTTATCATTCTTTCACCTGCAGTCACAGCTTTAGAAAATCCATATCCATTCTGCATGGAATTTAACTGTAAGCAAGTCAAATGTTGAGGTTCTGTTTGTGAACAAAACCGTGTAAATTGTATTAGAAATAGTCCAGCAAATCCTTCAAATAAACCTTTATGAAGGAACTAATTCTGATGAAACATCACTATTTTGTCAGAGGAAATGAAGGCCAAATAGTAACATCATAAGAGCGTTAGAGAGAGAAAGAGAGAGAGATGTTTGGTAGAAAACTAAGCACACATTTTGCTCCACAGCTGAGACAGTCACCGCAGTGACTGTCCAGACCGTTAAAAACACACCGGCTACTTCTGTAGGATGGGATAGAGCAGTGGCCTGAAACTTCCTTTGCACTCGTGTTTGGTGGGGAAATCTGCTGGATGTCCCAATAGGGAGCCTGAGCTTTCATGGACCTTTGGGTAGGAAAGCAGGATTCACATGTGAAATCAGGACAATATCAGTGTAATGATATGAGAGCAGCCTGGAGACCTATTTCAGTGTTCGGATCACTGGGTGGCTTCCTGCTGTATCCAGCCTCTCCAGGTGAGGTGACATATGACCAGCGTGGCTCATTGCTGATTTTTTTGCGAGACTTGCAGCAAAATGCTGCTACGTTGTGTCTTGTTTGGAAAGCGTGTGTCCCGGCATGAGGTTAGAGGCATCCTAGAGAGCAGGGGGTTGCATAGCCTGGATTTTAAGACCTCATTGGTTGCAGCTGGATCTGTATTCTGGCAATAGAAATATGTACACTATTATTATTATTTTTAATTCTGTAAGGTATCAAGGAGAAATGTTGCAAAAATGATTGCATCCAAAGTGAGTATAGAAACCAGGAGAGAAAATATGTAGTTTCTTTTAGTATCTCAGAAGGACACAGATAGGACAGATAGGCAATGTAAAAGCCTCCTTTATAGTTTCCCTTTCTCTTCCTCATTACGACATTTCTAATTTGATTCATTTTTTCAAAACTTGGGGCAATCCACTCCCAAAATACTGAAGTGCTTTTATATTTTAGATTTAGCTCAGAGTCTGCTTTTTGCCGAAGTCCCATATTTTTCTCTTTATTAGCCTCTTTATCAAGACTGGGTGTAGTTAACCTGCTGTGATTACTGCATATCAGCTGCAAAGGCCATTAAAAGAGCACCAACATCAATATAAGGGCAAACAAGGAAAAGAAACTGCTTCTTTAATTAGAAAACACACTGCTTTCCTGAATCAAATTCCCTAGGTAGTCTTGGGCTGTCCTGGAGCTCTCCTGGGGCTTTCTGCATCTGCAGGCATGCGTGTATATCAGAGAAAGAGGCCTAGGAGGCCTTGAGATGGAAATCTAATAAATGAAAAGGTCTAACGTGGTCTAAGCTACCAGGCCCATTTGCAAGGCTGGTGAGCTGACTTCATTACAGGCTGCCTCAGGTTATTGGGTAGACAGTGACAGATCATTTTGTAGGACCTGAAGGGAGCCTGCCCAGAAAAACAAATAAATCCAGGCCTGAGACTAAGGTTAAAAAGATTTACAAGGCTCACTGATGCATGTGGCCCTCCCCGAGCGGGTTTTAGCCGCTGGCCCTGTGTGGCTACCCTGCTTCACAGATGCTGCAATCTGCAAAGCAAGTGACTCACTTTCTTCTCATTGCAGGAAGTTTTCTTTTCTTCACCAGCATCTTCACGGTAAATGGATGGCAAGCTGCATACACAAAGACGAAGGAGAAAGGGAAAGGCTCTTTTACTGGCAGATCATATTAAACAAAGCATAAATCTTTTGTTGCCTGACCTTTTAGTCCCACATTTACAGCAGCAGATTGAATAAAACAAAACTCATCGAACTGTTGAAAGAGTTATGTCTTCCATTCTGCATAAATACAAAACGACAACTGTTCTTCAAGTCTAAGGAAGGTGAGGGAAAAAACATACAGAACACTTTTTCTTTTAAATTCTTAAAAAATGTTTTTTTGAAATTGATGTATTAAAAATTAAAGTGTATCTTTGGTGTATTAAAGGATTTAACCTTTATTGATTAGGCAAAGTAAATCCTATCCAAAGATACAGTTAGAATTAATGGAAAAGGTCAAACAAAAGGTCTAATTATGGCTGTTCTCCTTCATTATCTGTGAGATTCGGAAAAATATAATAAAACTGGCTATTAATAAATGACTCTTTGCACACTAAAATGTTTAGAAGGTTGTGGTGGGTCACTTGGCATTTCATTTAACTCATCTGCTGTACATTTCTTTCTTCTGTTTGCTCTCCTGGCATAATTCATAAACACTCTAAAAGTGAACTCAGGATGCAACTTCTAACATAGGCTCAGCTGACATGGAAACGGAGTAGCCATCACCTTTCATACAGTGGACACAACTAATGGGAAATGGAATGAAAAATCTGAGAAAAAATTGCTGTAATGGTAATTCATTTGCACTTTAAAAACCATACTCATGCTCTACTTCTCAACAAATTTGAACAGGGTTACTGACACAGGAACCTTAGAACTGTGGAATTCAGTTCAAAAGATTTATCTAACTGCATAAAGAAGAAGAGATCTTGCGGAAATTTTGTATGCTTCAAAATGCATCTTATAAATTATAATTATTTTCCCATTTTTCCTAGGATTTTTTTTTAACTGCAAGGAATTTTAATAAAGACTAGTAAGTTCTTGAACAGAGACTAGGTTCTGTCTTTGGCAAGAATGACAACAAAGTCCAAATGGACTGGCTAGGACATCCAGGCACACCTAGTATTAGAACTGGATGGAGAAAGCTGCAGAAAAAGAAATGTTTGCTTTTGGAGGAATGAATAATTTAAATTATAAGAGATTTTCCTCCTCTTTTCCTTTGCTGTACTCCAGGCTGTTTGTTCTGCCGCAGAGCCTGTCCGATGAAAAGAATGACACTTCCAGGGTGCATATCTTTGGAAACAAATGAAGAAGCAAATACAGTAAAGTCTCAAGTATATTTTTGCAGAAATAGCATTAAAAAGGACATATGCCATTGATTACGATCTTGATCGTATCTAAGAATGTTTTGCTTTAGCAAAAGCCATCTGTAAGATCAGAGCTTGCTGTACTCGTCCAGTGCCTGGAGGCAAGTACTCTTCACCTTTAGTCAGCCTCTCAAAAAGAGCTTTTCAGCCTTCAGAAATGGGAGCTTGAGCAAAAAGGCTGTCTGTGAAAAATGGTTGAATTAGTCCTTTAGCAATTGGACTAAGGAACCAAGTGCTCAAGATGCCTAAGAATAGTACGACTGATGACTTATCTTTTATACTGAATTTATTACTGAATCCTTCAGCTAATCTTACTCTTCAGTACCAATGACTATTCACCCTTTTTTACGTGTGTATCTCTGGTCATGCCTCAGCTAAACAAATGGAAGAAAATTAGAACATTTTCTCTGTAGCCTTTGGATAATAATTGCTGTGCAAGACTTAGGCCCCTGTTTGGAATCATACAAATAAGTCTCTCCAAATACATTCCCATGTGTACGTTTCCTTGGATAAAAGAATATATATCTGACTTGCCATCTAGACAAGATATTTTGCAGATAAAAGGCAATTTATATATCTTAAATTTGCTTAAATAAAAGCTGGGGTCATTGTGTTTGATCCAAAATAACACCCCCACTAAACTTGTAAATAACACAGTTTTATGACTGTCATACCTAAGGTATGCTTTTCAAACCCCAAATAAAATACTACAAATGCATTCTTGAAAGTATGAAATTCTCTGTTAAGCTATTTAAATAATATAGTCCAAAATATCTTACTTTTTCCTGGATGTTTCTGAATATTGAAGTAATTAAAATCTTAATGAATGCTACCAAGTATTTCCATTAAATTGTTGGCAAAAAAAAAATCTGTATCTTGTATCACATTTCCTGTAGTTCTGATTATATTCAGTCCCCTCTCTCACTATCTTTTTCTGTAATTGTCTGTAAAAATTTTTTTATTGGAGCTTGAACTTATTGATATTTCCGTATGTTTTGCTATGTTTTCCTTATGTTAGGCTATGTTTTGCTAATTGCTGAGTTGATTTCCCATGGGTTTTAGGTGCGTGTGAGTGCAGATGCTATAGTATTAGACTTTAAAATATGTTATTATTAAAATCTTTATATGTTATATTCTTACATACAATATTTGGCATAATATATAGAAATGTATAAAGAAAACTACAGATAGGATAATTCTGCCCTGCAGTTATTCTATGTTAAGAATTTTGACTTTAATGAGGTCAAATAGATGAAGTATGCTTAAAATAAATCTTGAACGCTTGACATTAGGCCTACACTACTTAAGTGTCAGCAGTTCAGGCAAAAGAGCTTGCTGCAAACATGATGATAATCTGTACAACTTTGTAAAGCCTTGTCATATGTCAAAAATGAGATACAAAAATGCCTCATATTTTCTTTTTAATCTCAGCATCTTGAAATCAGAACTGCTTTTATATTTATTAACGGCTATGGAATGCCTTTAATATAACAGTCTCCTATCTGTTTAAGGGCTAAGCTGGGCTTGTACAAGTGCAGACATGTCATAAATAAATAAGTAAGCCTGTGAGGAAATACATTTGTGCATCAGAAATAAGAATTCAGAAATAAGGACAGAAGTTAATAGAGGAGGCACAAGACAAATATGATTTTATTGTGAAAGAAAGTGGCTGTACCAGGTTATACAATATTGAGCCAAATATTTTCCAAGAGCACTGAAATGACAAAAAGTTGAACA